>CM076975.1:2507910-2542910 GCA_039105355.1 Benthosema pterotum
ATTGTGTGTGTCGTCAGGATTTGAATTGGCTTTGTGCGTGGTGTAATCGTCTGTATATAAAGTATTCTCGAAAAGCCTATGAGGAAAATAAATGGGGAAACCATTTCTGGAACAAGGGCAACGTCACAAGGGGGCGAGACCGCTCAGCTCTATAGACTACTGAGCATTTGCATTACTTAGCATTATTAACTATACAGTACATAGCATTACTTAGCATTACTTAGCATGATTAGCATGACTCACCATTACTGGCAGTACTTCACGGTAGCTATTTAAAAATATCAGACCTTGTAGGTCTGACTGATATATATATATTTTTTTTGGAAAATGGTGAAAATATGGCGAAAATATGTGAATCATCTTTCAGGTCAAGCCGTGTGTAGGTTTGGGTCGTACCTGGGGCTGTACTTGTGCCTGATGGCCTGCAGTAGGCGCTGCGAGGCGTGCTGCCCCAGCTCCCTGGCTGCCTGCAGCACCGTCTGAGGAGACAGCAGGCTGGGGGGAGGAGGGGGAGGGGCCAGGGAGGAGGGGGGAGGGGCCCGGCCGGAGGGGGGAGGGGCCGGGCGGTGCTGGAGAGAGGAGGAGGAGGAGCCACGACTGGAAGAGAGAGAGAGAGCACAACGTTTTATCAGTCAATCGTGGAAAAAGAACAAGAATTGAGACATGCCAATTAACTCACTGACTCCCGAAAGCATGGCCGTCGTGCGCGCCGTGCTCGGTCCCGTTTGGCGGTAACGGCGAAGGTGCAAGAAAATGACGAAATGCAGATTTCATTCTTTAATCCAACTATTAGTTCGAGCGCATCGTCTGATAATGATCCCGTTGCTGACTTTCATTTGGAACAGAATTGCCGCGACAACTTGTTCTGTTTGTCCCATTCGCACCCATTCAATCCAATGCATTCAAAAGCCTCTCCGGCTCTCTCGGATTCCGGCGCTGAATGTCGTTTGCACACGGGTAAATCAACTAGGGCTAGACGTCACTTCCTGACTTTTGACCCGGAACTTTTTGCTCAGATCGCCAGAGGACAGGTTAGTCAAGACACCAGAAATAAGCATGACGGCACCCCCCTCCTGTTTAAGCGATCTGGCGCTTCAAAATAAGGGTTTTTATCGATTTCACTGGCTTGAGCCATGGCAATGGGGAGAAAACGACAAAGATGCGCACGGAGTGAATGTGTTAATTGGTGGCTGTTGTATTACCGTATTGTCTTGACTATCTGACCCTGGTTATAAGACGACCCCCATTTTTTCATTTGTGTAAAAAGAACATTGAATGTCAAATAATGTAGTCCCCAAATATCAAAGGACTCCATTTTTTAGGATATTTCCCAGAGCCTTAGAGTATAGACAGAGTTAAGGCATCTCCGTTCATTTCCATGGAAAAGGTGTAATGGCGGCTGCTTGTGGAAAATAATGCGTATAAACAGCATGCGAGTGCTGTTTTTCCACCCCCTCAATGTCACATTATTCTTGGGCAACCTCAGTGGGTTCATGCACTGTCCAAAGTCTATTTAGTAGGCCGCTTTGCAGCTGCCAAAGAAAACATCACTCACCACGTTTTCAACGTATCTTAATATAATGTATAATAATATACAGCATATAATAAAGTAGTTCTCACGATAATAAAAATAGGTAGAGGCAGCTTTAGTGTGTACAAACACTGTGTTTGCAGGCAGATTAGTTTAAAAACATAATCTAACTCCACCTCGCCTCCACGCTATTGGCTCATTATGAAACTGGAGACTGCTGTGCACCGATTGCTAAAACGCTGCATCACCCACCCCACCTCCCCCCCCCCCCCCTCCCCCCCCCCCCCCCCCCCCCCCCCCCCCCCCCCCCCCCCCCCCCAGCACTCCTTCCCTGCCTTCCCTGAGCCTGACGAATGTTTTTGTTTTCATGATTTGTCGACAACAACAAAGTTCTGGACCGTCTGCGGGACGAAGCAAGCGTCTGTCTGCAGGGAAACAGCTGCAGCATCAAAGTAGAAGCAACGTAGAGGGAGAAAAGCCCCGAAAATATAGCTATATATCTAGTTTTTGATTTTTGGCTAAAAAAAAAAAAAAGTTGCCTCCATTACCTTTACCAATCTGTGAACTGATCAGTACAGCAGTATTACACTGTGGTTGTGCTGGTCAGTACAACTGTGCCTGTGTGTGTGTGTGTGTGTGTGTGTGTGTGTGTGTGTGTGTGTGTGTGTGTGTGTGTGTGTGTGTGTGTGTGTGTGTGTGCGCGCGCTGGACTCACGGAGTGTGTCCGTGGTGCGACAGCGCCTGCTTGTGGTGGGACGGCGGAACAAACGCCTGATCGCTGTAGGAGCGCCTCAGTGGACTCTGATACACAGACAGACACACACACACACACACACACACACACACACACACACACACACACACACACACACACACACACACACACACACACACACACACATTTTATTCATAATATACAAGGATATTGCAAAATCACAGTTTGATAATCATATTGTAAACATCATGTTGCGTCTCATTTTCACTGTTTTGATATCATGCTGTAAACAATGTCCAGACAGCGCCTTTTTTCAGCGTTTTTTTTTTTTTTTTTTTCCAGAACTTTCAGACAATCAATTCTCAATCGCTGTGGTGTAGCCAGCTATGGCTTAAGTCAGGTCTGGGGCCTCGTGGTCGGCCGAAAGCCTATACAAAAATGAAATCCCGGGTGTCCGTCGAGGCTGGGTCTGTCGTTGGACGTACCTTCGGGGGCTCTTCATCTGGAGACGGGGCAAGGTGACCTTCCCAGCAGGGGTCCAGTGGAGCGGACCAGTTGGGGCCTTTAGAGGAGGGTCCGAACATGGGTCTGGGGGACATGTCTGGAGCCTCTGGAGACACACAACACAACTAGTTGAATGTTGCCACGTGAAATAATAGATCATGTAGTTCAGTGCCCGTCATTTATTAGTCATTTATTGAGCCTAAGAGGCTATATATATATAAGCAATAAATCTAAGCAAGTATATAAGCAGGGGCGGATCTAGGCATGGGCATGGGGGGGAGGCAATGCCCCCCTAAATACCCCCAACCCCCCCCCCCCCCCCCCCCCCCCCCCCACCCCCCCCCCCCCCCACGATGCCATGCAAAATAACACAAGATATTTCAAATTAAAGTGTTTACAGTATATTTAAAATGATTTGAAACACTACTACTGCTACTAACTAACTACAGCTGTGGCACCATTAAACCAACAGCATTTCATCATTGAAAACAGAAAACTCTCTGAGTCAGACCTTTAGCTTTATGCATGCTGCGTGTCTGTTGCAACTTCAACAACTGATGTTATTATTGATGCTTTACTTGACTAATAAAAGTCCTGTAACCGAAAATGGTATGGGTGCGGCTTCATCGCCCGTGGCGCGAAGCGACACGGGCGATGACGCTGCCCGCATACCATTTTCCATTGCCCCTCCAACATGTTCTCTTGCCCCCCCAACTGGGACATGTTATATCCGCCCCTGTATATAAGCAATAAATCTCAGAATGTTAATGCCATTTTCTTTTCTGCTTTTTTTCTTCATGTTAGATTGTTTCATTATAAGATCACTTCCTGAAAATAACTACTATATATGACAACCATAGGAGCCACAGTGGCCCTTTAAAAATCATAGTCCTCCACCACCTCCACATTTGACTCCACCAACCCTCCCTTTTTTTCCTTTTTTCCTGAGGGAGCTCAGTGACGCTCTTCCTGATTGGCTAAGCTACAGTCCCGCCAGAACTATTTGTAAGCCAATGACAAAGCTGATAGGGATTTCTTTGAAATCTTCTTTCTTGCTGCAGCTAGAGGCGTCGAAAAGATGATCTACTCTATTGGCCTGAATATAAGACTATGTTTTTTCTCAATGGAAATATGCTAAAAAATGCAGTCGTCTTATATTCAGGGGCTAAACTATTTGATATTCAATGTTCTTTTTTCTGTAAATGGGTCTTGAGAAATGGGGGTCGTCTTATAACCGAGTCGTCTTATATTCGGGACAATACGGTAATTAAAGGAAGACTTACAAAAGCAAAAAACCTAAAAACAATAAAAAAAAAAGCTATATTTATTATATAAATAATATAAAACTATTATAACCTTGCCTTACACCAGTGGTTCCCAAAGTTACAGAGTCACTCGGATTTCGGTTGAACTAATTTGAAAATATTTTCGGAATGAGTCGGAATCGGTAACATGTCACAGATTAATTTTGCATTTCCAATTTATATAGTAACATCAATGTTAGTGTGTGTGTGTGTGTGTGTGTGTGTGTGTGTGTGTGTGTGTGTGTACCGTACCTGTGTATCTCAGCCTATCAGGAACTGTCATGCTGTAGGCAGGGGGCAGGTCCCCCTCCTCCTCGTGCCTCTGCTCCGCCCAGAGGGCGGAGCCAGGCTGGGGGCGGGACTGCACCGTCAGCCTATCAGGGACCCTCATGTGCTGACCGATGGAGTCGCTGCGGTACAGCGGATCCGATTGGTCCGCTCCCGCGCCGAAGGACGCCATGGCGACCGCTGCCCTGTTGAGAGGAGCGTCAGATCGTTGGTCGCCGGTTTACAATTTGTGTTGAAGCTTGCAGCCTCTAACATGGCCTAAAAAATCATGTGTTTTGCGATGTCCAGTCTCCAGGCCACGTTATCGGCTGGTATTGATCCATTGACAGTGGTTGACACAGCCATCTTTTTAGAGTACCTTGTGCTTTGGTATGTTTACAAGCTTCATGGAGATGGAAATTTTCCTTTCCAGCTCAGCCCAAACTACTAGTTTGCTGTCCTGACCAAGGTATTACTGTGCTTAGCCTGGTCTAGCCCTCAATGATTTTGGCCTTGGGGGGGCGGGGTGCCGTGGGATCCACACGGCAGATCGAGCTGATCTGATTTGATCTCACCAACGTGTCGTCATCCCCGGCCCCTCCCGCGCCCGTCCACTGCTGTTCTACGTCACATCATTTAGAGCGACACCCACCCCAGAAGGTTCACTCCCACTTGAAGGCCACTTTCCAACGTGCATTAGTCCAGGCTTTCCGTTTTCGCGCAAGGCGAACGAAAATGAAAGCCTGGGTGTCGAGGCTATACTGTGCTTAACCGACCAGCCAAAATGTCCTGACAGAGAATCTGGGTTGTATTGTCAAGAGGAAGGTGTGAGACATAAGACTGAACATTATTAAAACAAAAAACGTTTTAAATACTTTATGTAATGGATGGATTGAGAATGTATTAAAGTGTCACTATATCTATCTATCTATCTATCTATCTATCTATCTATCTATCTATCTATCTATCTATCTATCACCTCCCTATAAAACAAGTAGGCGCTATTTTTCATAAATACACAGACCTATAAAAATAGTGGTACTTTTTTTAATCATGAACATTAGGGTGGACCAATTTTATGAAGATAGTTTGAACTTTGGAAAGGGGTTTTAGTGGTCCTTTAATATCCGAGGTGATGGTGTGGATTAAAAAGATCATTTAAAAGTGATGGTTGGAACCCTGGAACCCACTTTTGAGAAGCACTAATAATGATGACCTTCATTCTTGAATCATGTCATTTCTAACATGCCTCCTACCTAACTATCTAAGCATGACGTTAATAACTTTGTCTGCATCTAAACAACAATTGGTATAACTGTAAAGTGTAAAACAAAGACCAACATTCACTATTGGAAATAAAAACATCCAAACGAGTCGTTTTGACAGCTCTAGCATCCAGCTAGAGCCATCTACTGCCCGGAGTTGCGACATTGACGGGTCAGAAACTGAGCGCTCGAGCGCTGCTCATGCAACCTGAATAGGGACAAACTGGAGATGGGAATACGTTGATTTCAACGAGGGCGGCGCAAAAATAATAGCTAATTTAGAGGCGTGTGTAGCCTACAACATGACAACTTTTTAAAAGTAGTTTTCGGTAAAGACTAAAGTTTATGTTGTGCTACAAAACAATTTAAAGTAAAAGGCCAGGACTTGTCCCTATTTGTTGTCTCCAGTCCACGTAGTGGAGCCTCCATTGGACTGGCCCCATGAAGTGAACGGAGATGTCGTCACTCTGTCTACCCTCTATGGCTGTGGCAACAACAGGTGGCTGCCCAGTACAAACTTCGCGACGTGACATTTATACAATTAAAACGTGACGCTTATTACTAAGGTGACGTCTGAATTACTGCGATGATTATTAGTTTATGATTAGTTATGACCCACCTGATCTGCGCTCCGTTCACTAAGTAAACTTCATGTTTTGAAGAAAAGAAAAAAAAAGACACAACACAAAAAGTATAGTCAGGTCAAAACGTCAACAAGTCGACGTCATGACGTCATCACGTGATGGCACGTGCACGCGATGTTGTGCGCGCGCGTGTAATCCCCCCCAAAAAGGAGGGCATGGAAATGGCATAAAAAATTGTAACTCTATTATGCTGCAATTGTAACTCTATTATGCTGCATTGCTATACATGTTCTATTGCAGGGGTTTTCAACCTCTTTCATCCCAGGGACCACCATTTATTCAGCATTTGAGCCACGGACCACCATTTTATGACAATTTCACTCCAAAGACCTAAAACTAAAGAATTCTTTTGGTTTTGGCTACAATCCCAGGCTGGATTTTGCAAACAAAACAGTGTTGACTTCTTAATTAAGTTGTGCTGATTCAGATGATGAATATTTTAACTCTTGAGAGTGTAAAAATGAAACCAAATGGACCCGCAAGGGTCCATTTGGTTTCATTTTTACGTTCTTAAGAGTTACATCTGGTTAACCAACTTTCCATCATTTAGCCTGGGGAGCACCTGGAACCTTCTCAAGGACCACTGGTGGTCCCCGGACCACCTGTTGAAAACCCCTGTTCTATTGTGATGGTTACTAATACATTATAGAGATAATTGACGCTATAAATCAAATATATAGCAAATATTATGTCAAAAGGCCTAAAGAGATATTTAACACTATGAGTACTATTACCAGTACTGAAAAAATGCTGGGAAAAATAGGCTACTACTATTATCATTATTTATTATTATTTAACACACACACTGCTGCCCCACAGCCACACCACCAGAGGGAGCACACACACCATCTGTCACCACACCACCCCAACAGATTTAGAAGAAACGGGCAAAAACCTACTGTACTTCTTGCCTTGAAATGACCTGGATTTCTAAATCCAGGGCATCCTAAAAAAAAGCTCCATCTCAAGGGGATTTTGTATATCTATGTCAACTTGTAGTTTACTAACCACAAGTTGACATAGATATACAAATCCTCTTGAGATGAGGGAACGTGTATACCTAGAGTCTGCATCTCACTTTTCCTGTTTTCCTCCTCTGTTTGTTGATGATGCCATGAATAGAATAGAATTATCAATAAATGGTGCATTTATATGTAAAGTGAATTTATCCAAGGCCGTCTACATTATATTCACCCTCTCTCTCTCTCTCTCTCACACACACACATACACACACACACACACACACACACACACGCACACACACACACACACACACACACACACACACACACACACACACACAAATAGTAGCCTAAATGGTGCATTTATAGCCCCTTAATCCAAGGCACTTAAACCTAGCAATTAGAGGTGCCTTGCTCAGGGACACATCGACACTGACTCAGGCGGAGCCCGCTTTCAAACCGGCAACCTTGTGGTTACCCCTGAGCCCCTGCACCCCCCGTAAAACCATGGAAGGCATACCGACCAGCACACGAGAAGCAATTTTAGGATTCAGTGTCTTGCTCAAGGGCCGTTCACAGTAGACAGGAGGAGCCGGGATTCAAACCGCCGACCCATGGATCAGTGGACGACCGGCTCCGAGCCTCAGTCGCCCCATAGAATGTATGCCCCAGCAGGACCTTTCAAAACATTCGCTCTGAGAGAACATACTGAAATATTTGTGCTGCAATCTCACAATTTCCCCACCAAAAAATAGCAGGCGTTCACGGCTCATAGCGCGCCACTCTGTGGCGCGCTATGAGCCGCGGACGCCAGCTATTTTTCAATGAAAGTTAAAACACCACAAGTACAGTACAGAACGCTTTAAATCAAGTCATTAAAAATACACACATGGAAATATAAAAGGCTTAGAATAAAAACAACAGGGAAGCGGCACTTCAGTTGTCATTGGATCACTTGAAAAAGAGATTACATTTATTCAGCATCGTGGCAGTAACGAAGGTAAGGTGTCGGGTTTGTATCGTCATAGAAAGTGAACACTAAACATTTTAACATCCCGTGTGCTCAGCGGTGAGAATCAAATCAAAATGGAGGCTTGGGGTTGGCTTAACACAGTGGTGCACAAACTGTTTTGGCCCGTGTCCACAAAAAGAGAAAATAGCTTTTTTTTTCCGTTTGCCCCCCAAAAATAGCATTTTTTTTGGTTTGGTGAAAATAGCAGATCCACAAGCTCATAACATGTCGCTTCGCCCCACGTTGTGAGCTTGTAGATCGGCCATGTTCACTGTTTTCTTGGCTAAGTTATGGACTTAGATCTTCTTTGATTTCTTCATGAAATTACTGGCGAAAAAAAAATGTTGTTTTGTAATCAATTCCTTTTTTCTTCTTTTGTTAAAAATAAAATGTAGGCAACAAAAAATGAATAAAAGGACCCATGAAAGAAACACACATGGGAACCACTGGTAGCCTATAATGCAGACAAAACTGTATCCATTCTACCTGTGTGAGCCTGGCAGTGATAACAGCCATGAAAAGATGGCGTAAAACTCTGAAAATGATGTAACTTCTGGCACAAACATAATAGGTGTGCAGAGATAAACACAGCAGAAAACAGAACCGTATAAACAGATGCATTTTACAACCTACATAAAAACACAAACATGTGTCGGATATTTCTATCAACATTAAATGTATGAATGAACACATTAAAAATGGGAAAGGGTCCGTGGCAGTCTAGAGTTCAGCATTGCATATTTCAAAAATGAAATAGAAAGTTTATAGTGAGTCAGCACAGTCTGCTGCTTTTTGAAAAGAAATCTTGTCTTCTGGGAGTCCTTGGCACAAAATATTTTCAGGGAGTCCGTGGCCAAACTATATACCGGTATACAATTTTTGTCTTTTGCACAAAACAGTTTGAGTTTTGATTACGCTTGTGTCTGATCACTGGTTAGACTGGTATATTCACCATAGTGTCAACCCCTTACCCCTGTGTCTGATCACTGGTTAGACTGGTATATTCACCATAGTGTCAACCCCTTACCCCTGTGTCTGATCACTGGTTAGACTGGTATATTCACCATAGAGTCAACCCCTTACCCCTGTGTCTGATCACTGGTTAGACTGGTATATTCACCATAGTGTCAACCCCTTACCCCTGTGTCTGATCACTGGTTAGACTGGTATATTAACCATAGTGTCAACCCCTTACCCCTGTGTCTGATCACTGGTTAGACTGGCATATTAACCATAGTGTCAACCCCTTACCCCTGTGTCTGATCACTGGTTAGACTGGTATATTCACCATAGTGTCAACCCCTTACCCCTGTGTCTGATCACTGGTTAGACTGGTATATTCACCATAGTGTCAACCCCTTACCCCTGTGTCTGATCACTGGTTAGACTGGCAAATTTGCAGGTACTGATACATTTCCGACACAGTATCGGAAACGTACAATCTCGAGAAAATAACACTGTTCAGCTGGTTGTGCTCAATGTGTGTGCAACAGTATATACATCATAAGCTACAATATACATACAGGAACAGATACAGTGCTTCATGACGTGTTCAGAAGGACACAGCAGATGTTCTCCATGTGTTTAGTCCGTTTGGTTGTTGGTTTTTGGGGTCCATTTGGCAGTGTGCTTCATGTGGTCATTATTTGGTGCATAAAAACAAAAAAAATATTCATCTCCTTCCCATCACATCGTAGGCAGTGAAAAAAGTACAAGTACAAGTCCGGCACTCAAAAACGTATTTGAGTAAAACGTACAAAAAGCATTGGCATAAAAAAATGTACTGAAAACGTACTCAAAGTAGAAAATACTCACTACGCAAAAGGCCCTCGTTTCAAGTTTTCATATTCATGGAAACGGCAGATCTACAAGCTCACACACCGAGCTTGTGGATCTGGTGTTGTCAAAAATGGCTGAAATGCACGGAGGGCCTAAGTGTTTAATGTGTGATTTGTAGTAATAATAAATAATAATAGGCTACTACTGATAATAATGATAATCGTGGGGTGTCTCTTTTCAATTCAAGAAACATTAAAGTCCAGTACAGTGCTAGGAGAACAACCTTGTCTCCTTGTGTCCTCGTCTCCTAGCTCATAGTTAGGGCGAGTTGTGAAAATCTGGGATCTAAATCGTTGCCAAGAAATTTCTTTGCCATTGCGTTTATAATGGTGTCTAATAACATGCGCTAAAATGTTGAAAACATCATAAAAAACAGGTCAAAGTCACGGTACTAGTCACAACCTATAGAAGGCAAAAACATGCAAAATGCCATCATGCTTTCTGTAGCAGGTGATTATGTCTAACTAAGGGGTTGTCGTGATGCTGAATCCATTCCAAGCATTGGTCTTTCTCAGAAAACAATCCGTGGGCTAAAAGACATACCCGTCATAATAAATGTAATTTTTATACTTATACTTTGATTTTTTTTAATTAAAAGTGGTATTTTGATCACCACATAGTTACACCCCTAGGTTGTGACTACTACTCCGACTATGACCTGTTTGACCCGTCATAGGAGTCGAATTTCAACATTTTAGTACATCAAACATATACTAAAATGAACACTTGTATGATCTGAGTAAGGTGAGAAGCAGAGTTGTTTTTTTTCAGCCTGGGTCTTCTTTTAATCTTTATGGACTGCTTCCTTGAAGGGTTCTCATGAGATAATAATAAGCAGACCGGGAAAGACATTTCCAAGTCCTCCGGGTATCCCAGGTGTCAATGAGGGCAACTTTGTCCAGCCTAAAGACACGGTGTTGAAGACATGGACGTCTGTTTCGTTATTGTTCCAAAAAAAGGAGTAGAGTTTCCAATCTCTTGTGACTACAGGAGAATAACAATAAATGTTGTGGGGTCTCTTCAGAGCAGACCCAAAAAGCTGGGCATTGGAGTCTTGGTTGCTTCTTTGCTCTGTCGAGGAATTTAGAGTTATCGGTTGCTTTTCCGAAACTTCTATTCCTACAACGGAAATAAACAAGAAAAAATGTCACATGAACCTTGTCCGGTTATTCTGCGTCCTATTCAAGTTTTTTTTTTAAGTAACAAGGGAGTGGAATGCAAGTACCGTATATTCCTTGACACCTCCAGAAGATAATACTTACAACAATACTACAGCACCGTTACGCCATCAACCTAAACCAGCCAATCAGAGTACTTCGAGGGACGGTCAACGTCCACCCCCCGATCGGTAGGCTTGTGAGTAATCGTTGAAGACGTTTATTGGTAAGGATCTAGCCTTCCTCCGATCCGTATCCAATATCTGACAAAATGTCCCCCCTAACAATCACTTGGCCTTGCAGATCTCCTCGTAGGTGGGTGGGGGGGCGTCGCAGCTGAAGGAGGTGCGCTGGGTGGAGGTCTCGTCGCCGCTGCTGCTCTCTGGGGGGCCGCCGACAGCAGCAGCAGCAGCGGCTGCATAGTGCTGTCCTCCTCCTACGCCTCCCGTCACCTCCTCGTAGCTAGGGGGCGGCGTGGCGCCTCCTCTTCCTCCTCCTCCTCCTCCTCCTCCTCCAGAAGCCACCGACAGGGAGGACGAGTCCTGGACGTAGAGGGCGGCGCCGCTCACCACTACACTGGAGCGCTGTGAAGAGGAGGAGACTGGCGCCCCCTGGTGGCGGGAGGACTCCCCGTGGACCAGGATGAGAGGTGGGGGCTGCAGGCCTCTGGGAACACACACAGAGAACACAATGCATTAACAAAAAAAAGATGGTTGCTACGCGTTGGAAGCCTCCCCATTCGTTGTCATTTCGCCAATGGGCTTTATACCCTTTTTAGATATCGTCTGTTTGGAGATCTCAACGGCAAGGTTGCATGGAGCAAAGGGATTGGTCTGGCATTGCAGACGCAGTTAAGAATATGCTATAGTTGTTTTATTATCTCTGTTGTAATATTGCATTGACATTTTGTGACTGCAACGCGCACTGCTGTTCACCTAATGGCGGACTAAAACGCTGCGATAGCTATAGAACTCTCCCTGATACAGATAAAAGGTATGATGTCCGGGGGGTCCCTGCTGATTATCCGATGGCGCAGATGCATTGACATGAGCAAGACAGCTTCCCACACAGGGTTCCGATGGTTTACATTACACCAGTGTTTTTCAAACTTTTTGATAGCAGGGCCCACTATTTATTCAGCATTTGAGCCACGGACCACTATTTGAGGACCTTTTAGCCCCACAGACCCCAAAACTAAAGATTTATTTTTGCTTTTGTCCACAACCCCAGGCTGGATTTGTCAAACATACAGATCAAAATGACCATTAATCTTCTACATTCTCTAGTTGTGTAGACTTGGGATAATTCAGATGATGAATATTTTAACTCTTGAGAGTGTACATTTTTACGCCGGCCTTGGTGGCATTGTGATGCCTCAAGTTTGTGTCCGATGGTGGTCAAGTGAATGCCAAATGTCTAATAAATAATAATCTAATAAATCATTATAATGGCTAGGATTTCAGATTCTCAATTTGTAAAATAATCAATTTATAAAGATATGAACTGGAATATGTACTGTGCCCGCTGTCAGTGGAGTACAGCATGTGTGCGTGCGTGCACGCGCGCACACACACACACACACACACGCACACGCACACACACACACACACACACGTGTTAATATTTGAACACCGATATCTATCAGAGGTGATAGGCTCCGCTAAAAACAGACTTTTCCACCATTTCAGCTTTTCCACTGCTGCTTGCACACCAGCTCACAATGCGTCAGGCTGCAATGTGTGGTAAGCTTGCAGATCAGCTATTATAGGGATGTGATAGCAACTGAATTACCGTATTGTCCCAAATATAAGCCGACCCTCATTTTTCAAGATCCATTTACAGAAAAAAGAACATTGAATGTCAAATAGTATAGCCCCTGAATATAAGACGACTCCATTTTTTTAATATTTCCATTGAGAAAAATCATAGTCTTATATTCAGGCCAATTTGTTTTTGCTTTTTTAACATGGACATTAGGGCATTAACTAAATATCCGACTAGTCGATTATTCGACTAGCAAAATACTATTTGACTATTAATTCACTATTCGGTAATAATAATTTTTGATGTATATTTTTCAATTTTCTGCAGCAGGCATTGTGGATACTGTATGTGCTGTGGTGTTGGCAGTAATTGTAGGTTGATTGCTCATTTTTCATGTCATAATGTAACTGAGTTACAGTAGTGAAATAGGCATGTATTTTTTTCAATGGGAAGTCCAGAATCACACATTTTATTGGCTAAAAAACAAATATATATATATATATATATATATATATATATATATATATATATATATATATATATATATATATATATATATATATATATATATATATATATATATATATATATATATATATATATATATATATATATATATACAGTATATCACTATAGACTAGTCGACAATTATTCGACTACCAAAGTATTCGATTCGACTAGCAAAACACGTGTTTGGTTAATGCCCTAATGGACATAGGCCTACAAGATGATTGTATGTCATGATGATTTTAAAATATGGAACGTAATGGTCATTACATCTTTAAGTCTAGCCTACAAGCCGACGCCTGGTGTGTGTGTGTGTGTGTGTGTGTGTGTGTGTGTGTGTGTGTGTGTGTGTGTGTGTGTGTGTGTGTGTGTGCGTAAACTGTAGATAAGCAAGGTAATTTTGGTCTACAGCTAAACAACACACGCGCGCGTCGTGCACAGTGAGAGAGAAAGGCTGGTTGAGATCACACAGCGTAACACTAAGAGGTAGTGATGCGCGGGCCGGCCCGGTAGTGACGGGTCCCGCGGGTTCTCCCGCGGGCTGGGCGGACGGGTTAAGATTTTGGCACAATTAGCGGGCTGGCGGGCGGGGGCGGGCCGCCTCCCCAAAAAGGACGAGAAAAAAATCATTCCGGTACTCTTGCTGAAAACACGATATTGTTCTATTGTTCATCAATGTGTGTTGCTTATGAAAGGGAGTTTAGCTCCTGCCTGACCAAAGTGTCCTCTGGTCTGCCTCTCCGTTCTGACCGACCACAAGCCGAATGAGCGCAACTGCACACGCTCATTCTTTAATTGAATGGCGCACACAGCTGTGCGCACAGATAGAATTATAGCAGATTGACAAGGTCAGTCAGTGCATTCCGTCGGCATTGTGAGCTTGTAGAGTGGCCATTTCATTCATTCATCTGGAGTACAGACAACGTGGTTACAGCAGGCTGCGCACAAGTGAGTGAAGTGAACAGAATTGAACTCATTCAACTAGGATGTCACACCTCTCTCTCTCTCTCTCTCTCTCTCTCTCTCTCTCTCTCTAGATCCACCTTTTACACTGTCTGACATTTTAGTTGTCTGAACTTTGATCACAGGTCGGAACGGAAAACATTTGTGGTTTATAAGAATATTGTGTGAATGCTTCCAATTGCCTTCCATTCTCTGTGTATGAACTCTTGAAAGTGGCACGAGAGAATAAAGTAACATGTGATCTGCATTATTCTTTGGCAAAGTGAAAGATATACAGTATAATTTTGTAATTGATAAGAATTATATATGACATACTGTACAAAACAGATCATAGTATTTTTTTTTGTAAAGGTGCCACTCACATCATTGCAGAAAACAGCTGATTAATTAAAACATCTTCACACATGCTTTTTTGCAGAACGGACGTCCTTGCCACGCGTCTAATCACACATGTCGGCCTTCCCCAGACCGTCCTTGACTTTATTTAGCGTCCAGCTTGTAGATTAACTTTCCACGGGGCACAGTGACGTGCCCAATGCTCGTCTACGAGGAGAGAAGAGTATAAAAAAGACGAGTGCAACCACTAGGGTATCTTCAGTCACGTTTGGTTCCACCATGAAGACTGCTGGAGCTTTGCTAGTTCTTCTGCTGTGTCTGTCCGAGGTCACAGGAGCTCAGGGAGACGATAGGGGGAGGGCGTCGCTCAGTGAGAGGGGCGACGGCGTAGGACCGGCCACTGGCCTCCTACAGCCTGACCTCTGGTCTGAGCTGGAGAAGCTCAAAGGCATGGTGGTCAACCTGGGAACCACCGTGGTGGAACAGAGAGCGGAGACCAGGGAGAGGCTGAGCAACGTGGAGGGGGAGGTGGAGAAGCAGGCGGCCATGGTGGTCAACCTGGGGACTACCGTGGTGGAACACAGAGAGAGGCTGAGCCACGTGGAAGGGGAGGTGGAGAAGCAGGGGGACGCCGTCGGTGATCTTCGGGTGGAGCTGGGCATCACCAAGCACGAGATGGAACGGATGGCCAAGGAGAATGCAGGTCAGAATGCTTAAAGGGAATAGTTCAGATTTTGTGTTTAATTTAACCTGTATGAAATACTTGCTAATTTGTAGATTAAGTATGTATCAATGCCAGAGGTGGGCATTTTTTTCCGTTTTTGTTTTTATTTTTATTTAAAATGGAGTAAATCACATTGCTTTGACAAGCTGGTAATGACGATGGAAAATGGAGGTTGACTCGCCGAAAACGTAGTTTATTCAATCGAAATTTCCCTCTACAAACACTGTCAATCACATGCAATCATTAAAAGGTTTAAAGCTTTTTGAATGTATGCAGTAGAATGGGTTCGGGAGGCTTTTCCCCCCAAAAAATATAGCCACGCCCATTTTGTCCAAAATGAAATGCAAAAACAAACAAACAAAAAAAACGGAAAAAGGTAAACGATAGGCTCGAATCAAAAGATGTATTTAAGAATGGAATCAACCAATTCATTTCAAAATTGAGCTTGAAGAATTTGAAGTGTGGGCTCATGTGTGTTTAAATATTTAATCGTTTTGCTGGTAATGCTCTTCTCTTCAGAAATGGCTTCCAAACTGAGCGCCAGTGAGAAAGAGCTGAAAGACCTTCAGGCCAGACTGAGCAGCAGCGAGAACAACGTCGAGGCCTTGAAGAAAGAAAGTGAAGGTGAGAAGAACACAATGATGTTCAGTGAATTCAAGGAGGGCAGAAAAGTGTTGAAAAAATGACTTACTTTGGGGTTTAATTGTTTAAAGGAAATTGCATTTAAAATGTAGCTTGAAAGGTTGTGAAGAAGTGGCTGTGTTTAAAAGTTAGATGTAAGTGTTTGTGATTTTCTTCTATTCAGAAATGGCTGCCAAACTGAGTGCCGGTGAGAGAGAGCTGAAAGACCTTCAGGCAAGACTGAGCAGCAGTGAGACCGAAGTCCAGGTTCTACAGACCAGGCTGAACAACACTGAAGAACACGTTCAGGTCCTAGAAACCAGACTGGGGACCACTGAAGACCAGGTCCAGGTCCTAGAAACCAGACTGGGTACCACTGAAGACCAGATCCAGGTCCTACAAACCAGACTGGGTACCACAGAGAACAATGTGGAGGCCTTGAAGGAAGAAAGTGAAGGTGAGAAGAAAAAAACAGTGTTCAGTAGGGGTGAGATGATTCACTCACATCATATTTATTTAGGGTGCCTGATCGATTTATATTGCATTTTTTTCTTTTGTTGTTATTTGACTCGCTATAACGGTATATTGTGACTTTGACTGACGGAAGGTTATCTGGCTGCATTGAAGTGTAGGCTTGAACTTTTCATGGTGTATAATGATTAGAATGGTTGAACATTTCATGGTCCCGCAAGGGTCCATTTGGTTTCATTTTTATGTTCTCAAGAGTTACATCTGGTTAACCAACTTAGCTGGGGACCACCTGGAACCCTCTCGGGGACCACCAGTGGTCCCTGAGAGGACCACCTGTTGAAAACCCCTGGTTTAAAGCACCCAAGTAGGAAGTAAACTTAAATGTAAAATTTACAATATATTTTTGGGGGGCAAGTGACCATGACCTGAGGGCAAGTAGAACCTGACTCGGGCAAGTGCCTCGGAGACCTTAGTGTCAACCCCTGTAAGAGCCGTTAGTATATGGGTCTGTATTAATGTAGGGTTGATGTATTATAATATTATATACTGTGTATATGAAAGTTGTATTATGTTTCTGTGCTGACAGACAAACCACAGGTTGCCTTCTCTGTTGGTTTGACTAATGATGGATATGTTGGTCCATTTGGTTCTGCCACGACTCTGGTCTACAAGAAGGTCTTCACTAATATCGGCAACACTTACAATCCATCCACAGGTAGGTGGAGATTGAGTCATGCTAATTAACTTAATTAATTCATAATTAGCTCTCA
Organism: Benthosema pterotum; assembly: GCA_039105355.1. Taxonomy (NCBI): domain Eukaryota; kingdom Metazoa; phylum Chordata; class Actinopteri; order Myctophiformes; family Myctophidae; genus Benthosema; species Benthosema pterotum. The sequence goes on from CM076975.1 coordinate 2,525,267, forward strand.
TCAACTAATTAAACAATTACACACACACACACACACACACACACACACACACACACACACACACACACACACACAGTATATGCATATGCATGGTTTAATGTGTTTGTGCATGCATGCATGTTTTCCATGTTTTCCACAGGAATCTTTACTTGCCCTGTCAAAGGAGCTTATCACTTCAGGTTTACTGCAGCTCAACATGGTAGCGCAAATGATCATGTGGTTATCGAGATGCATAAAAATGGTCAGCGGCTCATGTACAACTATAACTACAACAGTCATGCATCGATGGAATCCATCTCTAATGGAATGATCTTGGTGCTGGAGGAGGGAGACACGGTTTACATGAAATTACCTTCTGGACGTACACTCTTTGATAACACAGACAACCACAGCACATGGAGTGGTGTTCTGGTCTATTCCATGTAACACGTTCCTTTATTGAGTGTGTTCTCTGAATAAACTCAAATTCTAAACAACTACTGTTTGTTCATTGTATGTTTACTAGGCTATTATTATGTATATCGCCAAAGGTCAGGTGGAAACTTATTTTTCAGTGTTTCAATCCATCCAATCATCCAATGTCATCATTATTCAGTCCAATTTAAAAGGATCACAGGCTAATAAGCGTAGTATGGGTAAATACATTATACTTGCCCTCTATAACTAGAATTGAACATTTAAAACGCATACAATATGTTCCTTAGTTTAAAAATAACAGGGGCGCCATTTTACTGTGCTTGTCATAGGTATGATGTCACAAGAGAGTGCTACATCGTAGAACTAGCGGAATTAATCAAAAAACAATATAAATATAACAGACCCTGTTTGTTTTATAGTCCATTATTTAACCAGTGGGGGTCGCCATTTACATTACAAACAAGGCAGTGTATATACGTTGATGTTTTACTTTGCAATGCTGGGTAATCATGGAAGCTATCGAATGCCATAGCTGGACTACAGGACTCTGTGACGTCATTCTTATGACAGGCACAGTAAAATGGTGCCCCCAATAGGATAAACAAATGAACTATTTTTAATCTAAAGAACTTATTCTATGTGTTTTTAAACGTTCATTTCTAGTTAAAGAGGGTACATGTGATGTTTTTATCCATATGAAGCTTATTAGTCTGGGATCCTTCTAATACTTCAAATCATTTTTTTTCCCAAAGACAGGCAAACATAGCAGGTGTGCAATCTTGTACATCATAAAAATGACAGTTTAACAAACACTGTACACTTTTTGGGAAAAAAATCTTACTTTTCATATAACATTAATACCTGATGATCATGTTTTAGGGTAGAAAAAAATCATGGCACTCCATCTTTAAAAAATAAATAAATAAAGAACAATTATCCCAAGATTTTGCAACCCATTTTTTTCACCTAGTGCAGTGCTGTTTTTGTACGCTAAAACTAAAGACTCAGTCGACTAAGGTTTTTATATTCAGTGGACTAAAACTAAAACTGCATGGCCAGAGTTGTTTGTTTGGAACTTGAATCCCTCCTTAGTGGGTGTCACGTGTGCTTTTCAGCCAATAGCTGTCTCTGTTCAGCCGCAGCAGATACTCTACTGCTGGCTAAACCGGTTCCATCCGGTTTAATGTAGTAAACCAGTCTTTAAACTGACCGAACCGATCTGTTGTGTTCTGTTGTGTTTACTGAACTAACGTCCTCCTCCTACCTGCTGGCTCCAGCGCTGCGGTTAGACGAGGTGGTGAGGTAGCGGGGGGCGTAGGGGGCGTGTCCTCCATGGCGGCGGCGGCGGCGGGTGGCGTTATGCAGCTGACACCGCCACAGGAGGAAGAGAGCCACCAGGAGCAGCAGGGCCACGCCCAGCAGCGGAAACACCATGTACACCGTGTCGGACGCCGGTTCTCCGCCGGCGCCGTTGGCAACGCTGCCGCCGCCACCGCCGCTCACCGTGTACACGCTGCCACGGGACTTCCAGAACTCCATCTGGGGACCAATGGTGAGACAGGGTTCCACGTTAGCCGGTATTTATTGTCCATTGATTGGTTATTAAACTATAAAGACAAAGGTTCAAATTTACCTTGTTTTTTCAAAAACAAAAAAAAAACAATTATCCCAAGATTTTGTAACCCATTTTTTTCACCTAGTGCAGTGCTGTTTTTGTAGGCTAAGACTAAAACTAAAGTCTCAGGCGACTAAGGTTTTGATATTCAGTGGACTCACTCAAATAAGGTTTGGATATTTAGTCAACTAAGACTAAAGTCTCAGGCGACTAAGGTAAATGGGACTGAAAGACTAGATTTTTTTTTTAAAAAGACTATGACTAAATCATGAACTAAGAATAATGGACATATTTTTATCCTCTTTTTTAAATCAGTAAAACAATAATTAGTAAAAATTATTATGGTATTTACCATGGGGAAATATTCCAATATTGTTTCTTTTAATTATCAGTTAAGAGATTTCATGAGAACTTGGTTTAAATAAATCAGTCCAGTACATTTTACTGAGTCTTATCTGACCCAAAACTTTATTTATTCATCATGATCGTTTTGAAAAATAAAAACAAAGGCCTCTTTTTTTAATAGCTGCCTCCTTCCAATAAAAGCCCAGCATACGAATCGGCCCAGACAAATTAAAGCCTTTTGAATGCATGGGTGCGAGGTCAAGCGATAAATATACTGTTCGGATTAAAAGACGGACTAAAAACGTAATTGATTAGATTACAAGGCCTCGTATTCTGCAGGGGGGGACAGGCAATTATTTAGCTCTGCATGGGGTGGGTTCATAATTGAGACTTCATGGCACGCTCACCGTTTTCTCCTTGTTCTCGAACACCTCGTGCGCCTCCTCGAAGCTGCAGCTCTCCTCCACGCACTCCCTCTCCATGTTGCCCTGGCGCAGCTCCTCCAGGAAGCCGTTGGCTCGGGGGAAGCGCTTCAGGAGCGAGTGGGCCGCTCTGGAGCCCAGGAACGCTGTCAATGACATAGTAAAAGGTCATATAGCACAGAACACACAGTAACTAGTGGGTCGCTCTAGAGCCCAGGAACGCTGCCATATAGAACAGAACACACAGTAACTAGTGGGCCGCTCTAGAGCCCAGGAACGCTGCCATATAACAGAACACACAGTAACTAGTGGGCCGCTCTAGAGCCCAGGAACGCTGCCATATAGAACAGAACACACAGTAACTAGTGGGCCGCTCTAGAGCCCAGGAACGCTGCCATATAACAGAACACACAGTAACTAGTGGGCCGCTCTAGAGCCCAGGAACGCTGCCATATAGAACAGAACACACAGTAACTAGTGGGCCGCTCTAGAGCCCAGGAACGCTGCCATATAACAGAACACACAGTAACTAGTGGGCCGCTCTAGAGCCCAGGAACGCTGCTACAGACAGAACACACAGTAACTAGTGGGTCGCTCTAGAGCCCAGGAACGCTGCCATATAGAACAGAACACACAGACCCCAAAACTAAAGATTTCTTTTGCTTTTTGTCCATCTTCTAGTTGTATAGACTTGGGGCTAATTCAGATGATGGTTATTTTAACTCTTGAGAGTGTAAAAAATGAAACCAAATGGACCCGCAAGGGTCCATTTGGTTTCATTTTTACGTTCTCAAGAGTTACATCTGGTTAATCAGCTTAGCTGGGGACCACCTGGAACCCTCTCAGGGACCACTGGTGATCCCCGGACCACCTGTTGAAAACACCTGCTCTATAGCCCAGGATCCTTGATTGACTGACTGGACTGACTGGCTGGCTGAATATTGGATTGGACAGAAATGTGAAACAGCAACAAGTCCAGTCAAACGCTTGGCCTAAATTGAAAGTTCTGCTCAATGTAAACAATCCAGACAAACCGAGTCGAGCTTGTGACCCTAAGGAATATCTCGGCGGAGTGCCGCAGTCCCATCCCCCCTCGCCTGTTCTAGAAGTCAATTCCCCGTTCATTATCCTCACAGTCAAAAACACCTTTTCAGCCATACAAATCATGACAACAGACACAATATTTTGGAACAAACAAATGCTTACTGAGGTGGAAAAAACAACAGAAAAGTGTTGTAAACTAATGTTTTCAAAATTCACTTCTGGAGAAGGTGTTGGGGGTGGGACTGCGGCGCTCTATATACAGTAAATTGGGATAAAATTGTAAAATTATTGTTATTGTGTTGTGTTGTGTTGCTCTGTCTATGTGTTGTGTTACTTTACCTCCAGCCATCTTCCTCTGGGTTCAACTCACACTCTGTAGACCTGAAAAAGAAATATATAAATATTTATTGTTAATAATCATTTAGTATCAACACATTGTCATAATTATCATGTTAATCCATTAATATTAGTACATGAAATCATTTGGCAACACATTCTAATCAAAAAGCGATGATCCGATGCAGGTAGGTACAAAACTATATCAATTTTGTTTTGAATTTTCTCTACATCATTCACAATACAAACAGGACATGACGTACTGTCACAAAACCACAAATACAAAGAAAACACACAGGCGCAACGGACCGCAACAGAACAGAAATAGTAGAAAAAGTGGCCTTCCAGGCACAAGTCTCCACCAGGTCAGGCTGTGGCCTCCTGGTGGCGCTATAGACCAGGGGTTTTCAACCTTTTTGACTCCAGGGACCACCACTTATTCAGCATTTGGGCCACGGACCACCATTTGATTACATTTTCACACCAAAGACCTAAAATTAAAGTTTTTTTTTGGTTTTGTCCACGATTCCAGGCTGTATTTTGCCAACAAAACAGCGTAAACTTCTTAATTAAGTGGTGCTAATTCAGATGATGAATATTCTAACTCTTGAGAGTGTAAAAATGAAACCAAATGGACCCGCAAGGGTCCATTTGGTTTCATTATTACACTCTCAAGAGTTACATCTGGTTAACCAACTTTCCATCATTTAGCCTGGGGACCACCAGGAACCTTCTCAATGACCATTGGTGGTCACCTGTTGAAAACGCCTGCTATAGACCAATGTGAAAACTGTGCCATTTCTTCTAATGGCTTTGATGACAATTGGATGATTGAAGGCGTTTTTCCAATAACGTGTTTGGCAAGAATGTTAGTGGCACAATAAACAGGCCAATGTGAAAAGGGTGAGATTTAATTCTCAGGCTAGTAGGAAAATGCGTTAAAGGGGAATTACACTCATTTTCAACATTCTAATATGTCATCAATATACCTTAGAGGTGTTGGGTGGGTTGACATGATAAAAACGTTTCCCCATTCTGTGTTTCGTAGAAATGGAGGTCTAAAGAAAATCATCAAGATGTATTTCACCATGTTAATGGATTAGTTTAGACGCTTCTTTTTTTTCTGAGAGCGTACAAATGGAACCATGCATTTGTAGGCTCTCAGAAAAAAAATGTTGAAAATGGGTGGAATTCCCCTTTAAAGATTCTGCATAAATTGAATGCTGCATGCGTTCATGATTTGAAGTTTGTTCTAAACAGGCCAATCTGCCTGGTAGCACATGACTGTATAGATACTGTGTAACGATTTTGCATGATTCTGGGACAGAATCTAGATGGGTGAAATGGCAAAAATATGCATTTTAAAAGAATTGGCCTCCTGAAGGCGCTATAAACGGGTGAAGTGAAAAATACACAGGTCAAAGTTGTGTCCTTGTCCAAAAAATAACAGATCTCCAAGCTGTCATGGCGTTTGGCCTGCAGTGGGAAAGTAAAGAGACAACCCAGGGTGGGTTTTATAACCAGCCTAGAGAGGGGTTTGAAGTTGTTAATAAAATATGTTTATATTGTGACATACATTTCAGAGAGAGCTGGTTGTGTATGAATAATGCAACAAATAATACACTTACGGCACACCCTCTGCTATAAATACTGCCAGTGTGTGTGTGTGTGTGTGTGTGTGTGTGTGTGTGTGTGTGTGTGTGTGTGTGTGTGTGTGTGTGTGTGTGTGTGTGTGTGTGTGTGTGTGTGTGTGTGTGTGTGGTGTAAAGGGAGTTCCCATAGCAACAAAACTGGAAGCGGGAGAGCCGCTTAGTCAGGGGCGGATGTAACATGTCCCATTTGGGGGGGCAAGAGAACATGTTGAAGGGGCAAGAGAAAATGGTATGGGGGCGGCTTCATCGCCCGCGTCGCTTCGCGCCACGGGCGATGAAGTCGCACCCATACCATTTTCGATTACAGGACTTTTATTAGTCAAGTAAAGCATCAATAATAACATCAGTTGTTGCTGAAGTTGCAACAGACACGCAGCATGCATAAAGCTAAAGGTCTGACTCAGAGAGGTTTCTGTTTTCAATGATGAAATGCTGTTGGTTTAGTGGTGACACAGCTGTAGTTAGTTAGTAGCAGTAGTAGTGTTTCAAAACATTTTAAATATAAGCACTTTAATTTGAAATATCCTGGGTTGTTTCTCATGTTATTGTGTTGGGGGGGGGCAGACTGGATATTTAGGGGGGCATTGCCCCCCCCCCCCCCCCCCCCCCCCCCCCCCCCCCCCCAGTGCCCATATCAATAGACCTTCAGGTAAGCCCCGCCCTCTTGTCCAACCTAGGACACTTTCCAACCGAGGCTCATTCGTTCCAATGTAAATGTCAGGGATTTTACCCAATAAATACTGGTTCATTTTGGGAACCAGATCTTCAAAATCTCTTCCAAATGCATCAACGAGGCATGCCCTATGGCAGTGGGAAAATGTGTGTGTGACATTTATTTTTTAAAACAATAGACCTGCGCAGTCTCGTCACCGCCCCTGTTCCAGAAACGGATTCCCCATTCATTTTTCTCATAGACTTTTCGAAAACAATTCATATAAAGACGATTACGCCGCGGACAAAGCCAACTCGGGTCATGACGAATCATGATGGCACACACAAACTTTTGGGACAATCAAATCATTTCTAAGATGATAAACGAAACAAAAAGTGTCATGTGTCATATCATGCCGCTTTCTACTTCTTTCTAATTATATATTATATGACGATATTATGTTTGTTGTCATGACTTGTCACGACCCGAGTTGGCTTTGGCCGCTGCGCAATCGTGTTTTTATTAACCATTTTCGAAAAGTCTATGAGGAAAATGAATGAGGAATCCACTAGTGGAACAGGGTTGGTGACGTCACTGCGCAGGTCTATAGGAAAGCTATTGGAGGAGAGAGTTGTCTATCACATGTTATGCTTAGCTGTGATTGGACTACAGCAGTTTGGGGAGGGGCTTACAGAAAGGTAAGCCCCAACACTCTTTTGTCAACAGTCTTGAGTGACTAGTAGTTGACTAGTTGGTTGAATAGGGGTCAAGGAAAACATTGTGTACAAACACTGTGTTTGTAAACAGATTTGTTTAAAAACACTCTCTAATTCCACCTCACCTCCACTCCATTGGCTCATTATCAAACTGCTGAAGATAGCTGTGCAGTGATTGGCTAAATCGTCTGCCTCAACCCACACAACCCCCCTCCCCCTCTCACATTAGCACCGCCGTTCCCAAGCCGGATGAATGTTTTGTTTTGATGATTTGTCGACATCAACAAAGTTCTGGACCGTCTGCAGGACGAAGCAAGTGTCTGTCTGCAGGGAAACAGCTGCAGCATCAAAGTAGGAAAAAGGCAAAAAAATCTATTTTGATTTTTGTCTAAGAAGTTGCCTCTGTTACCTGTAAGGACAACGCAAAGTGTGGCCCTGTATTCAATTCATTAAAAGCACAAAATATAGTATTCGCCCCCTGCACAAGAAAGGGAGCAAATTTAGACCCTGGCAACTACCGCCCTATTTCTATTCTAAGCTCCATCTCAAAAGTGTGTGTGTGTGGGGGGGAACAGTGTGTGTGTGTGTGTGTGGGGGGGGGGGGGGGGGGGGGGTGTCCCTGAACAGGTGTGTCGAGTACCTTGACACACACACACACACACAGTGGAAAAAAGCTATTAATTTATTAATTTACGCATAATAATGGAACCAGAATGGGGGGGTCATATTCTACCCCCCCCTCTCTCTCTCTCTCACACACACACACACACACACACACACACACACACACACACACACACACACACACACACACACACACACAAGCGAGGCAAACCAAAACACAACAGACTGACACCATCCATGACGTCAAAAACAGCACATGGGCTTAACGTCCACACTCTGACGTCACTCACGGCTCCATAACGGGGACTCGAAATGAAATATTAAAATGATTCACGTTGGCATTCTGTGTACAGTATGTGAGAGAGAACAGAACACCCCCAAACTGAACCATCATGTTAAACTAAGACAAAACAAAGCCGATCGCTGCACCCAGCAACGGAGCTGTACGTTGTCACGGTAGAACGCGTTAAATACGAATGTTTTGTTGTTTTTTTTTATTTTTACCTTTCATTTTATCTTCATTTCTTCACATTTTTCCATCCAGGCGCGTCTCTCCTCCTCCTCTCACCCGTCGTCCGCTTCTCGCCGTAGACTCCGCCCCTTCTCCCCGCCGGGCCAATGGGAGCCGGGGGTTCCCTGCCACCGGCGACGTAGACCAATAGGAGCTCGGAAACGGTCGCCCCCGGCGGGTGCCGCAGAGGACGTCGGGATTTGTAGTTCTCCATGGCCGCGAGAGAGAGAGCAACAGCGTTCTTCTCCCAACAGCTAGCCACACCTTACGGCAAAGAACTACGCGTCCCAGAGTTCCTTGCGGGCGAAAGAACTACACGCTGCCTCCAAAGCGTTCCTCATGCCATATGGTTCCCAAAGTGAGTCTGGGAGACCCCCAGGGGTCCTTTAGGGCAGTGGTTTTCAGCCTCTTTGATACCAGGGCCCACTATCTATTCGGAATTTGAGCCACGGACCACCATTTGATGACAGTTTTGGCCCCACAGAACCCATAACTAAAGATTTATTTTCAGATCAAAATCACCATTAATCTTCTACATTCTCTAGTTGTGTAGACTTGGGGCTAATTCACATGGTGAATAAACTGAATATTTTAACTCTTGAGAGTGTAAATGGAACCAAAGGGACCCGCAAGGGTCCATTTGGTTTCATGTTTGCGCTCTCAAGAGTTACATCAACTTTCCATCATTCACCTGGGGACCACCTGGAACTCTCTCCCCGGACCACTGGTTGAAAACCACTGCTTTAAGGAGTTCTAGGGGGTCCCCAGCTATCTAGTTGGAACCAAATGGACCCTTTTCATGGGTCTGTGAGATTGTAACGCTACAAATGGAACCACAAAATGGAGCCAAACTGGTGCCATTTGTGTTGTAACTAAGAGTTAAATCAACATTGATTTTCAAAATGAGTGTCCCAGAGATGATACATTAGGTGGGGGGTCTACTTAAAGGGGAATTCCACCCATTTTCTCTCTTTCTCTCTCTTTTTTTTTTTTTTTTTTTTTTTTTTGTAGCCTACAAATGTGAACCAGATGGAACCTAGTGGGTCCATTTGTTTCCATTTGTACACTCTCAGAAAAAGGTCCTAAAAGAAAAGTTGTGTTTCACATGGTGAAACACAACTTGATAATGTCACCAAGTTTCACCATGTTAATTTTTCAGACCTTCATTTCTAGGATGGGGGATTCTTTTTATCATGTCCACACAAACACAACATCTCTAAGGTATATTAATAATGTATTAATGACATAGTAAAATGTTGAAAATAGCTGGAATCCCCCTATAATGGCAGCATGGCAACAAGCTAAGAACTAAACCATTTGGGGTCAGATACACTTTTTTTTAGCACATGGCTGTGAAGTGTTTCTCAATTGGGGCTACGTTTCCCCCTAGTGGTGCGTGCATACTGCATAGCCTATACCAGAGGGGCATCTTGATAAGAAAGTGAAGAATTCTATTAGAACACATTTTAAAGGTAACAGTAATTTAGCAATAAACAAATAAATTAATAAATAAAAATACATAGCACACGTTGCTTTTACTTTGATGCCGCAGCTGTTTCCCTGCAGTCAGACACTTGCTTCGTCCTGCAGACGGTCCAGAACTTTGTTGTTGCCAACAAATCATGAAAACAAAAAAACATTCATCGGGTTCAGGACAGGCGGTGCTAATGTGAGAGGAGGAGGGGGTTGTGACGGGTGAGGCAGCGTTTTAGCCAATCACAGCACAGCAGTCTCAAGCAGTTTGATAATGAGCCAATAGAGTGGAGGTGAGGTGGAATTGGATTCTGTGTTTAAACAAATCTGCCGCTGTTATAGTTAATGTTTAATCATGTAATAATAAATTCCATAATTCCAGATTCCATATAAAAATAATCAATCCTTGCATCATAAATTTACAAAAAAATGAAACGCCAACATTTGTTTCCGAAAGAACATGCTTTATTTCATTTCGCATTCAGCAGTCAGCGACAGGAGTATCAAAAATATATCAAATATTAATTAAAATGCATATGATGCACAGTATTTACAAGGCCATCATTTACAAACGTAAATATATTCTGGTTGTATGTGCTGTATGTACATCGGCAGGAATTAAAATCTTGCTTGTAAACATATTGTTTTCACCAATATGGGAAAGATACATCATTATAATGAATAATAATGATCATAATCAATGTGACCAATCAATATGCCAGACATCTTCAGACTATCTGCGCTAAAACACATTCAAGGTTTTTTTTTTTTTTTTTTTGCGATTTTCTGAGGTTTCGTGAGGTTTTCCGGATCCCAAGCCCTATAGCAGTGGTTTTCAACCTTTTTGATACCAGAGGGCCCATTGTTTATTCCACTTTTGAGCCACGGACCCCCATTTGATGACATTTTAGCCCCACAGACCCCCAAAATTGAAGACTTCTTTCGCTTTTGTCCACAATTCCAGGCTGGATTTGTGGAAACAAAAACAGTCAAGCATACAGATCAAAATGACCATTCATTTTCTACATTCTCTAGTTGTGAAGACTTGGGGCTAATTCACATGATGAATATTTTAACCCTTTGAGAGCGTAAACATGAAACCAAATGGACCCGCAAGGGTCCATTTGGTTTCATGTTTACGCTCTCAAAGAGTTACACCCGGTTAACCAACTTTCCATCATTTCACCTGAGGACCACCTGGAACTCTCTCAAGGACCACTGGTTGAAAACCACTGCCCTGTAGTTCTGTATAGTTTCTGTCGCTGCGAGTGTGTTCGCAACCCGCAGGGTTTTGTAGTCCTTTTGTGGCAACGCTTGCGGACGCAGTGCCGCGGCTCAGTTGTGCGCGGTGAAGTGATGTCTCGGCGCTTTGGCGCTTTCGTCCTCCTCCTCCACCTCCTCCTCGTCGTCATCGCTGTCATCCTCGCTGTCACTCTCCTCGTAGAAACAAATGGTCGCCTGAACGGGGAAGTTCTTGAGGAGCGTGGCGCCGTCGCTGTACAGGAAGTCGAACGTCTTGGAGCGCGGCCACATCAGCCTATGGGAACGCAGCGAGAGAGAGAAACAACACGATGAATATACTGTATGGTAATATGGCGTTATATCCCGTGCCGTCCGATCTTAAATTTGAAAATAATGACGGGGCAAGCCCGGATGACATTTAAGAGACATGGACTTTAGAGAAACTAACCTAATAAATGAAATAGCTGATCTATAAGCTCAAAGCGCGTTGCGTTAGCTTGCATGGTTGCTGTTCGTAATAGGTTTTGTGTTTCAAGTACTGTACTTATGAGGGGGGTTGGGGTCCCCAAGTTCAATTATGATCGTTTTGATTATTATGCCAGGAATCCCCAATTAAAAACTGATTATCATGGGAGGATCACCAGTTCTAAAGTGATTAATATTCTAAAGTGATTATTATTCCCAGTTTAAAAGTCATTATTATTGGGGGATCTCCTATTAAAAAGTGATTATTATTATTATGGGGGATCTCCAGTTTAAAAAGTGATTATTATTATAGGTGATCCCCAGTTAAAAAACTGACTATTAAGGGAGGAACCCCAGTTCAAATATGATCATTAAGGGAGGATTCCCCAGTTTAAAAAATGGTTATTGTGGGGTGAGGGATCCCCAGTTCAAATGTGATTATACTATGGGCAACCCGAGAAGATTGAGATCCACTGACGGCTGACCTGTACTAGATACGATGTGACATTTGACGTTTCTCACCTGACAGGGTGCTGGAAGTTGTGAGGTTTCATCTGACCGTCCGAGCATCCAGGAGCCGACGGAGGAGGAGCAGGTCTGGAGTACGGCTGTGGAGAAAAACCAAAAAAACACTACATGAGTCCACTGACTGACCGCTATTGAAAAACAACAACAACAACATCGTCATCAATGTTATGGTGTGACCGTTGGATGGCCCCTTAACTGAGAGTTTCAGCTGTAGTCGCGTGTGTGTGAGTGTGTGTGTGTATGTGTGTGTGTGTGTGTGTGGTGTGTGAGTGTGCATGTGCCTGTGCGGGTGTCAAATAAAGCAGGTTCTGCCGAACCGTGTCGAAGTGTGCTTTCCACGCGTCTTTTGCCAGCTCGGAGTGTGAGGTTTGCTATAGCACTTACGAGGTGACATTTCACACACATGCGCTGTGGGAATTGCCAGATCACTACACTCACACACACACACACACACACACACACACACACACACACACACACACACACACACACACACACACACACACACACACACACACACTCTCACAAACAAGTTCTAGTGGCGTTCTAGTGGAAGAGAGCGCATTGTTGTGATGGTATAACGTTTTGTAACTTACACATGATGGCGCCTTGTTTCTCCTCACAGACGTCCATGGTCTCCATAGCGGTGCTGAACTGCAAGAGACGGGAATTTATCATTATTATTATTATTATTACCCTTAACAAAGTATCATCCAACACAGTTCCCTCAACAGGCAAAGGCCCCCAGATCGGTGGTGCATTTATAATTGGCACTGCATGAGGCATGCATCTGCTTAAGGTTATGTTGTCAAGGACCCCTGCATGCATGCTGCGCTTGGGAGGGGGGGTCCTCAGCACCCCCACTGTGACAGCTGGGGGGGCTAGCTATGAGCTGACCATTTGCAATTCATCGTCACATTTACAAGTCCTATATAGGACTGGCCCCAAGACAGACTGCTCGATAGACCTTATTTTGAACCAAGTCTGAAAGTATTCTTGTCAGTGTTGATTGATTGATTGGATGACTGGTTGATTGATACATTTTAAGCACGACTCAATACAAAACTGATAACTATGAGTGGGCGCCTTTTGACTTTGACAGTTTTAGAGACAAAGACGTGCTAATAATAAGTCTATAAACACAAGTGTCGCTATTCTTACGACACAACCCGATCCTGTATCACATTAAAGCTCTTTTTGTTTCGATAATTGCACCAATTAAGCAAGCAGCTATAGAGCTGGGCTACTACAGGCTATGGAATGAATCATATAAAATCCATTCATTCATTCAGTGTATGAGTCAGCAGCAACTGAATGAAGATCACTACTGGATGATGGTTATTCTTACCTGGCGGTTCGCACTGCGGTGCTCATCGTCCCGTCCTGCACCGACGATGATCCGGTAGTACTGGTCCGCTGCTGGACGGTTCCGACGGTCATCATCGGTTTGTTCATTGTCATCATCATCATGATGGATTTTAGAAGATCCAGCTATTGGAAGAAGAAGAAGATCTTCCGATCTCTGAGGGAGTGGATGCTTCTCAACTCTGCGCTAGCGCCTCCTGGATATACGATTACTATGAGACGATCAAGCAAAGAAGCAGTGCAGATCGATCGCTGTCACGGATATAATATGGATCGCGGGGAATTGAGCGGCGGATCCTCGGAGAGAAGTTGTTCTTCGTTCTAGCGGTGTCGTCGTCGTGTGGGAGGTGTGTGAGAGGAGTGTGTGCGAGCTGCGTTTTATAGAACAGAGGAGGAGGAGGAACAGGGGTGGTGGGGGTGATCGTGCAGGGTGGGGGTCCTGTGCGATAGACGGGGCAAGAACGGCTAAGGGGGTGTCGGTGGGAGTGTTGCCAAATAGTGCGAGAGAAATAAGGAACCGTGGGTCTAAGAAAGACTATAATATTTGTCTTTAAAGGGGAACTCCATCCATTTTCAACATTTTAATATGTCATTAATATAACTTAGAGATGTTGTGTATGTGGATGGATATGATGAAAAAGTTCCCCCAATTCTGTATTTCTTAAAAATGGACGTCTGGGAAAAAAAAACATTAACATGGTGAAATACACCATGTTAATGATTTTTCTTTCAGACCCCTTTTCCTGAGAGGGTACAAATGGAACCAAATTGACCCACTACGGTCCATTTGGTTCACATTTGTACCCTCTCAGGAAAATTTTGACAATGGTAGGCCTGCCATTATAGGCTACTATAGCTATATCAGCTGAGCTAAAAGAAAAAAAATTAAATGTTGCAGAGGTGTATCGCCCTTGCACAAAATATAATGGGGCAAAAGTGGCAAGCCTATATTCATTATTGTGCTGGGGTTGTCCTTGACTTGCAAATATTTGAGAACCGTGTAGTTTAAATAACTTATGAAACAAGACCAAAATAAGCAAACTGAACTGGAAAAGGATTAGCCTAGTCATAGGCTATAGTTACAATTTACAATTTAGGCATTTAGCAGACGCTCTTGATCCATAGCGACCTACATTAAGTAAAGGGGAAACAATGCAATGAATCCTATACATACAGATTAGCTGAATTTACAATTTAGGCAGAATTTACAATTTATGCACTAAAACACGGTAATACGTTTGACATCCTAGGCACCTGTTATTTAAGTCTGCTTAAAATGCTTTCTAAGGTGGTTGGTAACTGTATCGGAATACGAAATACAGTATTGAAATATCAATTTAGGAGGAAAAAAAGTCATTCATTTATTTATAGCCTACCCATTGTAGGCTAATACATAGGCTACCTGCAAGGCTATCCACATGTTTCACACACATTGAATGCATTCACTAAATAGTTAGGCCTACTGCATCGTATCACCATGAATGAATGAATGAATGAATGAATGAGTGAATTTTTTATTAACAGAAATGAGAGTTACAGTACAAGTCAAGTACACACTGCTACAGAACATACTGTAGCCTACAATTATAAAGTACAACAACAGCAGATCTGGTTGAACTGAACTGATTGGACACATAGCCTATACTTGTCTAGCCAACTTGTTAATTTCATTAGGACATTCAAATAGGCTATGTGGGCTACAGTACAAAATAATTAGCCTACTTCAATAAAGTCCAAAGCAGCAAATCATGGAGGTAAAATGGGCTACCATGGGCCTAGCGGAGGTAAAAAGGGAAAAGAGAAATGTACAAAGAGGAGAGGGGGTGGGTGCATGGGGGATAATGAACCCATATCGTCCATGTATCATAAGGCCAGCCATGCATCGTATTGCATTTAAAATGTATCACTACGCCCTGATTAATTGGTAGTTGCTTCTCAGACAAGTCCACTTTACACAGTCGGCTCGTAACAGGCAGACATGGCAACCCTTACTACCTACTGGGGTTTGAAGGCAGTTTAATTATGGCGCTGTATCTGCCCTTGTCCAAACAGAGCCGCCCCAGCGGGGAGGTGAGACATTTGGTACCGTTTGTTGTTGATGAAAACACGCAGGTTAAAACTCCCACACCATCTGTGAGAAAAGCAGCGGGGACCCCCACACCCTGCCCTGGAATTAGAGAGAGGGACCCCCGGGGAGAGACAGGGAGGAGAGAGGGTGTGTGGGGGGATCTAAACTAATTAACAAGCAGAGAAAATTACATTTATAGGCTACATGGTTGAAGACATGCAGACAAACTGATGGTGGTATAATGGCTCGTTTGGTTACATGTGTAGCTACCCCAATGGATACATTAACACTAAAATGTTGATAGACTAGGCTACTACTGTTTGTGCTCCACGAGCACCATACATTTTCCCTATTCTCAATAGAAAAAAAATAAAATGAATGATGAAGGAAACAATTGTACAAATTAAAGGGGAACTCCACCCATTTTCAACATTTTAATATGTCATTAATATACCTTAGAGATGTTGTGTATGTGGACATGATAAAAAAAAAGTTCCTCTGATTCGGTATTTCCTAAAAATGGAGGTCTGAAAAAAATCATTTAACATGGTGAAATACATCTGATGACATCATCAAGATGCATTTCAACCATGTTAATGATTTTTACTTTCAGACCCATTTTTCCTGAGAGGGTAGGCTACAAATAGAACCAAATGGACCCGCTAGGGTCCATTTGGTTCACATTTGTATCCTCTCAGGAAATTTATGAAAATGGGTGGAATTCCCCTTTAAGTACAGCTAGCCTAGTAAGTATGCTAGACTGGTAGAACCGTTGTCATACAGAGTTTCTATATATGCCATTAGCTTTTCTGTAGCCATAAACTATTAGTCTGGGCAAGGTGTTGTTTGCAGGCATACATAGGCCATACAGATCTGCTAACACGTTGCTTTTATAATAATAGCTTACAGACGTTTTCTTTTTGTCTTTCTTTTCTTGTTTTTCCCACTCTTGCTTTGGCAATGCCACAATTAGACCGTTTTCATCATGTTTGAATTGGACTCATTTGGACCAGAGCCATTTATCCAGAGTAGACTTTAATCAGCTAGTTGTGCAAACTCAGTTCACCCCATGGGGGCCAGTCCAATGGCGGCTCTTCTGCATAGACCTCCATAGAGAAAGGGGACAAAACAGGGACAGCCAGAAGTAGGCTATAGTCACGGAAGACATGGGAGTCTATGGGCATTCGCGTCGAGTGCTTGGACCATGTCACCAGGCTGCTTTCTGTCCCCCTCAAAATCGCATCACTTCTAAGTAGATGGCCGCGGTTTTGCTTTGGAACTTTGGACTGAAGGCGCGATGAAGCGGCCCGTCCTTCCAGGAAGGCTCGGCCCAAATAATGCTCGGCCCTGAGTATAGACAGAGTTACGTCGTCACAAACTCCGTTCACTTCATGGGTTCAGTCCAACGGCGGCTCTCTACCATCAAGTTGTGTTTCACCATGTTAATAATTTTTCTTTTAGGGACTTTTTTTCTGTGGGTGTACACAATGGAACCAAATCACATTTCTACACTCTGAGGGAAAAAAATGGAAATGTCCCTCTTGTGTCCCTCTTTCAGGCTGAACAACAGCTCTCACGAGAGCTCAGTTTTCTGACCCCTCAATGTCGCAACCTTTCGGCTGCTCCGAGTATTATTTGGGCCGAGCTGCCATGTATACTTTCAGACCATGGCTGTCAGTCACTAGTGCATGCGTCTCTCTCTCCTCCGTGCTAAAATCCTCACCAGACCCTAATGACCGTAATGACAGTCCTAATGGCTGATAATGGACCCCCATGGACCCCCAAGGCCCCCGCCCACGTACACACACACCCCCTGGCTTTACAACAACACACACACATGCTACACGGAGAGACATGGCAGCAGACATTTGCAGACACAGCGGAGAGAGACAAGGCAAGCAAAAGGAGCCCAAATGTTCCCGCTGTTAATGAAGTTACTCGGGCAACAGTCTTAATCAGTCTAATCAGCGCTTAGTCTAACTAATTAAGCAACCAGATTAAGCCCCCATGCATGGCTGCCACCTCCATGTGAAAAAACAACACAGCTAAACTGTTATCACCTGATGAAGTAAAAATATTTGATTAATTAGGCTATGATATATAGCCTAAACTCGCCTTCGTCTCATTGACCCCCCCCCACCACCAACATTCTAATGTAAAGAACATTTA
>CM076975.1:2545410-2617582 GCA_039105355.1 Benthosema pterotum
ACACAACGAGAAGATTAGTGGTTAACTAACCGCAAGTTCCGGTTAGTTAACTTCCGCCGGAAGTTGACATTAATACCCACGATGCGGTGCTCCCGAAAATGAATACCCCACGGAATCATTTTATTTCTCCCATTGTGCTCGCAAAGCTGTTGTAAATGTTTAAAAGATGAAATTGTGCACTTTGCACACTTTGCACACTTATAACGGCTTTATTCGTTAGAATCTTTTTTTTTTCTTCTGAAAATAAGACTGAACAAGTCAAGTCGCTAATGAGGACCGAACAGGGTTGTTTCTCTGGGGACTGTAAATACAGTAACACTAGTGAGGACTGAACAGGGTTGTTTCTCTGGGGACGGTAAATACAGTAACACTAGTGAGGACTGAACAGGGTTGTTTCTCTGGGGACGGTAAATACAGTAACACTAGTGAGGACTGAACAGGGTTGTTTCTCTGGGGACGGTAAATACAGTAACACTAGTGAGGACTGAACAGGGTTGTTTCTCTGGGGACTGTAAATACAGTAACACTAGTGAGGACTGAACAGGGTTGTTTCTCTGGGGACGGTAAATACAGTAACACTAGTGAGGACTGAACAGGGTTGTTTCTCTGGGGACCGTAAATACAGTAACACTAGTGAGGACTGAACAGGGTTGTTTCTCTGGGGACTGTAAATACAGTAACACTAGTGAGGACTGAACAGGGTTGTTTCTCTGGGGACGGTAAATACAGTCACTTCCGCAACTAACGTTCTCAGTCTCAAAAGCGCACCGTGTAACCAGGGTTATATTTATATAACTTATATTTCGGACCTGTTGGTTGAAAAAACAAATTCAAGAGCCCTATACGGTCCTCTGGCAAAGGCCTCCTGAACATTCTGGTGACAAAACTTAGAACAAAGTGTGACCACCGGGCCTTTGAAGTGGTCGCGCCCACACTTTGGGTGTTTTTGAGAATTTTATAGGCGTTTAAGTGCGCCTTATACTCCGGAAAATACGGTAGGCCTACTTGGGCAAGACACCTATAACCCCAAATTGCTCCATGAAGCCTGTTGTCGTGCCTTGCATGCATGGTTTTCACTGCCGTCGTACTGTACCAAAGAGAACCTGTCAGCTGTTCTTCATATACATTTGATGTTTGTGTTGAGCAAAAAAACGAGAAAAAAAAAGAAAAAAAAACCCTATTTATAAAATTTTCCATTTCCATATATAGTATATTTGTAGGTCTTGTTAAGGTGGTCATTATCAAAGTGTCGGGCAGTATTACTTACAACGTAGGAGAGTATTATATTACTTATCACATAATTATTACCCCTTTAGAAGAGTAATGATTACTCAAGTGTGATGCTTTAGTTCATGGCAGGGGTTAACTCTTTGAGGGCGTAAACATGAAACCAAATGGACCCTTATGGGTCCATTTGGTTTCATTTTACACTCTAAAGAGTTAAACTATTCATCATGTGAACTAGCCCAAGTTTACACAATGTAGAAGATTAATGGACAATTTTTATCTGTATGTTTGACTGGTTTGTTTCCCAAATCCAGCCTGGAATTGTGGACAAAAGCAAAATCAATCTTTAGTGTTTGGGGTCTGTGTGGGGCTAAAATGTCATCAAATGGTGGTCCTCCGTGGATCAAATTCTGAATAAATAGTGGGCCCTGGTATTAAAAAGGTTGAAAACCACTGTTTTAAGCTGTTCCAAAGCAATATGCAGCTGTGTAGTGCTTAGCAGCACTGCCCTCTCCTGTTCAGAGTGTGACATTGCATGTGTGTAACTGGCTGCAAGTTTTAGCCAAATGGACCTGTCAGGGTCCATTTGGTCTACGTTGTACACTCTCAGAAAAAGAGTCTGAAATAAAAATCATTAGCATGGTGAATTACATCTTAATGACATCATCAAGACTCCATTTCTACGAAGCACAGAATGGGACATTTGTTATTATGATGTCCACACGTACCACAATACGCACAAATACCATCCATTCCTAAAAAAAACAGTCCTTGTCAGTTTGGCTGCAGTACTACAATTATTATTATTATGTTTCAGTCATTCTATTATCGATGCTAAATAAATCCAGGCTTGTTTCCATTCCTTCGACACAAAATTGACAATGTTGAACATCTCTCTCACTCTCTCACACTCACTCACACACACACACACACACACACACACACACACACACACACACACACACACACACACACACACACACACACACACACACACACACACACACACACACACACACTACCAGAATACTGTAATCTAAATCTACCAGTATACTATAAGCTACAGCTACCTTTGTACTGTAAGCTACAGTAATCTACATCTACCAGTATATACTGGTAGATGTAGATTACTGTAGCTTACAGTAATCTACCAGTATACTGTAAGCTACAGCTACCAGTATACTATAAGCTACATCTACCAGTAGACTATAAACTACAGCTACCAGTATACTATAAACCTCACTAGTGACTCCAGAACCCACAAACTTCGTCCTTATAGACGCAGAGACAATTTTTGAGTTCAGATCCAGGGACGGACACACAGAGACTTTACTGTTTTGTACTGCACTGTACTGATGTTCTGTAGTATTTCATTGGACCTGGTTCTGGTGAGCCGCCCCACATCTGAAATGGTAGAGGAATCTTTTCGGACGGACAGACCCCGGGACTGCCACACATAGCTCCTTAAGGTAGTGGTTACGCCACTCAAAACTCCAAAGCAATTCCAACATTGCAGGTCACATGACTTCTTATCACCTTTTATTGCTCTATGATGAGGCCGAGTGGAGCTGTGGACTATATGGAAGTTAATGATTAACTACGGATAAGAATCTAACATTAACACTTTGACCAAATGTGTTCATGCTGGTTAGTTGTACAGGAGGCTGGAACGTGTGAGGATTTGTATGAATCTGCGTTTGGAGTCTAAAGCGTCACACGCCAAGCGGTGAAAGGTAAGATCTGAACATTTTATTATTATTATTCAACCTTTCCTAATGTAGAAATGTGTCTGCAGAACCACTGTAGGGTTTTCAGGGTGTGTGAGCAGGAAACAGCGGTCGGTACCAACTGTTGGTTACTTTGTGACCAAAGTGTAAAGAAAGTGATCTCCATTCCCATGAAGAATAATGCAGCACACCAATCACAAACTATTTACAGATAAATGTTATGAATGTTCACTGTGGTAATTTGTCTGTTTTTCCCTCTATACAGGAGACATGGCAGAGGCCAGAGGTCATGGTAGGTCATAGCCGTTTTTATTCTTATTTTATTTGTGATAAATCATAATCAACTGATATGAGGAGGATGGAGATGTGTGGTTCACATTTAAAGGGTTAGTTCAGATTTTTGGACTTAAAGCTGCCTAGCTGAATTGAACAAATATACACAACTGATGCCACCATTTTGTATTGTTGACCTATTTCTGCCATATAGCACAACTGTGGTTCAACGTTGATCCCTCTGTCACGCGGCTGCTGCTGGCGTAGTGATACTGGACACTAAAAATAGTTCCATCTGACAGAGGGGTCAAAGTTGAATGAAAGTTACACTATAATGTCTGATGGAAACAAAACTAGATTCTTACTACTAACTACTAACAAAAGAGTTACTTCCTCAAGGAGGTTCATGTGAGCATGGTGGGTGTGTCCTCCACTTACAATGGACCATAAAACATGTCAAAACTCAATAAATGTATTATTATTGTTGCGTATGTACGTGTGTGCATGCTGGACATTTGCATCCTCTGCACATTCAGCCAATCATTAATTGCTGTGATTAGGTGATGTCATAATAGTAGCACATCTTTTTTGACGTTTTGGCAGAAAACTAAAATATTTGCGTTAGCTGAACATTCTCTGTACATGACAGGATGCCATCCATAGTAGTGGCACTTACAGGTAAACTTTACTGAATGAGTGCAAAGTTATCATATTTAAGTTCCTTATTTAAACAAATTTAGTGATATATTCTCAATTCATTGCATACCGTGACGTATTGAAAAAAAAATATATACATATTATTTCAGTCTTGGAAATCATGGCGCACAGTTTATAAAAATAAATAAATGAATCATATCTCAATGAATTAAAGGGATAATCCACTTTCCAAAAAAAAAACTTTTGGTCATTTTATGGTCTACTGCTCAGTCTCATGTGAACACACCAGACAGTTTATAAGTTACTCCATTCACTCCATTTTAACCATGACAGATTATTTGAAAACAACCCATCTTTTTTCTGGTGACTGATATTGTCCTCCTAATACGTGAGAGGGCCATTTATCATTTATTTTTAAAATATTGGTTTATTAATTTGGATAGGCAAGACTAAATATGGAGCCTGTTACATTTTCCAAAACAATATTTTAAAAATAAATGAAAACTGTAAATTAAATTCCATGGTATTAGGAGGAAAATGTCAGTCACCAGAAAAAAGATGGGTTGTTTTCGAATAATCTATCATGGTTAAAATGGAGTTTTATAATGGGTTTGTATAGGAAGGAGGCAGATACGCTAAAATGAACATCAAATATCTAAATAGTGAATAGAGTAACCACACAATGACCAAAAGTTTTTTGAAGGTGAAATAAAATAGCCCTTTAACAATAAATGTTGACCATTATAGTATATTAGTATAGTATATTAATGTATGCAGTAATACTTGGTCTGGTTACTTTTGAAGCCATTATTTCATCACTCAGATCAGACTGTAACACTGTTGAGGTGTTATTGAGGCCAAGGTTTGCTTTGATGACAGCCATAAAGTTGTACCTGTTGCAACGTCAACAACAACTCATGTTATTACCAGTAATTATGCTTATACTTGTCTAGTCCTGTACAAAAAAATAAATCTTGTGAGTTACAGAACTAAAGAAAATAGAAGATAGATTTTAGATCTAGATCTAGGATGTATAAATGATGGTCCCTGGACCACCACCAGCCAAAGGACCCTCTACACCGGAGGATTTTTCTTCTCAACGCAGCACATAGTGTCTGCACACACGCATTATCAATGATGACATATTGGTGTGTGATATTCACCTGCATTTCAGCTGGATTTACAGCAAGGGATTGCTGGGAAATAATAAACAGTTAAATGAATGCAATGCAAACACATGCAGTAATGTACTATATAATGATGGTTTAGGACTGCTTTAGGGCTTATTTTATTGACACATTGTAAATACTTCACTTTGGGTCTATGGTAGTATTGTCAAGAGGAAGGTGTGAGACATAATACTGAACAATATAAATGTATTTACCTTCCATAAAACCTCAACAGTGCCACAGGCTGATCACCTCCATGCCATGCACCATTGATGCAATCATTTGTTCAAAGTAAACCCACTACTGTATACGAACTGTATCCTAAAATCAAGATTAAGACAAAAAAGGTTCCGTTTATGCATAGTTAATTGAGAATATATTAAAATGTCACATTTTGAATAATATTACAGAAAAAATAACTTTGAAAACGAACAATGGCTGTTTGAAAATAGCCACTCTAAAAGCTTACAGTGCACATTGTAATGCATTGTGAGCTTGTAGGTTCACTATTTTCAAAATATATTTGTATACATTTGAAATACCAGCCATTTTCAACATGTCATTTTACTATGTCACACCACCAAGTTGTGTTTCACCATGCTAATGATTTTTTAGATCTATATATATTTCTTGGAAATACAAAATTGTGGGACCTTTTCTATTATTTCCACACAACATCTCTAAGAAAATGGGTGGAATTTCCCTTTAAGTACATTTTGATGCCAACATTTTTGTACTTTTACTGACGTCATTTTTGATTTACAGACTTTTACAATGTAACATTTTTTGTAACATAGTATTTCTGTATTGCAGTAGTATCGATACTTTTACTTAAGTAAAACACATGTCTAGCATTGTCTAGTATTATGACTAGTATTTAGAATCAGGTGCTGGATAAAAACCCAGAGATCAAAGAGAAGGTCAAATATAATAAATACTAATAAAACACTGAGTTAAATCTCCCAAACCAACGTTTTGACCATTGGAATGGTCAGATGGAAATCAGCTCCTACTTCACTTCTTCATACTACAGTGTTGAAGGAAACAAAGGAAACTAAAAGTCCACTTTGCTTTGAAACCACTATATGAATGGCAAGTATTTCCTATATAAAACTCTGAACTAGGTTACAATACAAGGTTTCTGTTAAAGGTAGGGTAAGTGATTTGAAATTCATGGTGTAGTACCAGCCTGGTGCACTAGGGGCCCCCAAAAGTAGCTACACTATGTGAACCTGCTGCTCTCTCCTGATTGGAGGAGAATTGTGGTGACCTGGGGAACTTTTATTAGCTCCTCTGCTAACGTGGGGGAGGGGGAAACTCCATATGTGGTTTCCACACCTTATAATAGAGCATTTTAACAGAAAAAAAAAAAAAAAAAATTGGGTGATATCTGACAAAAGTGAAATCACTTCCCCTACCTTTAAGGTCTTTTCACACAGGGAGCATTAACTCCTGGATCAGTGTCAGCTCTGCTCAAGAGAGACGAGTTTTGGGGAAAAAGCAGGGCCGGATTTAGCCAGCCATATTAGGGTGGGCTGGAAGAATGTCAGGGTGGGCAACTCCAAAGTTTTGATGTGAAGCAGTGGTTTTCAACCTTTTTGACACCATGCAGGGCCCACTATTTATTCGGCATTTGCACTACGGACCACCATTTTAGAACATTTTAGCCCCACAGATCCCAAAACTAAAGATTTATTTTTGCTTTTGTCCACAATTCCAGGCTGGATTTGGGAAACAAAACAGTCAAACATACAGATCAAAATGACCATTAATCTTCTACATTCTCTAGTTGTGTAGACTTGGTCTAATTCACATGATGAATGTTTTAACTCTTGAGAGTGTAAAAATGATTTTTTCCGCTCTCAAAGAGTTACATCTGGTTAACCAACTTTCCACCATTTAGCTGGGGACCACCTGGAACACTCTCAAGGACCACTGGTGGTCCCAGGACCACCGGTTGAAAACCACTGATATTACCTTTCATTGGGTGGGCAGGATGCACGTTTGAGTGGGCTCTGCCCACCCCTGCCACCCCTCTAGATCCGGCCCTGGGAAAAAAGCTAAACAGAATCCAGCTGTGGTGAATCACAGGTGTGTGCGTGAAACGAACACGCTGCGCGACTCACGTAAACGCCTGCATTATCACACAGTGTTTTCTCAGCACAAAACGCCTGTCCTGTTGAAAATGAACTGGAGGTGTGTTTTATCGATCCCTGTGTGAAACGCCCTTTAGACAGCAAGCAATGATATGAGGTATATGATATGCATGTGCACATGCATTTTAAAGGGTGTCATTATAAGTGCATGTCGTGTTAATTATGGTTACATTTAAATGAACAGACATTCTTTCATATTTCACTAACTGTGTCTTTTCTTTTCTCCAGGTGGTTTTAAACTCAACACTGAAGGCTGTGCTGAAGGTCTGGATGGTAAAGATATCACCCTCCCCTGTCAGCTCTCTCCTCAGACCAGTGCGTCTTCCATGACAGTCAGCTGGTTTAAGGAGTCACAGTGTATTTACATGTATAAGAATGGTCAGGTGATGGAGGGGAGGGGCTACGAGGGCAGACTGACCCTGAACATCCAGGAGCTGCAGAAAGGCAACGTGTCTCTGATACTGAGAGACTGCAGAGAGACAGATGATGGAGTTTACATCTGTCAGGTCCAACATGGAGAACATCTGGAGGAGGTTGCTGTGGGATTATACTGTAAGTGACCTACTGTACTGTTACTGTACATTATCATTAACCCTGATGTTGTCTCTGTCAGGTGGAAACCCTGTGTGTGTGTGTGTGTGTGTGTGTGTGTGTGTGTGTGTGTGTGTGTGTGTGTGTGTGTGTGTGTGTGTGTGTGTGTGTGTGTGTGTGTGTGTGTGTGTGTGTGTTTTGGTCCACGGTCCATTTGTTGCACTGCAGAACATTGCAGGCAGCAAAACCTCCTCTTCCTCTTCCTCCTCTTCCTCCTCCTCCTCTTCCTCCTCCTCATCCTCTTCCTCCTCCTCTTCCTCTTCCTCCTCCTCCTCTGACATACAATAAAGCAACAACAACAACAACCACATGCACCATAGAGTTGGATAGAGTTGTTATCGGTCATTATGTGTTTTAGCCTCAATGTTTCCTCTGTATGTCGTCTCTATTCTTATTCTACCTCTATGACATGCACAGAGCTGTACATTTTGGTCAGTGATACATGCTTGTACTTGACAGAGCCTCACAGCACCTAGTCATAGATAACTACACTCAGACAGTGACCACCACAGCATCCAACATCTAAAAGTTGTCTGCGCTGCCTAGACTACTCTAGTTGTCTTGATTCTGAGTTGACACATGATACCATACAGGACAGGGAGAAGTAACATTCACAACATTGTCTGTTGTGTTGGTGGAGAGACAGTGTTGTTGACCACTGAACCACGGTGCTGGGCAACTTATAGATGTGTAAAATGAAAACAAATGGACCCACATGGGTCCATTTGGTTCTACTGTATATGCCTTACAGAAACAATTTCTCTGAAGTCCAAATAAAAGTGATCCCCCATCCTCGGACCACTTTTGGTAAAGTACACCACTAGCTGTGTGTGTGTGTGTGTGTGTGTGTGTGTGTGTGTGTGTGTGTGTGTGTGTGTGTGTGTGTGTGTGTGTGTGTGTGTGTGTGTGTGTGCGTGCGTGCGTGCGTGCGTGCGTGCGTGCGTGCGCGTGTGTGTGTATTGTATAATGTAGAAGAACATGTTTATTATCATATTTCATGTTATGTTACTTTATTTAATTAATGACTGTTTAAAATAGCACAAAAATGTCTGTCTGTCTTTTTGTCGTTTTGTTTTGTTTTGTTTTGTTTTGTTTTGTTTTGTTTTGTTTTGTTTTGTTTTGTTTTGTTTTGTTTTGTTTTGTTTTGTTTTGTTTTGTTTTGTTTTGTTTTGTTTTGCATCATCTCAACACATTTTGAGCTTCTAGTTCTTTAACATTTGAGATCTACAAGCAGCGGATCTACAAGCTCATAGCCTGACAGCATGTCGCTGGTTCAAGTCCCGATCCAGACGACCTCTGCTGCTTGCTTCCTTTTATGTCCTCCTGATGTGGAATTACAGTAACTGTAATTAGAATGCTGAATCATAATATATGAAGAAAACTATTATTTTATATAATAATCAACATAGTTGATTAATTTATGTTAAACCACTGTCAGTCTGGACTACCAGCCTGACAGTGTGTCTAAAAGCTAAAAGCTCTACAAGCTCACAATGCATCACAATGCAACACACTGTGAGCTTGTAGATCTGGTATTTTATGAATATTTCATACATTTCAAAACTTACTTACTTACTTAGGAAATTAGTCAAGATGATTTACATTACTGACAGATTATTACTATTGATAGAAGAATCATCTATTTATTCATCTATGTTGTATATATGAGGCAAAGTATTCTTTTGTATAATAATCAAGATAGTCTATTAATTTAATTTATACTAAACTGTTCCATTATTGCATTACATATTGCAGGTTCCTTAACAATTATCTAATTATTAGTTATCTTTGTGTTTGTGAAGGATCAGTTTTCTAACTATTCCAACCATGTGTTTTCTCTTTCATGAATGATGAATGTGAACGTGAACTAGGTGAGTATCAAATCAATTCTAAACCCTCTAGTCTATACTTAGTGAAACAGACCTGAGTTAACTCTGTATTTGGATTTTTTTTATTTTTTTTCAATCTACACCAAATATCTTTATTAAAAATAGCAGGTCTACAAACTCACAGTGCTCTGTGAGCTTGTAGATTTGTTATTTTGGGATAATGTTGTACAATTTGTCAAATCATCTCTGTTTAAAATAGCAGTTTTCTAAACCAGTGTTTGTTTTGTTTTTCTTTCCATGTACCATAATGTGATGATCTACTAGACCGTGAGTATCAAACATATTCTACTTCATGTCCTCCTGATGTGTAATTACAGTAACTGTAATTAGAATGCTGAATCATTAGAATATATGAAGAAAACTATTATTTCATATAATAATCAACATAGTTGATTAATTTATATTAAACCATTCAATTATTGTCAGGCTGGTAGTCCAGCCTGACAGTGTGTCGCTGGACATTTAAACCCTCTATAGGCTACTTACTAAAAGATCTACAAGCTCACAATGCATCACAATGCAAGCATTTTATGAATATTTTATACATTTCAAAACTTACAATGGGACATTCCTCTTATTAGTGAGTTCTTACTATTTTGGTCATTTAAGTGCATTTGAAGCAAAAAATGCTGTACTTTTACTCAAGTACATTTTGAATTCAGGACATTTACTACAGAGTAGTTCTACATTGCAGTGTTGATACTTTTACTTAGGTAAGAAAAAATGTTTCAACTGTACTTGGTACACTCTTTTTTACACTATACCAAATATGTTTCCAAAGATAGACAATCTACAAGCTCACAATGTGTTGCAACATGACACATTTTTGTCAAATATTCCATTCAGAATAGAGATGCTGGAGTTCAGGCTGTAAGCTGACATTTAATCACTTCACACATTTGGGGCTCTGTCTGTAGAGCTGACCTTTAAGTAAAGTTACCTGGTAGTTAGAATGTGCAGGAAATTAGTCAACATGATTTTTATTACTGGCAGATTATTACTATTGACAGAAGATTCATTTATTTAATGTTGTTGTTGTTGTTTAATATTATTCTGTATAGAAAGATAGTCTTTCATCTATAGTATATTAGACCAGCAGGTCTACAAACTCACAGTGCTCTGTGAGCTTGTAGATCTGTTATTTTGGGCTAATGTTGTACAATTTGTCAAATAATTGCTGTTTAAAATAGCAGTTTTCTAAACCATACCATAATGTGATGATCTACTAGTTGGTGAGTATCAAACATATTCGATCAGTGAAGGATCAGTTTTCTAACTATTCCAACCATGTGTTTTCTCTTTCATGAATGATGAATGTGAACGTGAACTAGCTGGTGAGTATCAAATCAATTCTACTTCATGTCCTCCAATGTGTTTTCAGATTTACATCATGTTTTCTCCATAGCAGAATACAAACTGAAGGAGTCTAAACCAATGAAACCCTCTAGTCTATACTTAGTGAAACAGACCTGAGTTAACTCTGGATTTGGAACACTTTTTCAATCTACACCAAATATCTTTATTAAAAATAGCAGGTCTACAAACTCACAGTGCTCTGTGAGCTTGTAGATCTGTTATTTTGGGATAATGTTGTACAATTTGTCAAATCATTTCTGTTTAAAATAGCAGTTTTCTAAACCAGTGTTTGTTTTGTTTTTCTTTCCATGTACCATAATGTGATGATCTACTAGACAGTGAGTATCAAACATATTCTACTTCATGTCCTCCTGATGTGGAATTACAGTAACTGTAATTAGAATGCTGAATCATTATATGTGAAGCAAACTATTGTTTCATATAATAATCAACATAGTTGTTTATTTCATACTAATCCATTCCATTATTACATTCCATATTTCAGGTTCCTTAACAATTTGCTAATTATTATTCATCATTGTGTTTGTGAAGGATCAGTTTTCTAACTATTCCAACCATGTGTTTTCTCTTTCATGAATGATGAATGTGAACGTGAACTAGTCTCTAGTGAGTATCAAATCAATTCTACTTCATGTCCTCCAATGTGTTTTCAGATTTACATCATGTTTTCTCCATAGCAGAATACAAACTGAAGGAGTCTAAACCAATGAAACCCTCTAGTCTATACTTAGTGAAACAGACCTGAGTTAACTCTGTATTTGGAACACTTTTTCAATACAATTCAATAATAAAATCTTTATTATAGCAGGTCTACAAACTCACAGTGTTTTGTGAAGTTGTAGATCTGTTATTTTGGGTTAATGTTCCCCCTAAATGTGGATATCTGTATTTAACCCTAGAACAATGATGCTGGATGGAATACCATAAATGGACTAAATGGACTTAATGAGCTCCATTTCCAGGCAGTGTTTGACTTGTGGGTCATGTCACAGGTTTAGCTGGTCTACAAGCTCACAATGCATTGCTTTGAAACCTATTGTGAACTTGTAGATCTGGTATTTAAAAAATAAACGGCATACATTTAAAATTTGAAACGGGACATTCTGCATAGTGACTTATTCCTACTGTTGTACCTTTACTTGCGTACATTTAGAATTCTGGACATTAGTATTTATTATTTTACATAAGTAACGTAATTGATTACATTTGTCCACCACTAGCAGTCATATTGCTGGTGAACTAAGACATTTAAACCAATACTGTATATACAGTACTTACTAAAACTGACCTGAGTTTCAACTGTACTTGGTACAACCTTTTTTTTTACACTAGTCTATGCTGAAACAGTACTTCACTGTATTTGCATCACTTTTTCCCTCTAACCAAATTCCTTCTTAACAATATGAGGTGAAGTGTGAACCAAATGAAAAGCCTTCCTACCTGTGGTCTGTGGAGACATCATGCATATTCAGACAGTTTGTGGTCAGGTCACACTGCTGCAGCCTGGGTGACATCAGCTGTAGCTTTTAAACATGTTCACAGAACTACATCTATATCTTTACCCTGCAGAGCCACATTCAACACATTGACTTTGTGGGTGAGGTTGATGAGGAAAGATTAATCTAAAAGTCACTGGTGGTCCTCTAGCTTTTCATGGTAATCTGTGTGTTTAGAAAGCTTCAGGAACTCCTTGATTTCAGGCAGCAGCTCCATAAATCTGCCCTAAAACTTCCCTCTGCTTAACCACTGTCAGGAGATCAGCTTGAAGAGCAGTAGCTCTGTGTCACAAACAAATCATGAAAGCATTAAAAGTATCCTCGCCTCTCATTTGGCAACACACACACACACACACACACACACACACACACACACACACACACACACACACACACACACACACACACACACACACACACACACACACACACACCAGGACCAGGACCAGGACCGAACCCAAACAGGCCCGACTCGACATTCAATCAGTAGGCCGGGTAGGGCCTCGGGCCCAGGGAAAATAATATATATTGAATTATTGTATTATAGTAAAAATAATAGTTATTTTATGCATTTAGCTATCATGAAGATGGTGCTGATTGCCATTTCATTTCTAATCTGTGGTGAATTCTCAGATTTTGCCCAAACCCGACAGTTTAGGGCCGGGTAGGGCCTAAAATCTATTCCATTTAGTCGGGCCGGGCCTAGGGCCCTGTTAGAGCCCAGTAAGGGCCGGGCCTTCATTTTCAGGTCCATTGAGACTGCATTTGGTATATTTTTTTGTTTGTTGGTTTACACTAGTCTATGCTCACTAGACCTGAGTTAAAGGACAATTCCACACCAAACGTTTTAACAGTCCTTAATGGCTGTTTCCACTACCCCAAAACAAGCTTGGATCACTTTTTCCCTCTATACCAAATTCTTCATTAACAATATGAGTAAAGTACAGTATGAAACAAATGAAATCTGTTTCCTACCTGTGGGTTGAAGTAAATCTAAATATGATTTGTCAAAATCTTCTCTGTTTAAAATAGCAGTTTTCTAAACAAATGTTTGTTTTGTTTTTCTTTCCATGTACCATAATGTGATGATCTACTAGAGCGTGAGTATCAAACATATTCATGTCCTCCTGATGTGGAAGGAATTGCAGTATCTGTACCGTAATTTCGGGTTATAAGCCGTGACTTTTTTTCCCGTGCTTTGGACCCAGCAGCTTATTCAGCGGTGCGGCCAATCTATGGATGTTTACGGCTAAAAAACACTATAGGGCGTTCTAAGTCTAAATGCACGGTATGCACCCCAACTTTAAGCCGGCCCGAGCACGAAATGTAGGGGGACAGGGCACAGGCAGTTCGCTAAGACAGACACTACTAAATGCATCATGGAAAGCAAACGAAGAAGTACATATAACGCAGCTAAAGTCAGTCGAGCTGGATGAAAAATAAGGAAATCGATCTGCTGCACGTAGCCTTGGGATCAATGAATCAATGGTTAGACGGCGGACCAACGCGAGGAACGCCAGCGCGGCGGAGACGCCAGCTCCTCGGAACGCCAGCGCGCGGACCACCAGCGCGCGGAACATGCTGAAAGCAACTTTTTCTCAAGTCTGCCAGTGGATCCTGACTGCGTGGAAAAGTGTCAAAACATCCACAAACGGGTTTCAAAAGGCTGGACTACTGCAGCAGCGCGACCAGGAGGAGGAGGAGGGGTCCGTGGAGGCGGCAAAAAAGACGCCTCGTCGAACGTCTTAAACATTGAGAGGATTCCTGGTGGTCCCCAGCTAAATGGTGGGCAGTTGGTTAACCAGTAGCCTGGTCTAGCCCTCAATGATTTTGGCCTTGGGGGTCGGCGTGCCGTGGCATCCACACGGCAGATGAGCCGCGCTCTGATTTGATCTCACTAACGTGTCGTCATCCCCGGCCCCTCCCGCGCCCGTCCACTGCTGTTCTACGTCACATCATTTAGAGCGACGCCCACCCCGGAAGGTTCACTACCACTTGAAGGCCACTTTCCAACGTGCGTTAGTCCAGGCTTTCCGTTTTCGCGCAAGGCGAACGAAAATGAAAGCCTGGGTGTCGAGGCTAGCTACCCAGATGTACGGTAGGCTACCTTTTTGAGAGTGTAAAAGTGAAACTCCGTTCACTTCATGAACCAAATGGACCCGCAAGCGCTCATTTGGTTTCATGAAGTGATCAGAGTTTGCGTATCTCTGGCTACACTCTATGGCCAGGCCTGGATGTAATATTTCTCAATCGGGGGGGCAGCCGAAAATGGCAGTTGGTTTAGTGGTGCCACAATTGTAGTTAGTCAATGTTTAACTACCGCTATAAGCATTTGATTTGAAATATCTTTGAAGTTTTCATTGTTTGCATTCCGTCATGTTTGGTGGGGCAGTCAGGGCGTCTAGAGGGCATTGCCCCCCCCCCCCCATGTCTATGCCTAGATCCGTCCCTGGTCTATGGCTCTAGCGTTAATTACATACAGCACGTGCAGTTCTGTAGTCGTTTAAATAATAAAGAGGATGCTTCTCAAACAGCATTTCGTTGCCGACAATCTCATCTGTGCAAGAACCCTTACATATGGTAATTAAGCATTAAAACACCCGCGGCTAATAGGCCAGTGCGTCCTGTATGTGTACACAATTGATTTTTTCGCTAAATTTGGCCGATGCGGCCTATTTTCAGGTGCGCTTTATAACCCGGAAATTACGGTAATTAGAATGCTGAATCATTATGACATGAAGCAAACTATTGTTTCATATAATAATCAACATAGTTGTTTATTTTATACTAATCCATTCCATTATTACATTCCATATTTCAGGTTACTTAACAATTTGCTAATTATTAGTCATCATTGTGTTTGTGAAGGATCAGTTTTCTAACTATTCCAACCATGTGTTTTCTCTTTCATGAATGATGAATGTGAACGTGAACTAGCCCTTGGTGAGTATCAAATCAATTCTACTTCATGTCCTCCAATGTGTTTTCAGATTTACATCATGTTTTCTCCATAGCAGAATACAAACTGAAGGAGTCTAAACCAATGAAACCCTCTAGTCTATACTTAGTGAAACAGACCTGAGTTAACTCTGTATTTGGAACACGTTTTCAATACAATTCAATAGTATATAATATTTTGGGTTAATGTTCCCCCTAAATGTGGATATCTGTATTTAACCCTAGAACAATGATGCTGGATGGAATACCATAAATGGACTAAATGGACTTAATGAGCTCCATTTCCAGGCAGTGTTTGACTTGTGGGTCATGTCACAGGTTTAGCTGGTCTACAAGCTCACAATGCATTGCTTTGGAACTTGTAGAATTTGTGAACTTGTAGATCTAGTATTTAAAAAAAAAAATATGATATACATTTAAAACTTGAAACGGGACATTCTGCATAGTGACTTATTTCTACTGTTGTGATTTTACTTAAGTACATTTAGAATTCTGGACATTAGTATTTATTATTTTACCTAAGTAACGTAATTGATTACATTTGTCCACCACTAGCAGTCATATTGCTGGTGAACTAAGACATTTAAACCCATACTGTATATACAGTACTTACTAAAACTGACCTGAGTTTCAACTGTACTTGGTACAACCTTTTTAACACTAGTCTATGGTGAAACAGACCTGAGTTAACTGTATTTGCATCACTTTTTCCCTCTAACCAAATTCCTTCTTAACAATATGAGGTGAAGTGTGAACCAAATGAAAAGCCTTCCTACCTGTGGTCTGTGGAGACATCATGCATATTCAGACAGTTTGTGGTCAGAAAACTGTCTGTCAGAAGAGTGTTTAGAAAGCTTCAGGAACTCCTTGATTTCAGGCAGCAGCTCCATAAATCTGGCCTAAAACTTCCCTCTGCTTAACCACTGTCAGTTGTTATGGAGATCAGCTTGAAGAGCAGTAGCTCTGTGTCGCAAACAAATCATGAAAGCATTAAAAGTATCCTCACCTCCCATCTGGCCACACACACACACACGCACGCACGCACACACACACACACACACACACACACACACACACACACACAAACACACACACAATTACACCTGAGTTTCAACTGCATTTTAGAGTTCTCAAACTCTGCCCGAACCCGACTAGGACCGAACCCAAACAGGCCCGACTCGACATTCAATCAGTAGGCCGGGTAGGGCCTCGGGCCCAGGAAAAATAATATATATTGAATTATTGTATTATAGTAAAAATAATAGTTATTTTATGTATTTAGCTATTATGAAGATGGTGCTGATTGCCATTTCATTTTTAATCTGTGGCGAATTCTCAAATTTTGCCCAAACCCGACAGTTTAGGGCCGGGTAGGGCCTCAAATCTATTCCATTTAGTCGGGCCGGGCCTAGGGCCTGAACTGTTAGAGCCCAGTAAGGGCCGGGCCTTCATTTTCAGGTCCGTTGAGACTGCATTTGGTACATTTTTTTGTTTGTTGGTTTACACTAGTCTATGCTCACTAGACCTGAGTTAAAGGACAATTCCACACCAAACGTTTTAACAGTCCTTAATGGCTGTTTCCACTACCCCAAAACAAGCTTAGAATGGGGCTAAGGGGTGTTGTTCTATTTCACCCATATACAACACTCCACATGCATTCTGTTGCAATATATTGTCTCTCCACCACGTCAGTAGTGTGTTAACACTCACACTTTAACTTTCACTCTTGGTTCAGGAGTGATTCAACTGTCTCAAAAGGTGGGGGCTTGGCTTTATGGCTGAACCACTGCTAAAACGAGAGTGAAAGTGTGAGTGTCAACACACTACTGACATGGTGGAGGGACAATATCTAGCAAAAAAAAAATCATATTGGAGGGATGTATAGAGCCCCATTCTAAGCATATTCTGGGCTAGGCCATTAATGAGTGTTTTCACAAAATAACAACTGGACCACTTTATAAAAAACTACTAATAAAGTAAAAAGAAAACTTTTGGTGTGGAATTCTCCTTTAACTCTGTACTTGGATCACTTTTTCTCTCTAACCAAATTCTTCATTAACAATATGAGTAAAGTACAGTATGAAACAAATGAAATCTGTTTCCTACCTGTGGGCTGATGTAAATCTAAATATGATTTGTAAAAATCTTCTCTGTTTAAAATAGCAGTTTTCTAAACAAATGTTTGTTTTGTTTTTCTTTCCATGTACCATAATGTGATGATCTACTAGATTGTGAGTATCAAACATATTCTACTTCATGTCCTCCTGATGTGGAATTACAGTAACTGTAATTAGAATGCTGAATCATTATATGTGAAGCAAACTATTGTTTCATATAATAATCAGCATAGTTATTTATTTTATACTAATCCATTCCATTATTACATTCCATATTTCAGGTTACTTAACAATTTGCTAATTATTATTCATCTTTGTGTTTGTGAAGGATCAGTTTTCTAACTATTCCAACCATGTGTTTTCTCTTTCATGAATGATGAATGTGAACGTGAACTAGACTATAGTGAGTATCAAATCAATTCTACTTCATGTCCTCCAATGTGTTTTCAGATTTACATCATGTTTTCTCCATAGCAGAATACAAACTGAAGGAGTCTAAACCAATGAAACCCTCTAGTCTATACTTTGTGAAACAGACCTGAGTTAGTATTTGGAACACTTTTTCAATACAATTCAATAATAAAATCTTTATTATTGCAGGTCTACAAACTCACAGTGTTTTATGAAGTTGTAGATCTGTTATTTTGGGTTAATGTTCTCCCTAAATGTGGATATCTGTATTTAACCCTAGAACAATGATTCTGGATGGAATACCATAAATGGACTAAATGGACTTAATGAGCTCCATTTAAGCGTTTGACTTGTGGGTCATGTCACAGGTTTAGCTGCTCTACTACATTCTCACAATCCCAGAAGACAAACTGAATGGATCTTACCACAGTCTTCACAGTGGATGACCATTACTTATTACTCATTACACTCAAATATACATTATACATACAAACCTCCATGCATTAGTATTCATGTAAAATGTAAATGAGGTCAACAACTATTACAGTATCTCTATGACTCCATCATAGTGATAGTGACTGACAGTCAGTCTCATATCAATGAACAGCTCCAGTCATGTTGTTTTACACTGACAAAATGAACGCCTAGATTTTCTTCTTTGCCTTTTTAAACTATTTAAAAAAACATATTCCAAATTTGTTTTCAAAATAATAAAAAAGCCAATGAATTTAGAGATAAGAGGTTTAGCGTGTGAGGAAAATGGAGCCCATAGCAGGGCCGGATTTAGCCAGCCCTACTAGGGTGGGCTGGAAGAATGGCAGGGTGGGCAACTCCAAAGTTTTTCATATGAAGCAGTGGTTTTACCTCTTTTTGACACCATGGCCCACTATTTATTTGGCATTTGAGCCACGGACCACCATTTAGCCCCACAGACCCTAAGACCCTAAACATTTATTTTGCTCTTGTCCACAATTTCAGGCTGGATTTGGGAAACAAACCAGACAAACATACAGATCAAAATGGACATTAATCTTCTACATTCTCTAGTTGTGTAGACTTGGGCTAATTCACATGATGAATATTTTAACTCTTGAGAGCGTAAAATGAAACCAAATGGACCCTTGCGGGTCCATTTGGTTTCATTTTTACGCTCTCAATGAGTTTAGCAGACCATTTAGCTGGGGACCACTGATAAAAACCACTGATATTACCTTTCATTGGGTGGGCAGGATGCACATTTGGGTGGGCTCTGCCCACCTCTAGACCTCTAGATCCGGCCCTGGCCCATAGTGTTATCTGTTCTTCTAATAAGAGCATTGCTTGTTATAATATGGCCTATAATAGCAGATGTAAATATCTCTCATATGATAAAACTAGTGTGACTTTAGTGTTATGAAGAAATGTATCTGACCTGATATGAAGTTGACAAAGTCATCTTCTGAGAGTAGGAGTGATTCAGTCGATATAATATGAAGAGTTGTTGTTAAAATACAGTTAACTCTCTTCATGTATAAATAGATATACATGAACAGTACCTCATCAAGGAGACAGCAGAGCAGAAGGAGACAAGACACAGATCAGCTCATGTGTTTGGTAAGTAGGATAACAAACACTACATGAAAACTTATACTGTACATTTAGCGACAGTCACTATTATGAACACACACACACACACACACACACACACACACACACACACACACACACACACACACACACACACACACACGCACACACGCACACACACACACACACGCGCACACACGCACACACACACACACACACACACACACACACACACACACACACACACACACACACACACACACACACACACACACACACACACACACACACACACAGCATAACACTATTATGTTGTTATTGTTGCAGCACAAACAGCAATTTATGAGGAATCTATAATCAAGGACAGCCCCGCCCCCTCCCTGATTCCAGAAGAAAATTCCCCATTCATTTTCCTCATAGATTTTTCAAAAATGATTTATAGACACAGACAAAGCCAACTTGGTTGTGACCGGCTTGCCTTTATTTGTTCTTACTAATTATTTGATCGATGCAAAATACTGTGTTTGTTGTCATGATTTGCTTTCTCTGAGGCGTAAATGTCTTAATACACTTTTTGAAAGGTCTATGAGGGGAAAAAAGGAAATTCACTTCTGGAAACAGGCACTCTGATGTCACTACAGAGCTCTATAGACTTTAATTTATTGTATGTAAATTGTATTTAAGCATCTTGGAGATTTAAAGTACATTCTACATACAACACAACAACACTGATCATAAATATGGTATGATTAATATTACACAGTATAAAGTATGAGTATGTATACATTTTAGTCTGGGGTTCCATATGTTGATATATTGCATTTTTCTCCCACAAATTACTTTGCTTTTATTAGAACATTTTTAAACAATATGGAACACACAAAGTTTAATCAAGTAGAACACTCTAAAATAATTCTAAA
The DNA here is from genome assembly GCA_039105355.1 of Benthosema pterotum. Lineage (NCBI taxonomy): Eukaryota > Metazoa > Chordata > Actinopteri > Myctophiformes > Myctophidae > Benthosema > Benthosema pterotum. The sequence goes on from CM076975.1 coordinate 2,565,945, forward strand.
CAATATATAACATGAAAGGTTCAATCATACACTTCAATGCAGACAGATATTGGGTGCAATTCTCAATCACTGAGGTGTAGCAGGTATGGTGTGAGTCTTCTCATTGGCTGCATGGCAGCAAATCAGGTCTGGGGCCTTGGGGCAGGCCGAAAGCCTATACCACCAGCCCTGGGCCTGAGCTTACCAAATAATTACCAGAATAATTAAAACCTGCAAGTCAAAAGGCCCAGAAATCACCTGACCCCCCCAATTAAAAATGTTACTGTACTCCCCGGCTTTGTTCATCATGAGTTGAAGCTCTTGATGACTGGTTTTAATTATTATGGATAATTATTTGGTAGGCCCAGGCCCAGGCCTGGTGGTATAGGCTTTCGGGCCTACCTCAAGGCCCCAGACCTGATTTGCTGCCATGCAGCCAATGAGCACGGCCCCAAACCTGATTTGCTGCCATGCAGCCAATGAGAGGACTTACACCATACCTGCTACACCACAGCGATTGGGAATTGCACCCAATGTCAGTCAGTCTTTGTGACATGGATAAATTCATGCAGAATAACTGCATTTCAGCTCCTTTCTCTCTCTCTCTCTCTCTCTCTCTCTCTCTCTCTCTCTCTCTCTCTCTCTCTCTCTCGCACGCACGCACGCACGCACGCACGCACGCACACACACTAGTCCACGTCATTGTGTACTTTACAGAATATTTCGTGAAGATTCTTGTAAACCATATTTTTTCTGTTCTATGGACCCTAAAAGACACAAAAAAACTGGTTTACATTTTTTCCCTCCACCCTAACATTATTTTATCACCATGGCAACATGGCATTGTGTATCAATCTGTCTGTATTTCTGTCAACATCATTTCTCCAAATCTGCATGCCCGATTTACACCAAATTTGGTCCAGAGGTGTATAATGTGCTCAAGAACACTCCATAAAAATTTCACCATGATCGGCCCATAGGTGGCGCTACAGTACCAAATTCAATACCAAAAATCGTGATTATTCACAAACAAATTGTCTAATTTCAATGAAAATTGCTGGGTTCTTGCACAATGGTCTGAGACACAAGCCCTGCAAATTTGACCACTATCCACCAATAGGTGGCGCTACAATAACATATTTAAAATGACCAATTCGCTACAAAAAACCTAAATAAAATAATCGCGCGCAGACAGTGTTTTGTTTCAAATGGAAAAAAATAACTTGACTTTCTCTTTTGACAAAAAGAAATTGCATCCACGATAATTGGACATTAATAATACTACCCCCCACCGTCTATTATTATTAATAATAATCTGAGTGGGTGTAGGAGAAACTTATATAGCGCTTTTTTGAGTACCCAAAGACACATTGCATGGGGGGTGCCTACAGAGGTAAAATAAAAAGAAGCAACTTAATTGAGGGGAGTCAGGTTGATCAGTGCTTTATAATGGGGCCAGGAGTGTTTTAAAGTGGATTCTTTGTTTGACTGGTAGCCAGTGAAGGTCACAGAGAACAGGTGTGATATGATCTCTGGACCGGGTGCTGGTGAGCAGACGCGCGGCTGAGTTCTGGACATATTGAAGTTTATTGAGGACTTTGGAGGTGGTGCTGTGGAGGATACTCTTGCAATAATCAAGGCGTGATGAGACGAAGGCGTGGATGAGAGTTTCAGCTGCAGAAAATGACAAGAAGGGTCGGACACGAGCAATGTTCTTGAGGTGGAAGAAGGCAGTTTGGTGACATGGTTGACATGGGGAAGGAATGAGAGGGTGGGTCAAAAAAGATGCCAAGGTTGCAGATGTGGGTGGAATGTGAAACAATGGAACCATCAATGCTGAGTGAAAAATCCTGCATAGAACTGGTGAGGGAGTTGGGACCAGTGATGATGATTTCTGATTTATTGCAGTTATTGGTTGGTTGGAGTGATGGCTTTGGTGGAGAAATACAACTGTGTGTCATCGGCAAATGAGTGGAACTGAAGTCCATGGTGATGGAGGATCTGACAGAGTGGGAGGATGTTTAAGATGAAGAGCAGGGGACCAAAAACAGAGCCGTGGGGGACACCATGGGTAACAGGGGTAGTGGAGGAGTTGCAGTTCTTGACAGAGATGAATTGTTGTCGATCAGAGAGGTAGGATTTGAACCAGGAAAGAGCAGTTCCTGTTGAATCAATGGAAGATTGGAGACGGGTGATGAGAATGGAGTGACTGATGGTGTCAAAAGCGGCACTGAGGTTGAGGAGGACGAGGATGGAGAGGTGAACAGAATCAGCAGAGAGGAGGATATTGTTGGTGACTTTTGTGAGAATGGTTTCTGTGCTAGGGAATGGAAAACAGATTGAAGTGTTTCGTAGTTATTGGAGTCTATGTGTAACTTGAGCTGAGAGGCAACAGTGTGTTCCAGGATTTTGGAGAGGAAAGGAAGGTTGGAGATGGGTCAGTAGTTGCCCCAATATTTTTCCAATATTGGGGTAAAAGTGGCAAGATGAGAGCAGGGGGAGCTGGCCAGTGGAGAGGGAGGTTTATGATATTGGTGATAAGTGGAGAGAACAGGAAGACTGGCAATGAGAGAACAGGAAGACTGGCAATGACCAAGGTGATGGGTATCGGGTCAAGGATACAGGTGGAGGTTTTCATGCCAGAGGTTATGGAGGAGAGGTTGGATGCAGTTATTGCATTAAAGGATTGAGTAGTTGCTGCCGGACTGAATAACAGATGAGTAGTGGGACAACTAAAAAAGTTTTACTCTGATTACATTTTGGGTTTGGCTATTATAGCCTGTTCAAAATTTGGCTCTCCACATTTTGAGCTATCGAGGTGCATGCACTGTTGAGAGCATTTTTGTATTGTTCCAGATGCGGTTTGTAAGCCTTGGAATGAACCTGTTTTCTTGACAAGCCGTTCCAGTTGACGACCCTGTTTTTTTAGTTGATATAGATGATCCGTGTACCAGGGGGCTGAGTGGGTGTAGGAGACGTGCTTGGTCATTGTGGGGGCAAGTTGATTGAGACAGGTTGAATGTGTGTCATTGACCAATTTAGTGTTCGGGGTGGGTGGACTAGGGTCAGATATGGTGTTGGACAATAATGAGGACATGGAGGAGGGGTTAATAGATTTGAGGTTCCGGAAAGTTATGGAGCGTTTTTCATTGTTGAGGGGAGTGGGGGTGTCAATGTCCATGATGATGGCTAGGTGGTCCAAGATGGAGGAGCCAAGGTCCATGCTGGTGACATTATGAGTGGTTATTCCTGTAGTACAGATGAGATCCACAGTGTGTCCTTCTGTGGGTGGACGTGCTGAGTAAGATTGATAACGTTTAAAATGTCAAGGAATTCAGTGGCGCTTTGAAGTCAGGTGAGTCCACGTGGATATTGACATCTCCAGACAGAGATATGCATCTCAGTGAGCAGGGTAAGAAATACAGAAAATTGAGAGGGAAACCGGTGGATTGTACAGTCCAGGAATGAGGCATTACACCAGGTGAAGGAGTTTAAGTATCTCGGGGTCTTGTTCACGAGTGAGGGGAGGATGGAGAGGGAGATCAGCCGGAGAATCGGAGGAGCAGGGGCGGTATTGCAGTCACTATACCACACTGTTGTGACAAAAAGAGAGCTGAGCCAGAAGGCAAAGCTCTCTGTCTACCGAGCTATCTTCATCCCTACCCTCACCTATGGTCATGAAGTGTGGGTCATGACCGAAAGAACAAGGTCATGAATACAAGAGGTTGAAAAGAGTTTTCTCCAGCGGGTGGCTGGCATCTCCCTTAGAGATAGAGTGAGAAGTTCAGTCACTCGGGAGAGCCTCTTCGCCTAGAAAGGAGCCAGCTGAGGTGGTTTGGGCATCTGGTTAGGATCAGGATGCCTCTTGAGCAACTCCCTAGGAAGGTCCTCGAGGCACGTCCCACTAGGAGGAGACCCCGGGGCAGACCAAGGACCAGATGGAGGGATTACATTGACTCTCTGGCCTTGGATCGCCTCAGGATCCCCCAGGAGGAGGTCGCCCGGTTGCTCGGGAGAGGGAAGTCTGGAGCTCTCTGGTGGAGTTGTTGCCCCCGTGGCCCGAACTAGGATAAGTAGATGAAGATGGATGGGCAGGTTTGGGCAGTCTATGACTGCTGCGACCAATGGTTTAGGGCCAGACAGTTTGAAGGTGAAATGTTCAAATGAGAAGGGAAAATTAACTGGACTGATTTTGATTTGATGTGTTGTTTGTGTATTATGACTATGCCACCACCACGTCCCTCGATGCGGGGTATCGGGCTTCGTCTTATTTAGTGTAAAATATTCCAAGGCTATTGCCTCTTTCTCCCCCAGAGCTTTAAATTTTACTTAAATGTGACGAGAATCACATTGCAATTACATGAAAATCACTGTATTAATATGTGAAGACCATGCATTTGCTTCCTAAATGGGTTACTGTAGCGCCACCCATTGGTGGATTGTGGTCAAATTTGCAGGGCTTGTGTCTCAGCCCATTGTGCAAAAACCCAGCAATTTTCATTTGAATTAGACAATTAGTTTGTGAATAGCGCCACCTATGGGCCGATCATGGTGACATTTTTATGGGGTCTTCTAGAGCATATTATACGCCCCTGGTATAAATTGGGCTGGCAGATTTGGAGAAATGATGTTGACAGTAATACAGACAGATTAATACACAACGCCATGTTGCCATGGTGATAAAATAATGTTAGGGTGGGCGGAAAAAATGTAAACCGCTTTTTTTGTGTCCTTTAGGGTCCATAGAACAGAAAAAATATGGTTTACAAGAATCTTCACGAAATATTCTGTAAGCTGGATTTTGCTACACAACTACATAGACTACACACACACGCACACACACACACACACACACACACACACACACACACACACACACACACACACACACACACACACACACACACACACACACACACACACACACACACGCAGGCTTGTAAATGCTACATGATGGGGACCCATGAGTGGACACCAACGGTGTGGGGACACCCCTTTCTAGACATGGTACGCCTCTGAAAAAAATCATGTATGCTCAGAAAAACCTCAGGAACCAGAATATCACTTTAAATTAGCAAAATTCAATACTTTTTCTCCCAGACCTGACTCCACGCATCCATCTGGGGACCAACAGATATTCCGCCTTCCTGGGGACACCATAGCACACCTCAGATGGCAAACCTCCTGGGGACTCTATCTGATAACACTCGGTCAGATATTGCATCCTCCTGGGGACTCCATCTGATAACACTCGGTCAGATATTGCATCCTCCTGGGGACTCCATCTGATAACACTCGGTCAGATAGTGCATACTTTCTGGGGACAACACTGCACAACAGTTTCAGATATTACTCTTTCTGGGCATCTGTATAGACAGAGCATTTCTGCGCACACATCAGACAGTACAGTTTGTGACCATACCACAATTTCAGGTCTTTCTTTATGGAACACATCTACACCCTTTCAGGTTGTACTGAAATTTATTTTTTCAAAATACAAAACTTTTTCAGAACTTTTTTTGTTTTTTTGTGCAACAGCAGCAGAGCACACCAAGCAAATGAGGACTTAAAGTTCCTATAAGCGAGTTTATGGTCAAAATAAGCAAATTTGTGGTCAAAATTATAATGACAATCTTTTTTTTTCATTGTTTTTATGTTTTTCATTTAGTCTTCCTGTATTTGATCATCTCTAAAAAAAAAATCTAGGGGCCACAGTAGGCCTCCAAAGAAAATAGTAGTTACTATAGTCATATATTGGTTACATTTTTGCTTAAAAATATCACATCACATCACATCACATCACATCAAATCACAGCTACTCAATTGGAGTAACACAGGCAACACAGTTTTGACACCATCACAGAAGATCCGCAAGCTCATATTGCACCAAACTTCACAAGATAGTTGCTTACTACTACCGCAATGTTCTTAGCCACTAATTGCGCTCCTACTGCGTCCACAGCGGCTAATATACCTAAGTAAATTAATTACTCGGACTATCGTGATGTCAAAAAGCTACGGTCCAGACCTAGCACAACTGGGTGCAACTCTACCAGAGCCATAGAGAAAGGCAGAGTTGCACCATACAGAAAGGCAAATAACCCAGAGTTGCGACATCTCCGTTCACTTCCATGGAAAGGTGTAATGGCAGCTGCTCTACATACTTTTATTCAGCATTGGGACAGCTATCTGTGACAAGTCCTCAGGCGACAGCCCAGCTTTAATTCTCTGAAACCACTTAGTCCATGTTGCACGGGCACGGCCGCTGTACCACTTTACTTTAAATAGTTTTGTAGTATGCCTAATAGTATCCATGTTACACGAGCATGGCCGTTGTAAATCACGCTTTACTTTAAGTAGGCCGCTTGCTGTTTTCTGCCCCCTCAATGTCGCAACTCCTCTACTACTGGCCGTAACATCGTCCCCTCCCCTTCCTTCATTCATTGTAGGGCTGAACGATTTTGGGAAAAAATCTAATTGCGATTATTTTGAGCAATATTGCGATTGCGATTAATTTGCGATTATTTTTTAAAAGAGTCCAGTTTCGGTTTAAATCTTTACCATGTCCATTAAAAACGTATTTTAACATTACCAATACCAAAAGACAGTCATTTACTTCTCTGAATAAGGATAAAAGATATGAATTGCTTCCAACAGGCATTATATTTATTTTCCAAGTACATTCTTCACAACACACTGTCTGGAATTGGAAATCAACAGGTGCATGTTCCGTTTCTGAACAACCTGTGGAAGTACAACTTCTTTTCTTACTGAACAAAATATTTTGAAATTTATCAAGAAATATCAGAATAGCCAGGTAGATACTGCAGATCTTCTAAACTCAATAAGACCTGAGGCCGATTCTTTAAGTGTCTTTAAACTGTTTTCTGAAAAACTATTTAGCTTGCCAACATCAACATCCGTATAATAAAAGTAGGCTATTTCTAGATGCTCTGGATTCGCCCATTTATGGACAGGCACCATAAACGGACGCCTATAGTGGAAAGGACCCCACATCATCCCCGCAGCGTGGTGTTATGAATCCCACCGCAGTTGTTAGCCATTACTGGCAATCACAGCGTGGGGAGCGTTCCTGGAACTGCGGTGGGGTTCATAATGTCGCTCCCGCAGCCTTTAGCACTAGTAAAGTTTAAATCATCACTGTTAGGTTTAAAACCAGCTAAAACAGAGGAGATGAATAAACGTGTGTCATGGGACTCGGTATGCAACTGCATGGTAATCAGTGAGCGCTGGATGCATTGCAAGAAAAGACGTTCGCTCGTTGCGATGCGAGAATGTGATTCAATGGACGAGGACGAGTAAACGGTACGGGTTTCTATGGCAACGGAATATACACATACAACCAAGGCTGCACGTGGACGCTGTCACTGGATAGGGGTGAGTGATGTACGTACTCGTAAATAAATAGCGGCGTTCACGGCGCGTTGCAGCGGCGCAAGGCGATTAAATAATGCAGAAGGATGCGGACGGATCAACAATGTGCGTGTGCGGATTTCGGGTGGGAAAAAAGCTCATCCGCTGATCTCTAATAGAAACATTAAAAATCGAAAAATCGCGGCCCTTGCGATTCACAAATCGCATTTTTTCAAATCGCGATTTCGGTTTAAAAACGATTAATCGTTCAGCCTTAATTCATTGTAGCCGCAAGCTGACCAATTTTGTTTTCCGTGGAGTTGGACTAGAAAGCGACCATCACTTTCGATCGTCGCGGGCTCGCGGACCTGAGTTTTATTTTTCTACGATGGTGCGGGATAGTCCTGTGCTTACAGCGAGACCTATGCACCGTCAGACGCATGACCGCGCCAGGATTTATTGTCGAGCGGTGAAAGTGTGTGTTTTTGTGTAGGAGATTTGAGCACACACAGGACACAAAATCTCCCATCGTAATGCAGACGTGTGGTTTTCAAAACGTGACTGCATGTATCCATGCAGCAATTTGCGTGCACGCTTACTGTGTGCTTGCGTGGCCAATATCAAGTACATGCATACATGTTTAAGCAGTGGTCGGTGGTCCCCACACTGATGTTGCCTGTATGGAGCAGTCTGTCATCAAGTTGATAGATTGATTAGGTCGACAATAATAATAACCAATGACGGTTGTTGTGTAGGAATGAAGAGACGAGGGCAGCGGCAGGCCCAGGCAAATACAACTTTAGTTTAGTAGCCTAAAGCAGGGCTTTTCCAGTGGTCCATGAGAGGATTCCAGGTGTTCCGCAGGCTAAATGATGGAAAGTTGGTTAACTAGATGTAACTCTATGAGAGCATAAAAATGAAACTAAATGTACCTTTGCAGTTGCAGGTCCATTTGGTTTCATGTTTACACTCTCAAAAAATAAAATATTCATCATGTGCATTAGCCCAAGTCAACACAACGACAAAATGTAAAAGATTAATGGTGATTTTGATCTGTACGTTTGATTATTTTGTTTTCTCCAAAATCCAGCCTGGAATTGTGGACAAAAGCAAAACAAATATAGGTGTAGTTTTGGAGTCTGTGGGGCTAAAATGTATCAAATGGTGGCCCGGGGCTCAAATTATGAATAAATAATAAAAGGTCTAAAACCACTGGCCGAAAGGAATTAAATAATTGTGAGGCCAGCATGTTTGTGGAGTGGACCTGCAGCTTTAGTGGCAAGTCCATGTGGTCTGTGATTCAAGCTTGGCTGGTTGGGCCAATATACGAATGGATCAGCATAATAATAATAGGCTAATAATAATAATAGATAATAAGCTCATAAACAGCTAAATCAGCGGTGGACAATTATTTTTTCCCAAGGGCCAAATGAGATACAGAAAATATTGTGGAGGGCCGGGCTTAAAGGCTGTACTAAATTCTGCATAATATTATTTTAATTTCTATATAAAAGTAGTAAATGGCAGTGTTTTGACACTCTAATAAGAGTATTATCATTATTATTATGCAATGAAAAAGTGTGGTTGTTAGGGTAAGGGTAAATTTGGATTAAAATTGTCATTTAGCTGGGGACCCCCTGGAAGTCGTGTTGTGAGCTTTCAGATTGCGAGTACAAACTAATGGGTCTATGTGTTCCATTTGTACACTACAGTAGTTACAGACCGATAAGGGTGCATTTGTTTCCAAACTATCATTTATATATTTTGCACAGAACAACAGGCCTACAGCCAGTCAGTTGGAAAGCCTCACTGCATGTCGCAGCTGCGGTCATGTGCAACCTGTTTCAGATTGATTGAGACACTAGAAAGAAACTACTGGACAAATGTGTTTGCATGTATGCTATGTCCTGCTATGGCAAACGTTCAGGGCAGGTCAGATCCAGGCAAACCAGTAGTGGTGTATACTAGGGCTTAATTTGCCCTTCGAACATCGAACAGCAAATTCAGGCCGAGCTTCGAAGCATTGAAAACAATGCATTTCCAACTGCAGTAACAGCGCGTTTTACAGCGAGTTTCTGACACCTCGATGTCGCACATCTACTAGATGGGGGGAAAAGTTAAATAAATAAATAAATAAATGCGAATGGTTCGGGAACATTAATATTCGTTCGCGTGGCGACCTTAGCGAGCGAGTGGTTCGAATCCCGAGCTTCGGTATACAGCCTTACAAACCAGCACAAATAAAATCTGTCCTAAACCAGCAGGGCCAACCAGAAGCCATAGTCAGCTCAGAAAGCAGAATAAATGACATTCAAAAGCTCACTTGGGTTACTTGCAGGTGTGTTGATTTAATTATTTCATTAGTAGCCTACTATTGGGTGTAATGGGTTGTATTTATGTATTTTATTGCGTAGGATAATATTAGGACAAATGGGTAAGTATGGTAGAAGTGTTTGTTTTGGTTTAACTTGCCGACTATATCTTCATCAATCAGTTCCACACAGCGTGTCACTGTCCTGCATGATATATCATGCAGGACAATATAATTTGGACAAGTTTGGCAGGCCGGATTAAAAGGCTTAACAGGCTGCATGTGGGCCCCGGGCCGCAGTTTGCCCATGTCTGATTTAGACAGTAAATGAACCTGAAAAATGAGTGCTGATTCTAAAATAACAGAAAGCTATGTGACAAAAATGTTTAGGGGGGAAGGGACTAATGGAGAAGAGATCCAGAAGAAATAAAAGACATGCCATTGTATGCTTGACTGCATACTGAAAATATAAGCTCAACACATAGTGAGCTTGTACATTGGCTATGTTGAACATGGAAACAACAGTAAAATCAGCTATGACAATGCCCTCAAGCTCTGCCAACATTCTTGTCTACTAAATCCCCCCACCCTGAGATGACTTGGAATTGTAGGAATTCAGTTGAGATATTACGTTGTGTTTTCAAATATGGTGAGAACAACAGATCTACAAGCGCACGTGTTGCAGACACATTGTAGGCTTGCAGATCAGCTAATCTTAAGGAATAATTTCATGGTACTCACTACTATTACAATTCCTCTTATGTCCAAAAATTAAGTTGCCTTCGACGAAAGATGCAGTGTTGCAAAGTGTACAAAAATACTTGACTCAACATTTTCCACATTGGAGAGAGCACAGGTTGCCTCAGTCTCATGTGAACACCCCAGACAGGCTTCTGCTGTTTTTGCTAATTAACGACCCAATCAATGCAGTGCAAGGGTGGGGGGTAGGGGGTATTCTCCCACTCTAACTGGGGGAGAGGGGGGGTGCTCTCTCCTGCAGCAACTCTACTCTACTCACTGAACTGATCAAACTGGATCTACTTAAATAAGAAGTTCCCTTTATTGAAATACGGAATGCACCAGCTTTATTATATAATAATCCATTTTATTATGTTATTTGGATACCCATAAGAATCATACAAATTGAGTTTGAGACCCCTGTCCTACTGCGTGTTCCATGCTGAATTTTTTCTGTTAAAATGCTTCATTATAGTAAGGTAAGGTGTGCACTTCACCCCACTGTAGAGTATGTGCATGTGCACATCTTGTAACCAGTAGGACTGGAGGATTTCCCAAATCACACAAATCACTTACTATACCTTTTAAATGATTGTAGTGGGTCAGTGGGCCTAATGTTTTAACAATGTTTGGCTCTGAGATGTAGTGGAGTATAATTTCTTGTAATCAATGCACCTGCACCCCCCCCCCCATCCCCCACTCCAGTCCACACTGAATGAAAGATGCTACAGAGTGCTACAGTTGAGTGGAGTGGGGGATGGGCGCAGAGTCTAGCTGACAGTTCAACTCAGAGCATAAGCTGTTGAAGAGGTCAGACCAACTTTACACACAGCTTCAGTGTATACTGTATACTATATAATATGTTTCTGTTCTATAAATGGAACAGAAAAATATATGGTCTATAAATGGAACCAAATGGACATATCATCTAACCTGACACAATGATGTTCATAATTAATTAGGGATGTATACAGTCAAGATTCCCTGGAATCCAATTTGAGAACCACTGTGTAAAACAGCATTAATAATAGGAATATTTCTACATAACAGCTTGGAAGCTAGTAGAGTAATGGGTGGTTGAACCCCAAAATTTAGTGTGCAGATCTTGTTACCGGAGGCCAGGCCAGTGGGATTTTTCAAATCACCCAAATGACTTACGGTACATTTTAAGAATCAGGTTCCTATTTTGGATAAACTTTTTTGAGCTTGCTGCTTTTTGCTGCTTTTTGCCATTTTTGAATTTGAATCCTGAAAATTATTCATTGTATTACTTTACCCTTGCTGATAGTATTCGGCAATGCTAAAGAACATATACTTCTTAAAACACTAAAAGGTTTACAAAGGCAATAATGTCAACAACGATATTGAAAGAAAACTGTATGCTTCCAAACTCCAAACTGTTCTGACACTCAGTGCCACTCTGTACAAACAGACAGAGAATTCAAATTGCCCAGGCACAGGGATTGCGGGTCGTTAATTAACTGGGGGAGAGGGGGGGGGGGGGGGGTTGTTCTCCTACTCTCCTGAAGCATTATGATTGCGGGTCGTTAATTAACTGGGGGAGAGGGGGGGGGGGGGTTGTTCTCTTCCCATTGGCTAGACAGCAGGAAGTGTGTAAACTTTTCACACTCCTGTGCAGTACCTGTTGTAGCCACTGGAGGAGCACTTCTAGCACACTTTTAGCACACTTTAACACACTTTTCAGATTTTAAAGACCAAGTGGGACATTTCACAGAACTTCACTGGGCACATAATTGCAATGTTCTGGATTGAATTAAATGATAAACGGTGTGGGGACCTCGGGTGAGGACCCCAGATGGATTTTGGGTCCCCAGTTGGTGAGTGTGCTGTCAGACGGACGTCCCCACCATGTAGCAATTACAAAACCACACACACACACACACACACACACACACACACACACACTACCCAGTGTGTTTTTAGGTTAGTTAAAACTATTAAAACTTAATCCACCTGTCATTTAGTCACAGAAGATTTTGGCCAAGCAGGGCTTCTGGTAGCTGCCATTTTTACACAGACCAATCAGATGTGGAGAGTGAAGGAGGGTAGCTTCCAGGTAGATTGAAAAACACTTGGATTCCAGTTGGAGAGCTCTAGTTTACTTACTGTAATGTGCCTCATTACAAAATTACAATAATGAAACCATTTTATTCCATTTCAGTGGGACTTTAGGTTATAGACAGTGACTTGTCTAAACGTATGTTCTTTGTTTTCTATGAAAGCAACACTACTGGATGTGACCCAGGAAATGACCCAGGATCAGAGAAAAGTGTTCCTGGGTATGACGATGGATCAGAAGGTCCTGATGGCCGAAGCACTGCAGAACAGCAAACAACAACTGACCCAAAAAGACCAAGAACTGCAGGAAAGCAAACGACAACTGACACAAAAAGACCAAGAACTGCAGAACAGCAAACAACAACTGACCCAAAAAGACCAAGAACTGCAGGAAAGCAAACGACAACTGACAGAACAACTGACAAAAAAAGACCAAGAACTGAAGAGCAGTAAACAACAACTGACCCAAAAAGAAAAAGAACTGCAGAACAGTAAACAGCAACTGACAGAAAAGGAACAAGAGCTGGAGAACAGTAATAAACTACTGACAGAAAAAGACCAAGAACTGAAGAACAGTAATAAACTACTGACAGAAAAAGACCAAGAACTGAAGAACAGTAATAAACTACTGACAGAAAAAGACCAAGAACTGAAGAACAGTAATAAACTACTGACAGAAAAAGACCAAGAACTGAAGAACAGTAATAAACTACTGACAGAAAAAGACCAAGAACTGAAGAACAGTAATAAACTACTGACAGAAAAAGACCAAGAACTGAAGAACAGTAATAAACTACTGACAGAAAAAGACCAAGAACTGAAGAACAGTAATAAACTACTGACAGAAAAAGACCAAGAACTGAAGAACAGTAATAAACTACTGACAGAAAAAGACCAAGAACTGAAGAACAGGAATAAACTACTGACAGAAAAAGACCAAGAACTGAAGAACAGTAATAAACTACTGACAGAAAAAGACCAAGAACTGAAGACCAGTAATAAACTACTGACAGAAAAAGACCAAGAACTGAAGAACAGTAATAAACTACTGACAGAAAAAGACCAAGAACTGAAGAACAGTAATAAACTACTGACAGAAAAAGACCAAGAACTGAAGAACAGTAATAAACTACTGACAGAAAAAGACCAAGAACTGAAGAACAGTAATAAACTACTGACAGAAAAAGACAAACAACTGGAGGAACATAATAAAGTATTGACAGAAAAAGACAAACAACTCAATCAGAGAGATGAAGAGCTAAACATAAGGAAAAAGGAATTGGATGATGTCATCTCTGAAAACAAACAGCTTGGTGAGAATTGGATTATATCATCTCTCTTGTGTATTTTTGCTAAAGGTTCATACAATATTTCATACTGTTTAATATGATATGTATATCTTCATCCTGTCATTGCAGCTCAGCAGATCTGTGATCTGAAGACAGAATTAGAGAAACTGAGGACTGCACCAGACCAAAACACTGGTCAGTAATATGAAAGACATTTAGTCAGGTTTCCAAATGGCAAAAAAAAAAAAAAAAAAAAAAAAAAAAAGAAAATAACCCTGAAGGAATTTTTTGAGGAAAGTTAATTAAGGTGTTGTTTCTATATGATTTTGACGTACAACCGTTTCATAGCCTGGTACCACAGACGGATTTGTCGATGGCAACATAAACGTTCCCATATGAACGCTGAAGTTCCCGTCTCGGTGAAAACTGCCAACGTTCATATGTGAACGTTAATGTTGCCATCGACAAATCAGTCTGTGGTACCAGGCTAACCGTTTCATGAGAAATTGAGTAATTACCAAAAAGTAAAGTTGCCTTAATTAATCACTATAAAGTACTGGAAATAGCTTTAATTCTGATACATAATTTTACATAATGTGTTTTCTATATGACTTGTATGTGCTGAATCCATTTCTGCCATATGCTGAGTGATAAAGTCAACATTTTGTCCGAAATTGAGTAATTTGAATGATTAATTACTAAAACAAAACAAAACAAAACAAAACAAAAACTCTACTAAAAATGGCTATGATTCTAATAGGTTGATGTTTCTATATGATCTTTAAGTGCTAAATCCATTTCTGCCACAAGTCACCGTTTCATAGTAAGCAATAGCCATGCATCAAAGAACTATTCTCACTCCCTGACAGTAGGTGTAGGCTACTGTTGTAGGTGTCCTCCAAAATGATAACTCATAACACTCTGCATATTCAGCATGTAAAAATCACACAGGAACAACAACACAAGTACAATTTATCAGAATTATAGTCAAATTTCGGGCATATGGCAGAAATGAATTCAGGACATAAAAATCCTATAGAAGCAACCCATTTTGTACAATTATGTATCAGAATTAAAGCTATTTTTAATAGTGGTTAATTAAGGGGTTTTACTCCTGCTCAATTTCTGACAAAACCTTCTGGTCTTCTGGCCCCTGACTAATTTCCTTTTGTGTGACATTATAACATTATAATCAGTTGCTGACCATAAAGGTTGTGTTGTGTTGTCTTCTAGAGAGGGAGTATACCTCTACAGCAGGCCCCAAACTACCAACCAGGAGATGGAGCATCAACATTCCTCCAGGAAGTTAGTAATCACATGTAAAATACATCCAGTGTCATTTCATAGTCCAGTATCACCTTTCTCTTTTTCTTACCATTGTCAATACATTGGCTGCATGGCAGCAAATCAGGTCTGCAGCCTTGTGCTATGCCGAAAGCCTATACCAGCAGGCCTGAGCCTGGGCCTACCAAATAATTATCCATAATAATTAAAAGCATTCATCAAAAATTTCAACTCTTGATGAACAAAGCAGGGTGGGTACAGTAACAGGTGACAGGTGATTTCTGAACCTTTTGAATTACAGGTTTTAATTATTCTGGGTAATTATTTGGTAAGCCCAGGCCTAGGGCTAGTGGTATAGGCCTACCACAAAGCCCCCAGACCTGATTTGCTGCCATGCAGCCAATGACAAGACTTAAGCCATAACTTGCTACAACACAGCGATTGAGAATTGCACCCACTGACTGTTGACTGTTGCAGAGCATGGAGAGAACACAGACTCCACTCTTCCACTGAGGAGAACACACAGTATGATGTTTCCTCCAGACAGTGAGTACATGTAACTCCTTCAAATATTGTTCATGTTACTTTATTGGTGCATTCAGTTTCATATGCTACATTGCTGTCTTATGTAAATCCATATGCAGAATTGGACTGTTTGGTCAATGTCTGTGTTGCAGTGGGCTAGGGTCAGGCCACATACACACTTATAGAACAATTGTTCTGTACATGTATGTGTACAGAACACGTGTATGAGGCCTCAAGGTTCCAACCTGGACTGTGTTTGATTTGTGTGTTGTGTTTCAGTGGGTCAGTGTGTGGTTGATGTGTGTGTTGTGTTTCAGTGGGTCAGTGTGTGGTTGATGTGTGTGTTGTGTTTCAGTGGGTCAGTGTGTGGTTGATGTGTGTGTTGTGTTTCAGTGGGTCAGTGTGTGGTTGATGTGTGTGTTGTGTTTCAGTGGGTCAGTGTGTGGTTGATGTGTGTGTTGTGTTTCAGTGGGTCAGTGTGTGGTTGATGTGTGTGTTGTGTTTCAGTGGGCTCAGAGACCACAGATGAAGTCGTGTCTTTACCAGTGATGAAGAGGAGACGCAGTAGGATTCCACCTCCAGATAGTGAGTTTAACCAAGGAGCTTTACATAGATGTGCATTACATTTCAATGTACATACATTCACCCATTCATGCACATTCACACATCAATGTCAGAGGAAACCATGCAACACACCAACCTGCACATCTGGAGCAATTCGGATTTCAGAGTCTTACCTGAGGACACTTTGACATTAACTCTGGGGGAGCCTGGGATCAAACTGGGAACCTCACAGCCTCTCCATTCCTGAACTACTGGTGGCTCTCATGTATTATGCTACCAGGACTGTAATTATGGATATTTCCTCAAAATTCTACAAACAAAGACGCCATTTCACTTTAATCTTGCTAAATGTATTGTGCGTCAGCACAATTGTCAGTGATAACATATAGGTATACTGTATTGTGAGTTTGTACTGTATATGGTATACTTCCATAATTTGTTCCGTTGTGTTCAATTTCAGTGTCAGCAGACAACACTCCCTCCATGTCTGAGCTGAGACTGGTGCTACTGGGGAGGACTGTAGCTGTGAGGAACGCAGCAGGAAACACCATCCTGGGCAGGGAGGTGTTTGGCACTGAGGCCAGCTCCTCTGACCTGAGCCAGAGGAGTAGGAGGAGAGAGGGGGACGTCTGTGGGAGACGGCTGGTGCTGGTGGACGCTCCAGACCTCTCTGGACACTCACCAGAAGACATGAGGCAGGACGCAGGGCTGTGTTTACGTCTGTCTGCCCCGGGTCCCCATGCCTTCCTCCTGGTCGTACCGGCAGAGGCCTCTGGAGGAGAGGCGAGAGAGATGATGGAGAAGATGCAGGAGGCATTTGGAGAGAGCTGCTGGGAACGCAGCATAGTCATCCTTATCCGTGCTGACGGTGTGCAGGAGGAGAGTGCTGAGGAGTTCCTCCATGCAAGCGGTCAGGAACATCAGCAGCTTGTGGAGAAATGCAGGAACAGATGCCACTTCCTCAATGTTACAGACGGCAGCGACAATGGTCAGGTTTCACAGCTGCTGGAGAAGATAGAGAGCATGGTGGCAGGAAACACAGAGAGCTTCTACAGCACTCAGACCTACCAGGAGGTAGAGGCCCAGGTCAGAGAGATGGAGAGAAAGATCCAGAGGGACTTGGAGGAGAGGAGACACCTGCAGGAGCAGGAGATGAGGGAGAGGTTTGAGAAGGAGCTTAAGGAGTCTCTGAGGAAGATGGAGGGATCCATCCAAGAGCATGAGGTGGACATCAGGAAGATCGACCAACGAACCAGTGAACTGGAGAGACAAGTGAAGGAAGAGAGGGATGAAGAGAAGAAAAGAGAGCTGGAAGGAGAGCTGAAGAGGGAGTCTGAGAGAAGAGAGGAGATGGAGAGAAAGCTGGAGAGGTTTAGAGCAAAGAGAGAGAACGAGAGGAGAGAGAGGGAGGAGAGACACAGGCAGGACATGGAGGAGATGAGAGAGACCTACGAAGCAGAGGCCAGAGTGGAAGCAGAGAGAAACCTGATGAAGGTTCTCCTGCCTGAGATCCAGAGGAACATCATGATCTCCAACACAAAGATGCAGAGAGAGTTTAACAGGCAGCTGGAGGAGAAGAACAGAGAGATGACGACACTGAGACAAACATTGAAGGAGAGCCACAGCCGTTATTCAGTACTGGAGGAAGTTTATCACAACTCACTGGAAGTACGCCTGAAGTTACAGGACAAACTGCCAGGAAGTGAAAGAAAGTACTTGTGAGAACAGAAGCAGAGATTAACATACAGTAGCTGCTGTACAGAACACTCAGATTAACTTCAGTTTGAAAGAGCAAAAAACATTTGAACACATTGAGTGTCATGGATGGAGCACTGACTTTTCAAATAATTTGATTGTGCAGAAACAGAGATCATTTTAGATTTTAGCTGCTGTGCAGAAGCTTGTGTCAGCAAATTATTTCTACAATGTGGAACTGTATAACTGAATATCCCAGGACCTAAATCGAAACTAGACCGCAAGGACTGTGGTTTGGTTATTCCATTCGTTGTTACTCTACCCTGTACTGATTTCTGTGTACAGAACACACATACAACTGAAGGGCTGTGTACATGTAGTATACCTCACCACATATAGTAGGTTTTGTTTAGTTGTAGCTTTATATAGTTTTTATAGTATATAGATGTATAGTTGTAGTTTCTAGTTGTAGTATATATTAAATACAGTGTGTGTGTGTGTGTGTGTGTGTGTGTGTGTGTGTGTGTGTGTGTGTGTATATACTGTATATATATATATATATATATATATATATATATATATATATATATATATATATATATATATATATATATATATATATATATGTCCTGTCAAGTCCTGTCTAGCTGTCACCTCAAGTTAGGTGTACAGTTAGCACTTTACTGGTGCTTTAAATTACTGGTATTGGTGCAGCACTATTGTTTGTCTCGTCTATATTTTGTCTTGACTGTCTTATTGCACTGTCTATTGTCTTGACTATTGTCTTATTGCACTGTGAGAAATGGAAACGTTATTTCATCCCTGTATATGTCCTGACATGCTGACACTTGCTTTAATCTATTTTGATAAATGTCTGAATAAGGAAGTCTATTCATTATGTTCATTAGGTTTTCTATAAGCAGCCTATAAATTTTGCCATTCTCATAATTTATGTCATGATGATGATTATTAAACTATATATCTCAAATAGAAAACTGCCCCTAACTCTTTTTGCTTGTGTTAATAATAATCATATCCATGGGTTGATACCGTACTGTACATAATATTAACGTTCATTTCCACTGTTGTCACTAGTCAGTAGCTGCTTCTATGCCACTTCAACTTGTGTAAATCCTAATGTAAGAGTGATTGAGGGTAGTGGCTAATGTTCAGTGTACTGACCAATGAGCATCATGTGAGTGTTGTAACAGTTTCCTCAGTTTAGGGTGCAGGTAGTTTGGGCTGCAGGTAGGACTGAACCCACCAGAGAGGAATGCATAGCCTCTCATGTATGTGGAGTTAGGTGGTGTCAAGGAAATCACAGGAGGACTTAGAGGAAGAAGAAGACAAGATAAAGAACCCTTAAATGTATACAGGGCCTACAGACTGCAGAGTTTACAGTCTGTGTTTCGGCCAAGCTGTGACGTCACGTCCTGCATTTTTGAATGGGTTTCAATGGGCACTTCCTGCTTGTTCCTGTCTGCATTTCGGCTGCAGGCGGGTCTTTCCAGCTGCCTAACGACTGTCACAAAATACAGACCGGAACTAGCCGGAAGTCTCATTGACACCCATTCAAAAATACAGGACGTGACGTCACAGCTCGGCCGAAACACGGACTGTGCAAAAAGCAATGTGGAGACAGCCATAGTGGAACTGTCACTGTATTGACATTATAGAACCAAGGGTGGGTTTAGTTAGACAATATTTCACATGTTGGATGAAAATAACAAAAGCAACAAACAATACAGCTTTCGAAAGTCAATTTCAATTCACATTGCAGCATGTGCTTGTAGATCTGCTTATTTTTAATGCCTAAAGAATGGATTAAACCTGCACTGCCAGTAGATCAGGTGGAGAAGGTACAGTATGTAAAGTAACACAGGTTTGAATCCATGCATCATGGTGGATCTGGTTTGGTCTGATCCAAGTTGTGTCATCTGCTGGTGTTGCTGCACTCTGTATTATCAAGTTCAGACTAGAGTCAACACAACCATCTAGCAGGAGATTTTAGATGCTTTGTGCTGCACAAAGTGCCAGAACAGCATAAGCTACTGTACATAACATACAAAAACATATTCAAATTTAGATTGTTCTGGTGCAGAGGAAAGTAATGAGTACTAAAATAGACACAGAAGGGTTCAGTACGGAGGTCCCAGGTATGTATTTAGAGGCAGACCACCGACATCTGATTTTGAATAGCCAACATACAGGTATATAAATTGATAACGTGGGTAAAGTGACAATGATTCTGCACAAACTACTTCTGCTGATGTTAAACACTTTGAGAAGCAACAGGTCAGACACCTGTCATCTTATTTTGTACTTATTGCAGGAGGGGAAAATCATTTGTGACCGTGGCTTGGGGTTAGTGTTAGGGTTTCTGTGACAATTATAAAACTGCCGCGATAGATGTATACCTGCCGCGACACCTGCCGCCGTGGCAAATTGATTTCGCTGTCTCACACTTTTTGTGTGCTATAATAATAATACTGCTATAATAATAATCAAAAAACAAACACATTTTATTCTTGTTGTTTTGCCTGTTAGTTAGCCTACTTGAGAAGTGTCCTTGTAACTGTATTAATACAATAGTGTGAACTGAACTGTTATTATAGAATACTTTTCACTTTAACTGGTATTAATACAATAGTGTGAACTGAACTGTTATTATAGAATACTTTTCACTTTAACTGGTATTAATACAATAGTGTGAACTGAACTGTTATTATAGAATACTTTTCACTTTAACTGGTATTAATACAATAGTGTAAATTGAACTGTCATTATACTGTAGAATCCTTTTCAGTGAGGAATCAGTATCAGTGTCTCTTAGACTGTCTATCAGTGACCCCATGTGGCTGGAAACTGAAACTACAGCTACAGAGATTACAATTATAGTTCCTTATCAATGTGAATAATTCTCAATCTATGTTTATTGTTCATATTTACTTAATATGAAGGTTTATAATTCATATCATATTAATCATAATGTTCATTATATCCTATGTGACGGCGTAAGATATTGGACTATTGTCACCACAGAAGAGACATGGATGTTGTAGTTATTGCCAGTGTTGGGACATGTGCACTACGTAACTTATATAATATAATATTATAAAAATATTACATAATATATTACCAAAATGCAGTAACTAGTAATATAAATATATTACTTAACTAAAACAATCTAATATGTTATACTTTTCTTTCTGCATTACTGCATTACTTTCAATATTACTTTCTGTCAATCTGTCTCATTGAAAATGTTCTTGTGAAATTATCTTGACAATAATTACTTATTTTCTATCATTTGTCATCAAATTATTTATTCAGGAGTGACGTTTTTTCAAGTTGATTTCATATGGATTTGGCCAGATAGCAAGCGCGCTTGCTTTATTGTAGGTATGCCACTGGTCTACGCAATATTTGATTAAGTTTTTTTTTTAGTTTTTTTTTTTCTAAATATGTAATAGTAATATTAATATATTACACTTACTTAAAGACAGTAATATATTGCTTTAAAATAAAGGTAATAATTAATAAGTAATATATTAACAAGGTAAAGTAATATTCCCAACACTGGTTATTGCATTATGTTTTGAGGCTGTGGTTCCCAAAGTGGGGTCCGAGGACCCCCGGGGGTCCTTGGCCCTTGGGAGGGTTCCAAATAATAGTTAGGATTCCAATGTATTGCTTGCACTGCATTAGAAGAGAGTGTGCAGTGCATTTTGAGGGGTGCTAGCCCCTCCTATGTAGAGTTTAAAGGTTGTTTTTGAACAATCTTTGAACACCACCATTGACGATGAAAGGAAATTAATGTTTGTATTCATGCTAACACATTAGCAGGTTATTTTTTCCTTTTTCATATCAAACACTTGGTTGTCTCTTTCCCATGGACCTGCCACTGGTATGTGCATCGCACATATCGCATGTCTGACTACTGCTACAGGTAAGTCTAAGCAAAGTCTGTCTTCCACTCTAGTTGACTTTGTCCACCCGCTTTTGTTCCTCTCTCTGTAGTAAGATTTTAGTCTGGTTTCGTTTTGTTTAAAATAACTGCCAGTATTTTTACTCATTAGTTTTAGTCATCACAGCTTCGGTTTTTATTCAGTATTTATTTTGTTTTCGTCAGTGAAAAAAGGCAAGTCGACAGACACTTTTCGTCATAGCTTCAGTCGACAGACAGAACACTGCAAGGAGGCCAGGAAGCGGGAAATGGGAGTTATTGACCATATGCTGACCGCGGCCATCTTGTCCTCTATAACTCAAGACTCTTAAAATGAGAAATAAACGTGGTTACTCAAGAGACGCTTCTGGGCTTGAACTGAGAAGCATTTTTTTCCCCCTGGAGCTGGTCTGTTCTGACATGTCACAAATATGTTCTGACATATCACAAATATGTTCTGACATGTCACAAATATGTTCTGACATATCACAAATATGTTCTGACATGTCACAAATATGTTCTGACATATCACAAATATGTTCTGACATATCACAAATATGTTCTGACATATCACAAATATGTTCTGACATATCACAAATATGTTCTGACATATCACAAATATGTTCTGACATGTCACAAATATGTTCTGACATATCACAAATATGTTCTGACATATCACAAATATGTTCTGACATATCACTAATATGTTCTGACATATCACAAATATGTTCTGACATATCACAAATAGGTGACTGATGCTGTCACCAGAAACCTAAAATGCAACGTGGTGACATTTACTATTTTCATTTATTTGTTTTAGTCTTCAGTCTCCACCAGTGTGGAGCAGAGGTGGCTACATTTTTTTTCAAAACCCATTTTTAAAAATAAATGAAAACGGTAACAAATGTGCACCTCACCTACTTCAGCCATACAGTATGAAAAGCTTGAATCATCTGCTATCTGTGAAGAGTCTGTTTCATAAAAAAAATGTTATGAGCTGCAGTGCTTGAAGTTTGGAAGCGCTTGTTGGACGTCGCTCAACAGCCCTGCGTTTATACTACCTCTTTTGCACACGAGGCAGGACGTCGTTTTACTGAAATCGAGCGCTTCCAAACTCCTGACGGCAACATGGCTGCGTTCTGCATATCAGTCAATTATTTTGGGACGCAGTGGGTTTACCTTGTGTCTTACATCATCTCCAAACAACACATCGTCATGACAACACATCACATCGTCATGCCGACAACGTAAACAAAACAAAAAAAGAGAAAGAAGAAAACAAGTCTCCATGCAACACAAGTTGGGACCAAAACGCATCTTTTCATTTTCTTTTTTTTTAAACAAGAAATTAGAAACCGAACGGATTAGATTAAAAACAACAGATTAACACACATTTCAGCAAAACAACAGAGAAGAAAGAAATGTTTTTTCTTTTTTTCGTATCTCTTCACATTATCTAGTCAGTGTTAAAAATAGAACTTCAACCCGTCGACATTTATGTTCGTATATACAGTTTATGTACAAAGGTTTTTCATTTTTAATCATTTTTTATCTCATTGTCCTTTTCTTTTTAAATGTCTTATCAACAGTTTTACAAAATAATTAAAGTTGCAATCCGATGCATAAACTCTCCTAGAAACATGTGCTTTGTGTAACGTCGTCGTTGCATTGATCCGAGCTCAACACTCTCACACTGAATGTTCACCAGAGCTCCCAGGTGTTCCCTCAGTCGCTACGCTCAATATGTAGCTCTGAGATCAGCTCACATCCAAGGACCTCCCACCACCGTTCAGAAAGGGTACATTGTAATATGTAGCTCTGAGATCAGCTCACATCCAAGGACCTCCCACCACCGTTCAGAAAGGGTACATTGTAATATGTAGCTCTGAGATCAGCTCACATCCAAGGAACTGCTGCCGTTCAGAAAGGGTACATTGTTGTCACCATACACACCTCTTAAAGGTAGGGGAAGTGATTTCACTTTTGTCAGATATCACCCAAAAAATATTTTTTTTTCTGTTAAAATGCTCTATTATAAGGTGTGGAAACCATATATGGAGTTTCCCCCTCCCCCACGTTAGCAGAGGAGCTAATAAAAGTTCCCCAGGTCACCACCAATTCTCCTCCAATCAGGATCGAGCAGCAGGTTCACATAGTGTAGCTACTCTTGGGCGCCCCTAGTGCACCCGGCTGGTACTACACCATGAATTTAAAATCACTTCCCCTACCTTTAACCTTGTCCTGCACATCCAATCCAAAAAGCAAAAGGCAAGTCACAACGTAAACTAATTTTTCACTCCCACTACAACACTGTGGATAGCCCTTCATCTTTTGAACTCAATGAACAGAAAAAGGTAAGAAGTGTGTATTGTGTAAACCATGCAGCGTTTCTGAACGGCGGTGGGAGTTGCCATGTGTTGTGACCGCATTTCAGAGCTACAGTACGAGCATATATAGGACCTGTGGGAACACATTGGGCTTAAATGTTCATTAACTTATTAAAAGCAGTGAGTATCTTTTTTTTTTCTCTTGAACCTGTGAAGGTCGACATGTGGAACATCTTCTCAGCCTCTTTGTAACGTCTGCTTTAAGAAAACGTTGGATTTTAAAAGGACATTTCACCGTTTTCACAAAAACAATATATATATGTTAATGTTAATGCCATTTAGAAGATTTAGAACACTCTCCTGGTGGTCTTTGTGTGTGTAATGTGTGGTTGTATATATTTTTAGATGTTAGCAGTGAGCCCCAGTGTCTCTGACGTCATGGACACTTATGTCCTGGACTACAATTCAAAGCAGTTCTTTGGCGCGCCTCCTACACCTCCTTGTGGCCAGGGGGAGGGGCTGTCTCACTGAGACGTTTCGTCCACAAAGTGACATCTAAAAAGATATAAAACCTCACATTACCCAGGAAAGTGCTCTAAATCTTCTGAATGTCATTAAAGGGGAACTCCACCCATTTTCAACATTTTAATATGCCATTAATATACCTTAGAGATGTTGTGTGGACATGATAAAAAAAAAAAGTTCCCCCAATTCTGGATTTCCTAAAAATCTGGAGGTCTGAAAAAATCATTAACATGGTGAAATACATCTGATGACATCATCAAGATGTATTTCACCATGTTTTTTCTTTCAGACACCTTTTTCCTGAGAGGGTACAAATGGAACCAAATGGACCCGCTAGGGTCCATTTGGTTCACATTTGTATCCTCTCATGAAAGTTTTGAAAATGGGTGGAATTCCCCTTTAACATATATATATATATATATATATATATATATATATATATATATATATATATATATATATATATATATATATATATATATATATATATATATATATATATATATATTTTTTTTTTTTTTTTTAAGTGAAATGTCCCTTTAAGACTGGTCTGGGGTCAAATTAAAGGTTAAGTGGGTATGTGATTTTCTTTAAAACAAAGCATTCAATTCCGATTGGCTACTCATTGCTATTCAAGTGTTTGTTCAGTAACCAGTGTTAACCCAGTCTGGAACAGGAGCGCCTTTTGGCGTTCTAAGCATTATGTTTATACGTTTAGTCATTGAAAATATATTCTTTCTGAGTTATCGTTTTTAGCGCTTTGCTTCAAGGGGTTCCCTGGATCAACATACAGTATGTTCAGGTGGGCATTGGCGGC
Organism: Benthosema pterotum; assembly: GCA_039105355.1. Taxonomy (NCBI): domain Eukaryota; kingdom Metazoa; phylum Chordata; class Actinopteri; order Myctophiformes; family Myctophidae; genus Benthosema; species Benthosema pterotum. The sequence goes on from CM076975.1 coordinate 2,591,398, forward strand.
CAATTATCCCTTCACTAAGTCCCTCCCCAATCCATCCTCATCCAATAGGCACGTTAGAAGAGGACAGTTTGACCAGGAAAGCTCGACCTGCATAGCAACAGCAATCTTTTGTGCCACATTTTCGTGAATTTCCTTATTTTTTTTCAATAGCTAAAGCTAATGTTAGCTAACGCTTAAAATGCCAAAAGGATTTCCAGTACAGAGCTAACAACTGAATTTGTTTTAAATGCACAAAAAAATATCACATACCCTGACCTTTAACTGACATTTGTATATCTTGCATCTGTTTTTGTGTTTGTGGCATGCGTCTATACACCGAATGCCAATAATAGCTTTTTTATCGTCCTTTTAAAAAGAAATCGCCTTTGACCTCTTAGACAACATCTAAAACAACAGCTTCTCAGCTACAGGATCACCACTCCCTGTCGTCGCGGAAAGTGGAAGCAGCACTTCCTGTGAGGTCTCTGTTTTTTTTTGTTTGTGTTTTTTACGTTGCATAAAAATCGCTGTGATGTCAAAAGAAAAAAAGCCTAGCCAGATCTCTGACCAATGGCAAAAATGCTAGCAAGGAGAGAGAGAGAGAGAGACAGCGCCCCCTGTGTGGGGCGTTGGAACCCTGACAACCATTCTCCAGAACCGTACAGAAGTGCTGAGCACAGAGTTAAGCCCCTTCCCCCCTGACAGGATTTAAGTTAAGCTCCTCCCCCTCTGACAGGATTCGCCAACAACCCATGCTTAGTGCGGATGATGGCGATCATTAGGTCAGATGGTCGTCGTGGCCACTGAATAAGGCGAAGCTTTTGTTATCCTCAGATTCAAGTTGTTATACAACACAGCTAAAGCATTAGCAACATCCAGGCTATTAACAATGTCCAGGCGAGATGCCATTAACAATGCCCAGGCTAGAAGCTAGAATATAACATGGTAAAACTTTAGCACTGGCCAGAATTCAAGGTGTTGTAATAGATGCTAGCCTATAATATGCTAAAGCATTAGCGACATCCAGTCTAGATGCTATTAAAAATGTACAGGCTAGAAGCTAGACTACCGGTATAATGTGCTAAAGCTTTAGCACTGCCTGGAATTCAAGGTGTTGTGCTAGTTACTATGCTATAATATGCTAAAGCATTTGCGATATCCAGCCTAGACGCTATCAGCAACATCCATGCTATTAGCAAAGTCCAGGATAATCTATAACATGCTAAAAGTTTAGCGCTGATTGGAATTCATGGTGTTATGCTAGATGCTAGGCCATAACATCCTAAAGTATTAGTGACACCCAGGCTAATGTTATTAGCAATGTCCATGCTAGATGCTATTAATGATGTTCAGGCTAGAAACTAGACTAAAATGCTAAAGCGTTAGCGCTGCCGGGGCTCACCATGCTAGGCTAGTTGCCCTACATGTTCTGCTTTGTAAACAGACGGAATGGAAACAACCAGGGCTGTAGAGCGCCATCCAGAGGAGACACAGGGAACGTTGCCAAACTAGCCAAACTTTGTGTTCAGCGACTTCAGGTACGATCCGGAATCATCAACGCTTATTCTCATTAACTCTTTTGCACGACGGCTAATCGCTCTCCCCCTCCAACGTGACCGACACTGTCGGGTTCTGTTCGGAGAGCCAAATCGTCGCACGACAAAGTATGAATGAGGCTTATTAAGGCTCATCGGGCAGGAGGTAAAACTAATTCAACCCCGGAACTCACACCAAAAGAAAAACTTTCACAAGTTATGATTACGTAATTAATCTTGAAAACACACACACGCACACACGCACCAAAAGACCTATACACACTCTTGTAATCTCTTCTATTCCCTGTGTTTCGCCCAGGATTGTTTTTGTTTGTTTGTCTAAAATGTTTCGTCCGTTCATCTTAAAGGTGTTCCGCCGTGAATTTGACCGTGTTTTTTTTTTTTTTTTTCAAGGCGCATGAATGGCTCTCTCAGATTCTTCTGTGTAGTGAAAACAAAACGTAATAGTCCTCTTCCCCTTTAACTTCCATCCTTTATGTGTCATGGAATCCACACCCGCCTCTCAAAGAAGCCCGGAGCTGAGCAGTCCCGCGACTACCGCCCCCTTGGGACATCGCCCCTGTTCCAGAAACGGGTTCCCCATTCATTTTTCTCAGTCTAGTTAAAAAAAAAAAGATTCATATAAAGACTATTACGCCACGGACAAAGCCAACTCGGGTGGTGACAAATCATGACGACACACACAATCTTTTGGGACAATCCAATAATTCATAAGAGGACAAACAAAACAAGATGCGTTGCTTTTTTTTTTTACTTCTTGCCAATTACATATTGCATGATAATATTGTGGATGGTCGTCAGGATTTGTCACGACCCGAGTTGGCTTTGTCCGCGGCGGTATTTGCGTTTATAGGAACCATATTCGAAAAGTCTATGAGGAAAATGAATGAGGATTCCATTTCTGGAACAAAGGTGGCGTCATGAAAAGGGGAGGGACTGCCCAGTCCTATTCTACTGAGAAAGGGAATAACAATGAGGCGCATGAGGAGGGAGGGCTGTTTTTGTGGACATTTATGGTACTGCAGCTAAATTCAGCAAAACTGAGAAAATATGAAAAAACAATTATCTGAGTGGTTGTTTAGGCTACGGAGTGTATAGAAAATTCTTAAAAAGGCAACATTTATACGATACATTGATGATTTTAAACTCACGGTGGAACTCCTTTAACTTTTCGTCTCACAGTCGTAAATGAGATAAGACAACAAAAGAAAACGTCATGGTTTGTTTGAAATGAGCGAGTCGACGACGCATCAGGGCCGGATCTAGAGGAGGGGGCAGGGGTGGGCAGAGCCCACCCAAACGTGCATCCTGTATGCCCACCCAATGAAAGGTAATATCAGTGGTTCTCAATCAGTGGTCTGGGGACCACCTTGAACTCTCTCAAGGCCCACTGGTGGTCCCCAGACCACTGATTGAGAGGCAGGCTAAATGATGGACAGTTGGTTGAAATATTCATCACGTGAATTATCCCAAGTCTACACAACTAGAGAATGTAGAAGATTAATGGTCATTTTGATCTGTATGTTTGACTGTTTTGTTTCCCAAATGGTGACAAGAGCAAAAGAAATCTTTAGTTTTGGGATCTGTGAGGCTAAAATGTCTTCAAATGGCGGTTCTCTGTGACTCAAATGCCGAATAAATAGTGGGCCCTGGTGTCAAAAAGGTTGAAAACCACTGCTTCATATGAAAAACTTTGGAGTTGCCCAGCATGCACCCTGCCATTCTTCCAGCCCACCCTAGTAAGGCTGGCTAAATCCGGCCCTGCGACGCGTGAGCGCGGCGGGAAAGGGAAACAAGCAAAGAAAAAACAAACAACGACAACGATGCCAAGGCCTTCATTTCTTTTTTATAATAATGTTCATGAAACAAACAATGCAAAAAAAGAAAATAAAATGAAATAATAAAACAAATACTGCTGAGTGACTATGAGTGGAAGGAAAGGAAGGTTGGATGGACACAAAAACACACACAGACAAACAAAAAAAAATATTGAGTCAATTAATGTTCACAGTCTGGTAGCTCCACGTGTGTGCGTGCGCGTGTGTGGGCGGTGTGTGTGTGTGTGTGTGTGTGTGGGGGTGTGTGGGCGTGCGATAATAACGTTGTAAAATAAGTTCTCAGAGAAATTGTTGCTAAGGAAACCATCATACAAAAAACATGGTTTTTTGTATGATTATGTTTTTTGTATGATTTCATGGCATTTCAGCTGCCTTTACACACACGCACACACACATACGCACACGCACACACACACACACACACACACAATTTCTTCAGCAAGTCAAATGGTAATCATCGCACGACTGGATTTCTCAAAGAGAACAATGTAATCAGTTACTTTTGGGACTCGTCGCGATCGTTGCAAACTTCTGCTCGATTCACGTGAGAATCGCCAGAGCGGTTTTCGAACGACTTCGCAAAATGTTCTGGATAAGACTCAAAACACGACGGTTGTTTCCACAAGTCGTATTTTTTTCCTGAATTTTCAGATCTTTCGGGCGACAGAAATCTTTACATTTGATCAGAAGGATCTGCAACTAATCGGCGAGTCGAATGTCGTAACGGCGATGGTAGCGGCCACGGCGCGGCCCTCGCTCCCAAAACCAACCATGTCTGAACATCAGACAACTTTTCACCATCGTCAACATCATCGCATGACCCTTCTTCCAAAGTAACTGCAGTTACACACACACACACACATACACACACACACACACACATACGCCTCAGTCAAAGGTCAGTTGAAGCCCCTCCCCTCCTCCTCCTCTCAGGTGGGAGGAGCTTTGAGAGGAGGCGTGGCAGCTGGAAATGTGGGCGTGGCTTGGTGCAGGGGGTGGGGGGTTCATTCTCAGACTTCTCAAAACGTATCGGTCGACACATAATTCTGGCCCCCAGGTTGGACAAACAAAGGAGATATATTTAAATATATTTCGGAATGAAAATATATTTGATACGAGGGGGGGCGGGGGGGTGGTGCCAAAATATCAATATCATCATACAATACATTGTGAAAATATATTTCTGAGGAGAGAGAGAGAGAGAGGGGTTGTTCTGCAATATATATTTTCAAATATATGCTTTTTGGAGGACTTGGCCCTGGCTAATAAAACTTTCACTCAACAGCAACTGTCACATGCTGATGATGTCATACTGTATGTCCACGTGTGGTTCAGAATTATATGGAATGCGTCTGCTTATATAAAATATTTAAAATATCACTTTGATGCTCATTAAATACATAAGATATTACATTGTTTTTTTTTTATTTTTTCTTGCATTCCCTCCATTCCATAGGGCTGTAGACCACACAGGGACATATGACATCATCAGCCTGCGACCGGAGCAATCCCTATGGAGTGAAACATTCGCTATTTAGGAAACGAATGAAATAATTGATGTGTGTTTCTTTTATTTGTTTATATTTGTCTTCTCAGCCAGGGATCCTTTTAACACTTTGACTACAGAACCCCGAGTTTCCCGTTCTTTCTTTCTTTTGACGGTCACAAAAAAAAAAAAAAAGTCTCGTCAGGCTGGGTAGGATGTCGGATTCCATTCGAAGCAACCAAAGTGTTAAAACCATTTTTTTTTCAGAAATATGAAATATTGTAGGTTTTCTGTTCAGTTTTTTTCTCGTCGTCTTTCCGCAGGAGCTGGGCGGGGCATGGGGGGGAGGGGTCACAGGGTCAACGAACGAACGAACAAACCAACGCGGTGTGCGGGCGTCAAAAGTTCACATCATGAAGTGTCACGTGTTGGGTAGGGGGGCGTCGGGGAGGGGAGGGGGGCGGGGTCACAGAGAGGTGATCACGTGGTCGCCCCCCATAAAAGCAGAAGAAGGGGGCGGGCGGGCGGTTCCGCGAGGGGGGTCACATCATGATGTGGCGCCGGCAGTGCAGCGCCAGGTGGTCCGAGCGGGAGAAGGAACGGTCGCAGTGGATGCAGCGGAACGGCTTGATGCCCGTGTGCTTCCTGAAGTGGCGCGTCAGCTCGTCGGAGCGCGCGAAGCGCCACGTGCAGCCCTCCCACGTGCAGTGGTACGGCTTCTCTCCTGGAGGGGTGGGGGAAGAAACGCACACACACCAGGGTTATAATAGTTAAAGGGGAACTTTTACTATGTCATTGATGTACCGGTAATGTAACTTCCCCCCATTCTGTGTTCCCAAAAGCCGCCAACATGGTGGAACATCTTGACGACATCATCAAGATGTATTTTCACCATGTTAATGGATTTCTTTAGACACTTCTTTTTTTTTCTGAGAGCGTACAAATGGAACCAAACGAACCCGTTAGGGTTCGTTTGGTTCCATTTGTACGCTCACAGAAAAAATGTTGAAAATGGGTGGAATTCCCCTTTAAAAACACAAACTAGAATACAAAAAGGCATTTAATTTAATTGATACTAAAATAGTAGAGTTGCGACATTGAGGGGTCAGAAACTGAGCGCTCGAGCTGAATAGGGACAGACTGGAGTTGGATATATGTTGTTGTTTTTTTTCAACAAGAGTGCCCAAATCTTGCTAGGGATGGCAAAAGGTCTATGTAGAAGAGACGACATTGGACTGAATCCTCATGAAGCTGTATGTGCTCCGGGGACCACCAGTGGTCCTTGAGAGAGTTCAAGGAGATCGCCAGCTAAATGATGGAAAGTTGTTTAACCAGATGTAACTCTTTGAGAGTGTAAAAATATTGATCATGTGAATTAGCCTACACAGTTAGTCTACACAACTAGAGAATGTAGAAGATTAACGATCATTTTGATCTGTATGTTTTGCCTGTTTTGTTTTCTCCAAAAGCCAGCCTGGAATTGTGGACTAAAGCAAAATACATATTTAGTTTTGGAGGTCTGTGGGGCTAAAATGTTCTCAAATGGTGGTCCTCCGTGGCTCAAATTCTGAATAAATAGTGGGCCTTGGTATTAAAAAGGTTGAAAACCACTGCTGATGGCATTGAGCACACGTAAGCACACGTAGGCAGACAGACAGACAGACAGACAGACAGACAGACAGACAGACAGACAGACAGACAGACAGACAGACAGGTACCTGTGTGTATGCGTCGGTGGGCTTTGAGGTGGGAGCTCTTGGTGTAGACCTTGTGGCATCCTGCGTAGTCGCACATGTGGATCCTCCGCCGCTTGACGTCAGGACTGTCTGGATCCACGGGCTCCATGTCCACGCCCCTGCACGCACGCACGCACACACACACACACACACACACGCACACGCACACGCACAATGGATACAAAGCATTACTTCATGTATATGTTTTGTTTTGTTTTGTTTTGTTTTGTTTTGTTTTGTTTTGTTTTGTTTTGTTTTGTTTTGTTTTGTTTTGTTTTGTTTTGTTTTGTTTTGTTTTGTTTTGTTTTGTTTTGTTTTGTTTTTGTTACTATTTGTGTTGTATTCTTGTTGTATTCTTAGACACTGTATGCTTTCGCTGTCTGTGTAGGGTCCCCCTCGAAAACGAGATGCTGCATCTCAAAGGGCTGTCCCTTCAATAAAAATCTGAAATCTGATCACTTCCTGAAAATATCTATTATCTATGACAACCATAGGAGCCACAGTGGCCCTTTATAAATCACTAGGACCTTACCCGTTGTGAATATATGAACACCAAATGATGTGCAGTGTAGTGAATATGTTAAATAGATCATAACAGTTTGTGTTAGGAGTTAATAGATTATGCCAATGCTGTAAGTATTGCTTTAATCTAAGTGAGTAATAAAAGTGAGTATACTTGATCATGGGGGAATGGGAAAACAGTTGTGGCAAAGTAAGGGTGTCCAGGAACATGTTGATAAATCTGATTATTACTCTTAGATGTTTTGTAGACAGTCATAATGAAGCCACAGGCAAAGGGTGTGTGTGTGTGTGGGGGGGGATTCTCTCTAATGCAGCATGTGTGGCGATCGAGTCGCAGCTAACACACACACGCACGCACGCACGCACGCACGCGCTCGTATGGAAGTCAACATCACATTATGTGAAAACAGCGGTCGCGTGAGTTTGTAGATAAAGCTGTAGTGGACACCACAGCACTGAGACACAATGCTCAGCACCAGGAGGGAAATGGGAAAAAGTTGTGCTGTCGTTGGAATGCATAATGTCCTAGTGCGCCCATTCTGTCGCTTCCATGCAAGAGCCGGCTGTTGTTAGCTTGTAGAGCTGCTTGTTTTTATCGAACACCGGCGCTGCACGATAGCAGTATAAATGAAGAACTGTCGGCTGCTACTCCAATAGCGTGGCGAGTAAAAGTGTATCAGAAGTATATTCTGTGTCGATAAAACGGGCGAATTACGCCGCGAGGCAGATAATCGAGGTGCGCTGCAGTAACCACTGAGTGATTAAGGAAATGCGAGGCTGCATGAGGGATCAGCGATTCGTTGTATGTCTCACTCATGTCTATGTGAGAGTCAGCGTTGTTCCCCTCTCTTCTAATCATGGTCGATTAGCCTATATAGTTATATTCCATGTTGGTGGCGAACGCCGCGACACTTAGGGGAAGATCGAGCCGCGGTGGAAATGTTATTTTCCAGCTTGAGAGAGAGAGAGAGATGGGCGTATGTGGCAGCCGGTCGCTTGTGACGTGTGTATGATAGGGGCGGGGGCACTTTCCCCATATAAACTAATGGGGAAATTGTCGTGCACAAATAAATTCATTATTAATCAAGGATGTGTTAATTTGAAAAGGGGCTACGTTAGTCTCTTGCTAATATTATGCTCAATGACCGTGTGAAAAATTAGAGCTATTGGTGCAGCCAGGACGGACTTATGCCTGTTTCAGACATTCAGACAGACATTCAGACAGACAGACAACTCCTTAATTATAGTATTGATAGTCCTCCACCACCTCCACATTTGACTCCACCAGTCCCCCCTTTTTCTTTAATCAGAGACAGCTCAGCAAGGCTCTTCCTGATTGGCTAACAAGTAGTCCCATCGGGACTACTTGTTAGCCAATGACAAAGCTTATAGGGATTTCTTTGGAGGCCTGCTGCAGCCCCTAGAGGTGTTAAAAAGACTTGATTTTTTGGAGATATGATCTAATTAAGGGGAGACTTGATGAAAAACATAAAAACAACAACAACAAAATTAATTATTATTAATTAATTATTATTATTATTAAAGTAATTATTATTGTGACCATGAGATTAAATATCGGTGCTTAACGGTGCAATTAAACTTTATTTATTTTATTTAAGCCTATTCCACAATTAAGCGTTTTCCACAAAATCAAGATATGGTGTTTTAAGGCAGGCCATTTTACTGTCTTCTCCACATCCCCACCAGCATGAGTGGTTACACCCCTATTGTATACGCCATGGGTGGGGAGATATTGATTTTTCAAACTTTTTTTTCCTTAAATGAAAGCCTTTGCCACAAAAGAATGAGATATACTGTCCATACCAAACATATTTAGAGCAATCTTTGCGGGTTGAAATGCATAAATTTAGAACCGTGAAAAAAAAAAGTACTCTGAAAACATAGCCAATTAGATTCAAAGTTTTGCGCTATATTTTATAGCGTGGCACTCGGTGACACACAGCAAAGATTGTCGGGGATCGGGATTCGAACCCGCGGCACTCTTTATGGACTAGCAGCCTAAGTGGCCGGACCGCTAGGCAGCTATAGGCCTTATTTCTTCCCTTTCTGTATTCTTGTCTGTCTGTCTGTCCGTCCTCTGGTTGGAACTAGTGGGACTCCCCTTTCCTCAATACATCCCTGTCACTCCACCCATCCTGTTAACTCTGTCTGTCTGTCTGTCTGTCTGTCTGTCTGTCTGTCTGTCTGTCTGTCTGTCTGTCTGTCTGTCTGTCTGTCTGTCTGTCTGTCTGTCTGTCTGTCTGTGCAGTGCGTTGTCTGAATGTATTACATAAGAAGAATGTTTACACGCAACGCCCAGTTTCACGCACACACACACACACACACAGGCGTGCGCGCGCAACACACAGTTAGCCGTGTTAAGTGGAGCATGAGGCCTCCACCCTGAGGTTCAGTAGGACCACACCCACTAACGTCAAGCACACACACACACACACACACCCACACACACACACACACGCACACACACGCACACACGCACACACACACACACACACAGAGAGAAGCAAATGCACAAGCGTGCATGCACGTACGTTATATAAGGCTGGCAGTCATTAACGGGGTGTGTGCGCTCGCGCATGCGTGTGTGTGTGTCTGTGCGTGTGTGTCTGTGCGTGTGTGTGGGGCAACGGTTCAATCTGACTCGATGCTACGATGCATCATTCATTTCTGTAGAATTTACTGCACAAAATGTCTTTTTTGATCTGGGCATGGGCATAGCGGGGCAATGCCCCCTAAATGCCCAGACTGCCCCACCAAACATGATGGCATGCAAAACAACCCAAGATATTTCAAATGAAAGTGCTTATATTTAAAATGATTTGAAACCCTACTGCTGCTACTAACTAACTACAGCTGTGTCACCACTAAACCAACAGCATTTCATCATTGAAAACAGAAAACTCTCTGAGTCAGACCTTTAGCTTTATGCATGCTGCGTGTCTGTTGTAACTTCAACAACAACTGATGGTATTATTGATGCTTTACTTACCGAAAATGGTATGGGTGCGGCTTCATCACCATTTTCTCTTGCCCCCCCCCCCCCCCCCCAACTGGGAAATGTTACATCCGCCCATGAAGGGAACCACCTAACTTTAAAGTGTTTGTCATTTCTGAATCAGGAAAAGCTTATATCTCAAAAACAAGCAATATTGTCTCATCATACTTCTTGTTGTGACGTTTTATATGTCATCACAGTGACTTACATTGATTGGATTGGGAGGAGAGGTGGTGGGGTTAGCTGCTTTAAAGGGGAACTCCACCCATTTTCAACATTCTAATATGTCATTAGTATACCTTAGAAGTGCTGGGTGGACATGATAAAAACAAAAAAAAAGTTCCCCCATTCTGTGATCCCAAGAAATGGAGGTCTGAAGAAAACCACTAACATGGTGAAACATCTTGATGACATCATCAAGATGTATTTTCACCATGTTAATGGATTTCTTTAGACGCTTCTTTTTTTTCTGAGAGCGTACAAATGACGGGTTCATTTGGTTCCATTTGTACGCTCTCCATTTGTACGCTCTTAGAAAAAAATGTTGAAAATGGGTGGAGTTCCCCTTTAAGCAGACGGTTTGAGGAGCCCCATGGAGTTAAGAGGTTTTGTTCGAAACACTTTTTTTTTACTCATTCTTATTGGTTCAATATCTTGTTTTAAATGACGCAGAGACATAAAGATAATACGAAGACGCACTGGTAAAAATAAAACAAAACTCAAACATTAGTTAGTTTCTTTCTGAGAGAAACAGCATTATATTGCGCGCATGCACACGCATGTGTCTCTGTGTGTGTGTGTGTGTGTGTGTGTGTGTGTGTGTGTGTGTGTGTGTGTGTGTGTGTGTGTGTGTGTGTGTGTGTGTGTCTGAGTCTGTGTGTGTGTGTGTGTGTGTGTGTGTGTGTGTGTGTGTGTGTGTGTGTGTGTGTGTGTGTGTGTGTGTGTGTGTGTCTGAGTCTGTGTGTGTGTGTGTGTGTGTGTGTGTGTGTGTGTGTGTGCGTGCTCACCCCATGTCCACGCCCTGCATGCTGAAGGAGGCGGAGCCTGACTCTGTGCCGCTCTCTGATTCGTGGTCGCTCTGGTACTCTACTGGAGAGGTAGAACCAGGTGTGATACGAACTGAGAGAGAGAGAGAGAGAGAGAGAGAGAGAGAGAGAGAGAGAGAGAGAGAGAGAGAGACAGAGAGAGAGAGAGAGAGAGAGAGAGAGAGAGGGAGAGAGAGAGAGAGAGAGAGAGAGAGAGAGAAAAACAGGAAATTACATCATAGATTTACAAACGGTCGTCAATGTTAAGTTAAGTTAAGTTAAGTTAAGTTAAGTTAAGTTAAGTTAAGTTAAGTTAAGTTAAAACCGACAACCAACCAGGAAGTGACTAAACATCAATATTCTACGCAACATGACCTCTAAGGGAAGATGTTTAACAGTTTTAACAGTTAACAGTTTTACCCAGGCACTTGTTGTGCCTGGGGGTAAAGGAAGTGCACAGACACTGCCAAATATGAAAACGAAACAGAAACTCTAGTCAAAAAATCCTATAGAATTTTAGAAAAGTCCTAGAGAAAAGTCCTATCAGATTTCTTTTTCCTATTGGATTTCCAATAGGAATCCAATAGGATTCCAATAGAATCTATTGGATTCCTATAAAAACCTATAGGATTCTTATTGGAATCCTATTGGAAATCCAATAGCATTTGTCCGACAGGACTTTTCTATTGGAATAGGATTTTTTAACTAGGGCAGACAGACAGTCAAAAACAGAAACAGAAGCAGACAGGCAGACAGGCAGACAGACAGAAACAAACAGACAGACAGACAGACAGACAGACAGACAGACAGGCAGGGTCCTCACCGGTGCCCTCGGACCGGCCGTCGCTGCCGATCAGCGGCACGGTGATGGCGGCCGTGGCCACGCCCCCTCCCCCGGGGGCGTGTCCCGCCCCCGCCCCCACCACGCCGTCGGCGCTGGGCATGGTGGCGTAGACCACGGGCAGCGACTGCACCACCACGGGGATGGTCTGCAGCGTGCCCGCCTTGGCGCCGCCCGCCGCCGACATGCTCACCGACGGGATGGTGTGGATGACGTGGAGGATCTGCTGACCGCCGGAGCCCTGCGTGGCCAGGATGGAGCCAGGAGACAGCACCTGGGAGGGGGTTCAGAGATTTGCATCCACCATTAGGGGAACTCCACCCATTTTCACCCAAAGTATTTATTTATTTATTTATTTTATTTTTTTAGGCAAGTGCCTAAAGCAGTGAAAGTGTTAATAGTTTTAGTGCCAAACCCGCCTTTCCCACCTTTTTGTGGCCACTAGGGGGCGCCAAAGTATTTTTATATTTATTTATTTATTTATTTATTTTAGGTGAGTGCCTAAAGCAGTGAAAGTGTTGTTAATACACCTTAGAGGTGTTGTGTGGACATGATAAAAAAAAAAGTTGCCCCAATTCTGTATTTCCTAAAAAATGGAGGTCTGGAAAAAAAAATCATTAACATGGTGAAATACATATGATGACATCATCAAGATGTATTTCACCAAGGATTTTTTTCTTTCAGACCCCTTTTTCCTGAGAGGGTCCAAATTTGTACCCTCTCAGGAAAAAAATTGAAAATGGGTGGAATTCCCCTTTAACCGTTTTCCCGTTTTTAAAGTTTTCCCGTTTTTAACCTACAAGCTCACGGTGCGCAGTGAGCTTGTAGGTTAATTATGCTAGGTAATACTAATGCTAAGTATTGTAAAATGCCAATAATGCTAAGTAATGCTAATGCTAAGCATGGTGAAAATGCTAATGATGCTAAGTTGTGCTGATAATGCTAAGTAATGCTAATGCTAAGCATTGTGAAAATGGTAATGATGCTAAGTAATGCTAATAATGCTAAGTAATGCTAATGCTACGTATTACTAATCATGCTAATAATGCTAAATAATGCTTAGAACACCAAAACGCGTTCCCGCCAAGATAGGTTAAACACTCTCGGAGTCGCCCTGTACAGAGCCATGATAGGAGCTCCATTCATAAACATCCAGTGTTTTTTTTTTTTTTCCGCCAACAGACAAACAGGTGACAATGCGTTACCATGGAGCCCAGCGACTGGACGGTGGTGGTGGTGAGGGGCGCGGCCGACAGCGTGGGGGGCGGCGCCGAGGCCCCGCCAGGCGCAGGGTTGTTGGTCAGCGTGGTGGACGAGGACACGGGCAGCGACGCCGAGCGGACCTTGTTGAGAGACAGGTCCACCGGCTCCGTCTGGTCCTCGGGGGGCCGCGGGGACGGGCAGGGGGACGGGGACGGGACGAGGAGGCTGCGGTGGCGTCAGTAGAGGAGGGGGGCGGGGTGGGGTCCGGTTCCGTCTTCACGACGGCGTCTGACGGGAGAGAGCCTACTACCTGCTGGAGAGAGAGAGAGAGAGAGAGAGAGAGAGAGAGAGAGAGAGAGAGAGAGAGAGAGACAGAGAGAGAGAGAGAGAGAGAGAGAGACATTGCAAGTTAGATGATGTCCAGTTAACACATTTACCGCCAGGGACATATTTGGGACCATTAAATCAGCGTGCCCGGCGACTTGCAGCTTCAGAGCCCATTTCAAGGTGGCACCGTGGCCGTCTAGGATAGCATGAATAGCCTAGCATCATGACGTGGTCGTGCCTATGTTCCCTTGAGGTAGGGACTAAGTTTTAGTGGGGTTAGGGTTGTGGTTAGATTTTTGGCAGAGTTTTGGTGAGGGTTAGCGTTTGGTAAGGGAACATACGAACGGAAGGGTTGTGCTATATGTGTGAGAAGAGGATGGGGGGCTCATTTCACCCGTGTGTGCAAGAGCCTGTTTATAACTGGACCTCTCCAAGATGGCTGCTCTGCAAAGACCCTGTTTATAATTGGACCTCTCCAAGATGGCTGCTCTGCAAAGACCCTGTTTATAACTGGACCTCTCCAAGATGGCTGCTCTGCAAAGACCCTGCTTATAACTGGACCTCTCCAAGATGGAGAGGTCCAGCTCAAGACCCTGTTTATAATTGGACCTCTCCAAGATGGCTGCTCTGCAAAGACACTGCTTATAACTGGACCTCTCCAAGATGGCTGCTCTGCAAAGACCCTGTTTATAACTGGACCTCTCCAAGATGGCTGCTCTGCAAAGACCCTGTTTATAACTGGACCTCTCCAAGATGGCTGCTCTGCAAAGACCCTGTTTATAACTGGACCTCTCCAAGATGGCTGCTCTGCAAAGACCCTGTTTATAACTGGACCTCTCCAAGATGGCTGCTCTGCAAAGACCCTGTTTATAACTGGACCTCTCCAAGATGGCTGCTCTGCAAAGACCCTGTTTATAACTGGACCTCTCCAAGATGGAGAGGTCCAGCTCCAGACCCTGTTTATAATTGGACCTCTCCAAGATGGCTGCTCTGCAAAGACCCTGTTTATAACTGGACCTCTCCAAGATGGCTGCTCTGCAAAGACCCTGTTTATAACTGGACCTCTCCAAGATGGAGAGGTCCAGCTCCAGACCCTGTTTATAATTGGACCTCTCCAAGATGGCTCCTCTGCAAAGACCCTGTTTATAACTGGACCTCTCCAAGATGGCTGCTCTGCAAAGACCCTGTTTATAACTGGACCTCTCCAAGATGGCTGCTCTGCAAAGACCCTGTTTATAACTGGACCTCTCCAAGATGGCTGCTCTGCAAAGACCCTGTTTATAACTGGACCTCTCCAAGATGGCCGCTCTGCAAAGACCTTGTTTATAACTGGACGTCTCTAAGATTGCCAGTGCTACAGTTTGACTTCCGCCAAGGAGACTTGAAGGGTAAAAAGCCTATGAACTTTTGCGACACTCCCACGTCACACCAGAGAAGAGACGACACAAGGAGGAGAGGAGGCGGGAGTTGTGGTAATAAACAGATGGACACACACACACACACACACACACACACACACACACACACACACACACACACACACACACACACACACACACACACACACACACACACACACACACACACACACACACACACACACACACACACACACACACACACACACACACACACACACACACGCCCCTCTGTGACAATGACTGGTCTGTGTAAGAGAGAGCGTGGATGGATGGGTGGGTGGGAAAGATTGGGTTACCATGGAAACTGAGAGGTATCAGTTGGCTCAATTTTCCCAGCATTCCCCCATCCATCCATCCATCCATCCATCCATCCATCCATCCATCCATCCATCCATGCATCCAAGATGATGATATTCTAAATTTCGACACAAATCAACATCACAGTGAAGTATACGCTGCAGCACAGCAGGTGAATTTGAACGCAGCATTACGCTGCCCAGGAAGTAATATACTAGGATAGCGGACAGCCCCGCCCACACCCCTAAAGCTACTCATTTCAGTGGGAGTTGCTCATAGGCGTTTTGAAGCACCGTAAGACTGCCAGAAGTACAGATATAAGTCAATGGCACGATGCGTGCGAAGCGTTAACCTAGCCCAAAGCCTTTTAATCTTCATTCCGCCCCCTCAGGACGTCGCCCTGGTTCCAGAAACGGATTCCCCATTCATTTTTCTCATAGACTTTTCGAAAACAATTCATATAAAGACAATTACACTGCGGACAAAGCCAACTCGGATCGTGATACATCATGATGATGACACACACAATCTTTTGGGGCAATCAAATCATTTCTAAGATGAAAAACGAAACAAAAAGTGTCGTTTCCTGCTGTGCCGATTCCTAATGTGATCCTGGGCTCTACATACCCTCCACCAACCTGGGGGAGGCAGCGGACTGACCTCATGCTTCCTTCAATGCATGAGGAGTCCGAGCTGCCTTCTTTTCACCTGACAGGAGGGAGTTTCCCTGGTTGGACGTAGCGCGTGGAAGGAACACGTTATTCCCACCAGTTCCTGTCCCCTCCATCAGGCGCCCCGGCTGGCCAGGGGAAGGTAGTTCAATGCCCAGGATTACTGCATGTTTCTGTGAGGGTATCTACCCTAGGGGACACGGGGAGAACATGCAAACTCCACACAGAAAGGCCCTTTCGTCAACCCCACCTCGGGTATGGGCACTGATGACGCGGAGGAGCAGACACGCCGCCAGCACCCACAGCAGTGCCCCTAGCGGGAATCGAACCCAGGACCATTTAGCTGTGAGGCGAGTGGCGACAGCACTAACCACTGGGCCACCATGCCTTGAGACATTTTATATGTGCGCAGGAACGTGCTTTTATTATACCCTGTCTAAAAAGACATACAAAACTCCACTCATATACTGTATATATATTCCGAATGAAGGCTTTGGTTGTGTAGACACTTGAGGAACACTGTGGGAATACTTGTCCATGTAAACAGTTGAGGTATGAATCTCTGTTCGGAATTCATTCTGAATACATTTTGTGCGTGTGAATGGGTTCATAGAGTACAGACGGAGTTATGCAAACTCCGTTCGCTTCATGGGTCTGATCCACAGTCGAGGCTCTTCTACACAGACTTCTATTGACAACAAAAAGGAACATAGGATCCTGGTCCGGGGGCAGAAATGAATTGATCTTAAATCTGCGTTTTAGATTGTGTTTCTTAGTAAAAGTACATCATAAAACATAACAGAGACATGTGTTGTCGCTGTACAGTACTTTAAAGAGGGGGTGCCGTGATTTTTGTATTTTTTCCAAATTTGTACATGTTTAAGAGGTGACAGTATGTAAAAAGACCCCTAGGTGTGTTTTTCATGTGCAATGATGTCTTCCCTTTGTATTTAGGGTTTCTTCCTGGGGGCTGAACCTTTCCAGTCAAACGTGCCAATGAAAAAAACTGCAATATAGTGACATCATCTGTTCAGCCTCTCCCCTAACTCCGCCCCCTTTATCATGCAACTAAAGCTGTGGGCGTGGCTTCAGTTCAGGTGGATCTCCACCCATCACCACCCACCAGGCAAACCAGACATACTTAATGAACTGGTAGGGTGGAATCATAAAAAAATGACAGTTTAAAAAACATTGTACACTCGTGTACACTTTTGAAAAAAATCTTACTCTTCATATAACAAAGATACCTGATGATTATGTTTTAGGGTAGAAAAACAATCATGGCACTCCATCTTTAAAACAGTTGACATGTTGCACACAAAATTGCCCTAAAATAGCTCTTATTTGCGCCACTCTCGCTGATAGTATTTCCAACTCCTGTGTGTCTCTATCCAGGCTGTAGTGCAACAGCAGCTCGAGCGCTTCGTTTCTGACCCCTCAATGTCGCAACTCTTGACACTAGATGGCTCTGGCATGACCTAGACCCGGACGGCAAATTTTGAGGTCCGGGGCTGACGGGCGTGATGTCAAGAACGTCCGTCCGACTTCCAGTAAGGTGCCAGTGGGTCAGTGGCAGCTTCAACGTTAGAGCGACACCACGGCTGCCAGAGATGACATCATCATTCTGCACCAGAGGAGAGGAGGTGGGGCACCGGGGGGGATGGGGACGAGGAAGCGGGGATGGGGGCTGGGCAATGGGCATTCAAACGTTATGAGTGCACCCACCCACACACACACACGCACGCACGCACGCATGCACGCACACACACACGTGCACACATAGTGTTTGCCTGATTGCTCCTGGTATAGCCAGAGGACAAGTGACTGTTTATGTGACGGTTCTCTCGCTCTCTCTCGCGCACGCACACACACACACACACACACACACGCACACACACGCGCATGCGTGCGCACCAACACAAACACACACACACACACACACACATACACACCCAATGTGCACAACAAATCCCGCAAGAGCTTGGCTACCATGGAGACCGTGGGAGAAGACAAGAGCCTCCCACAACAATATACTAGGAGAGGAGAGGAGAGGAGAGGAGAGGAGAGGAGAGGAGAGGAGAGGAGAGGAGAGGAGAGGAGAGGAGAGGAGAGGAGAGGAGAGGAGAGGAGAGGAGAGGAGAAGAGAGGAGAGGAGAGGAGAATAGAGGAGAGGAGAGGAGAGGAGAGGAGAGGAGAGGAGAGGAGAGGAGAGGAGAGGAGAGGAGAGGAGAGGAGAGGAGAGGAGAGGAGAGGAGAATAGAGGAGAGGAGAGGAGAGGAAAATAGAGGAGAGGAGAGGAGAGGAGAATAGAGGAGAGGAGAGGAAATAGAGGAGAAGAGAAGAGAAGAGAAGAGAAGAGAAGAGAAGAGAAGAGAAGAGAAGAGAAGAGAAGAGAAGAGAAGAGAAGAGAAGAGAAGAGAAGAGAAGAGAAAGAAAGAGAAGAGAGGAGAGGAGAGGAGAATAGAGGAGAGGAGAGGAGAGGAGAGGAGAGGAGAGGAGAGGAGAGGAGAGGAGAGGAGAGGAGAGGAGAGGAGAATAGAGGAGAATAGAGGAGAGGAGAGGAAAATAGAGGAGAGGAGAATAGAGGAGAGGAGAGGAGAATAGAGGAGAGGAGAGGAAAATAGAGGAGAGAGAATAGAGGAGAGGAGAGGAGAAAGAGGAGAGGAGAGGAGAATAGAGAGAGAAGAGAAGAGAAGAGAAGAGAAGAGAAGAAAGAGAAGAGAAGAGAAGAGAAGAGAAGAGAAGAGAAGAGAAGAGAAGAGAAAAGAAGAGAAGAGAAGAGAAGAGAAGAGAAGAGAAGAGAAGAGAAGAGAAAAACCCTCCTCTTTCTGAGTTTTCTGAGCTGCCAACAGTTGACCGTTGGGCATAAAGGTTGTGTCGATGGTTAAGGTTAGGCATAGGTTTTAGGTTATATTCAGCGTTAGGTTTAGTATGGAAAGCAGTCGACTGTTGTGCAAAACGGATGACTGTTCTAAAACTATTGTTACAGCCGTCGCGGTGGTAAATGGATTTTGCTGTCTCTCAAGAAAAGGTGTTGAAGTGCTCCGTTAATCCATTTTTGATCGAATCGAATTGATGGCCGTTTGCCGTTGGCATCACCGTGTCAAGAGTGACAACTGGCCGTGGCCATATTGAGCATGCGTGCCCATCCACTGTCACTCTAGTCTCTAAAAAAGAACTAGTATTTAATGTGTGAAGTCCATGATATTCACATTGGAATGAATGGGCTGGAAAGTGTCCTAGCCTTGGGTGGACACTGGGGAGAGGGTGGGGCTTACTGAAAGGTCTATTGGCAATGCGCAGAACATTTGAATTTTTTGAAAAAACTCAGTGGCGGTCTCCCGCTCTCGCTGGCGTCCTACCGTGCACGCCGTCTCTTCTGTTTCTGTTTTGACGTGGACGGGGGAGGAAGGGGGCGTGCTTCTCTTCTTCTTCTGCTTCTCCTCCTCCTGCTCCGTCTTCTCCTTCTTGATCTCCTTCTTGATCTCCTTCTTCACCTCCTTGACCTCCTGCTTGAGGTCTTTCTTCTGCGACGACGGAGGAGGACTCCTCTCTGTTGCGCCTCCACCGGCCGCCGCACTGCTGTTCCTCTGAGGAGAGGAGAGAGGGGAGGAGGAGGTTAACCCATTTTGTTTATGACACTATATCCTAGTTTCCGGCCATTTTTTGGCATGTATTGTTGGGTATGGCTATATAATCATCACAGATGTGGTCTAAAAGTCTTGCAAAAAATAGATATTTTTCCAATTCACCACCGCTTTAAAAATCAAGATCAAGGTAGTCTTGTCATACATATACACCTACAGAAGGT
This sequence comes from Benthosema pterotum, assembly GCA_039105355.1. Taxonomy (NCBI): domain Eukaryota; kingdom Metazoa; phylum Chordata; class Actinopteri; order Myctophiformes; family Myctophidae; genus Benthosema; species Benthosema pterotum. Next base: position 2,611,127 of record CM076975.1, read on the forward strand.
GGCAGTAGCATTGCAGGCAGTGAAAGTCTTGAGCTTGTGAACACGTCTACGAAGAAGACTATGTGACGATGATGCATAGAGACACCATAGAGTAATAAAATAACAGAGACCTGACTGGGGCGACAGCCCCGCCCCCTTGCCGTTCATTTCAATGCAAGTTGCTCATTGGCGCTTTGAAGCACCCGGAAGACCGCCGAAGTGCGCCTATTTCCGCATTTGACCACCAAAATTTGGTGTCAAATGCGGAAGTATTTCTCCATGAACGCGCCCGAAGCAAGGGATTATGGGAACCATGAACGAGCGCCGTCGCGCACGAGCAAAGGAAAAAAAACATCAAAAAGCATCAAAAAACAAGCTTGTGGGTTTGCATTGAGCTTATTATCTGTCATATAATACATACGTTATGTTTTGAGAGGTAGTATATGACGTGAGGACCGCTGGTTTATTCAGAAAACAACTTAAATACAAACTGCCCTGTACGCGTGCACAAAGCAAACCAGCGTGCGTGCTCTCCGGCGGTCGTGCATGAATTCCACCCGCCTGCAGTACCAGACTTGACCACCAGGGCCCCCCCCTGCTTCAAGCCTGGAGCCACTGACTGACGGTGTGAGAGACACGTGGGGAATACAAATTTCACGCCGCCCCCCTCAAACGAGACCCCCACTTCTGCAGCTGTCAAATGTCAATGCACTCTTTATGAGAGGTGTCATCATATACCTTGCTTTCACTGGTTCATACTGATGCTGTAGCAAGTTTATTTGTGTTCTAAAAACAGGGGTTTTCAACCTTTTTGACGCCATGGCCCACCATTTATTCAGCATTTGAGCCACGGACCACCATTTGACGACATTTTAGCCCCCAAATCCCAAAACTAAAGAATTCTTTTGGTTTTGTTGACAATTCCCAGGCTGGATTTTGCAAACAAAACAGTGTAGACTTCTTAATTAATCAGCGCCAATTCAGATGATGAATATTTTAACTCTTGAGAGTGTGAAAATGAAACCAAATGGACCCTTGCGGGTCCATTTGGTTTCGTTTTTACATTCTCAAGAGTTACATCTGGTTAACCAACTTTCCATCATTTTGCCTGGGGACCACCTGGAACCCTCCCAAGGACCACTGGTGGTCCCTGGACCACCGGTTGAAAACCCCTGTTTTAAAAAGAGTACAATGTTTTTTTTGTCATTTTCAATGCCACATACCTGCCATCTCAATATAGAGCCCACAATGTACCTTAATATATATTATTATATACATCAGAGAGTCACAAGTGCTAGCATTATAGATCTCTAGTTGTGAATTCCACTATTCAAAGTCAGCGACAGCCACAAAACCACACGTTTTCTGTCTAACCAAGGTGCTTTACGCAGCGCAATGCATTCACCCATTCATACACCGGTGGCAGCGGAAACCATGCAAGGTAGTGGCAACCAACCAGCACAGTTGTGAGAAGTGGTCCCTCACTTCACACAAGTGTGAATTTTTGAACGAGTCCCTTGTTTGGTGTAAATCCTTTTAGACCGAGGGGCTATATATCGCGCAAGCCCCTATGACTTATCCCTGACTGCACATTTTGAGGTTGCAAAATGGGAGACAGGGAGACCTCTGTGACTGACTACTGTCACAATATAGAGCTATTTAACACTGTTACTGAACACTCTATAGCAATGATTACTGTCACAATATAGAGCTATTTAACACACTGTTACTGAACACTATAGTAATGATTACTGTCACAATATAGAGCTATTTAACACACTGTTACTGAACACTATAGCATTGATTACTGTCACAATATAGAGCTATTTAACACACTGTTACTGAACACTCTATAGCATTGATTACTGTCACAATATAGAGCTATTTAACACTGTTACTGAACACTCTATAGCAATGATTACTGTCACAATATAGAGCTATTTAACACTGTTTACTGAACACTAGCAATCATTACTGTCACAATATAGAGCTATTAACACACTGTTACTGAACACTATAGTAATGATTACTGTCACAATATAGAGCTATTTAACACACTGTTACTGAACACTATAGCATTGATTACTGTCACAATATAGAGCTATTTAACACACTGTTACTGAACACTATAGTAATGATTACTGTCACAATATAGAGCTATTTAACACTGTTACTGAACACTCTATAGTAATGATTACTGTCACAATATAGAGCTATTTAACACTGTTACTGAACACTATAGTAATGATTACTGTCACAATATAGAGCTATTTAACACTGTTACTGAACACTCTATAGTAATGATTACTGTCACAATATAGAGCTATTTAACACTGTTACTGAACATACACACTATAGCAAGCTAGGAGAGAGAGAGAGAGAGAGAGAGAGAGAGAGAGAGAGAGAGATAGAGAGAGAGAGAGAGAGAGAGAGAGAGAGAGAGAGAGAGACTCAGATTCAGTGGAAAACAGAAAGGGACAGAATACTCTCTCTTCTGTCTCTCCCAGCTCTCTTCCATTTTCCCTTTCAGCAGGGGGTCACTCCCCAACACCCCCCCCCCCCCCCCCCCCCCCCCCCCCCAGCTCTCTCTCTCTCTCTCTCTCTCTCAGAATCTCCTCTCTCTCTCTCCCTCTCGTCTCTCCTCATCTCTCTCTCCTCTCTCTCTCTCCTCTCTCTCAGTCCTCTCCTCTCTCTCTCTCTTCTCAGGTCTCTCTCTCTCTCTCTCCCAGTCTCTCTCTCCCCCCTCCCCACCCCCCCCCCCCCCCCTCCCTCCCCCCCTCCTCTCTCACCCCTCGCTCTCTCTCTCTCTCTCCCTCTCTCTCCTCCTCCTCTCCTCCTCTTCTCTCCTCTCCTCTACCCTCTCTCCTCTCTCTCTCTCACTCTCTCCTCTCTCTCCTCTCCTCCGCTCTCTCCTCTCTCTCTCTCTCTCTCTCTCTCTCTCTCTCTATCTCTCTCTCTCTCCTTGCTCTCTCTCTCTCTCTCTCTCCTCTCTCTTCTCTCTCTCTTCTCCTCTCTCTTCGCTCTCCTCTCCATCTCTCTCTCGTCTCACTCTCTCTCCTCCTCTCTAATGTTGTATTCCTTTACAGAAAAGAGAGAGAGGTGGTGCACAATTGTGGAGCAGTGTGTGTGTGCGTGCGTGTGTGTGTGTGTGTGTGTGTGTGTGTTGGGGGAAGGCCGTGTCATGTGACATTAGCTGTAGATTCCTCTGTGGGGTGTGGCCAATCACATGGCAGGGTGGGGCTGGCACACACGAGCATGCATTCACGCACGCACACACGCACACACAGACACACACACACACACAAAGGACAGAGCCCCTCTGTGCTCTAAACAAAGCTATGACGACTCTACACAAACAATACACACACGGTCTGCGATCTACACGTTTATCACACATATACACACACGTACTTTTCATTCATTAAACCCGATATTATAAATTCTCACAGATATATTCCATATATTCCCATATTCCTCCGAAGCTGTGGCGATATGTTTCATCAGGGTGGGAAAAAAAGAATATAGATCGATGTATCACGGTATTTAATGCCACGATATCTATACCATATTGTCATGTTCAGAATCAATTGTCTTTTTTAAATTTGTGTGTTGATAAATGTGTTCATGTCAGGTCAGAATGACCAAACAATCTGGCTGTAGGTTTGTGACGGAGTGTAGAATTGCTTTAATACATTCTGTTTAGCTGTGGTCAAATACTGTTGTTCCACTGCACATTTTTTGTAACCCATTTTTTTCCCCACCCCTGTGTCAATTACCTAATGTAATCCTGGCTCTACACACCCTCGCACCAACCCGGGGAGGCAGCAGACTGGCCCACCTGCTCCTTCAATGCATGAGGAGTCCAAGCTGTCTTCTTTTTTCACCTGACAGGGGGGAGTTTCCCTGGTTGGACATATAGCGCGTGGAAGGAACACGTTATTCCAACCAGTTCCAGTCCCCTCCATCAGGCGCCCCGGCTGGCCAGGGGGAGGCAGTTCAGAGCCCAGGATTACTGCATGTTTTTGTGAGGGTATCAGGGGAAACAGGGAGAACATGTGAGGGTACCTACCCTAGGTGACACAAGGAGAACATGTGAGGGTACCTACCCTATATGGGACATGCAGAGTACATGTGAGGGTATCTACCCTAGGGGACACAGGAGAACATGTGAGGGTATCTACCCTAGGGGACACGGGACGAACAAGTGAGGGTACCTACCCTAGGGGACATAGGAGAACATGTGAGGGTATCTACCCCTATAGGGGACACGGGAAAACATGTGAGGGTATCTACCCTAGGGACACAGGGAGAACATGTGAGGTTACAGTATATACCCTGTAGGGAACATGGGGAGAACATGTGAGGGTATCTACCCTAGGGGGCACATGGAGAACATTGAGGGTATCTACCCTAGGGGCACATGGAGAACATGTGAGGGTATCTACCTAGGGGACACGGGGAGAACATGTGAGGGTATCTACCCTAGGGGACACGGGGAGAACATGTGAGGGTATCTACCCTAGGGGACACATGGAGAACATGTGAGGGTATCTACCCTAGGGGACACAGGGAGAACATGTGAGGGTACAGTATATACCCTGTGGGGAACATGGGGAGAACATGTGAGGGTACCCGGTGCCCAGTGCCCGGCAACTTGGGTAAACCAGACTTCTCAACAGTCCTGAAAATTTGACCACCCGGGCGCTTCATCCAAGCCTGTACACTAGCCCTCGCCGTCACCCTTAGATCTCCATAAATAAGGAGTTGACCTGTTTGTCTTTCCACATGTTGATGTGACCTCATAGGGCTCTGTACGCCCATATATGGACAGCTTAGGACCCGCACAAAGTATCATCGTAATTAAACCATATAGAGATGGAAGTGAAAATTGATGTGACGATCTTCAGATGGGCATTTTTTACTTTTTTTTTTTTTACAGTAAGGGAATGTTTCTATAAACAGATCATTTTAAACTCAGTGCGACAGAGGGAGGGGCGAGAGACTATCTGGGTCACTGCTCTCTCTCTCCTCTCTCTCTCTCTCTCTCTCTCTCCCCACTCCCAACCCCCCCACCCCCACTCCTGCCTCTGCATGTGTGCGTGCGTGTGTGGTGTGGTGGGTTGCGTGTGTGTGTGTGCATGTGTGTGGGTTACATATCCCCCCCCCAGCCAAACCCCCACACACACTGTTTGGTATGTACCCCAAACCCATCCAGTGTGGCGCGCACACACAGCACACACACACACACACACACACCCACACACACACACACACACACACACACACACACACACAACACACACACACACACACACAACACACACCACACACACACACCACACACACACACACATCACACACACACACACACTACCACCCACCACAATGTGACCCTACATTCATTCTCCTCATTCAAGAGAGGCTGGTTTGCTGCTAAAGGACAAATGCCACACACACACACACACACACACACACACACACACACACACAACACACACACACACACACACACACACAACTTGCACACACACACACACACCACACACACACACACACACACACACACACACAACACACACACAGAAGTGTGGAGGGGGGGGGTCTCCAATTAACAAATAGTGAGCTGATAGATGGCAATGGGTGTATAAAGTGGCACTTACAGTGATATTGTGTTCATTGAATCGCCATTGAATCGTTTTAAAATGTTCTCGGATAATAAAAGCAGAAGAGCCATTTGTGGGGGAAAAAATGCAATATATGGATATATTGAATCGCATTGCAGTATGTTTAAGAATCGCAGTGTAAATCGATTTTGTCACCCTAAATATCGATATTGTGTCGTGAGGTAAGAGAATCGTCCCACCGCTACAACTAGTTGCGACCAGGTTGAAACCGAGCTTTCTGGTCTGCAACCAGTTGCTAGTCCCAACCTGGTTGCGACCTGGTCGCAATCTGGTTTGCACTTGCAACCTCATGGCAATGTGGTTACAATCTGGTTGCGCTTGCAACCTGGTTGCAAATATGGTTGCACTTGCAACCTGGTCGCAATTTGGTTACAACCTGTTACACTTGCAACCTGGTTGCAATCTGGTTGCAACCTTGCTCTAACCTGGTTTGCAACTAGTCATAATCTCGTGGCAAACCTGGTTGCAACTTGCTCACAAGTAGATGCATTCTGGTCGGAACCTGGATGCAACCAGTTTGCAACTAGTTGCAAGGGTAGGGTATAAGGCTTTGGTTAGGGGGTTTGACCATAAGCAACTTGTCATGAACAACATCAGTCGCGAAAAGAAAGGATCTCGTCGTTGGCGTGACCACCACAGGATCCAACCTAGTTTGTGGCTATGGGATCTCCACCTGGAGATTTGTTCAAAAAGAGATGGTGGCCTGTTCTCAAAACTAACAAGTGTCCCAGTCTGATGTACAGGGTGTAGGGAACGTACGGTGGTGTCGTTTGCACGCCCGTCACTACAATCA
>CM076975.1:2618082-2653082 GCA_039105355.1 Benthosema pterotum
CTGATTCAAAATAACCTTTGAATTCCTTGATATATGGCATGGCATGTAGGGATCGGACAGTCACAGTGCTAAATGTTTGGGCTTCCCCCAAAAACGAATCTCACAGAAACAGAACTCAAAAAATTTTTCAACATAAAGCTAGAGAACCACTCTGACAATGCTCCCTGCCTCAATGCTCCACTACGAAGCAAGGAACGGTCATCAATGGCAGTGGATGTACGAAACGAATCATTTTCCACTGCCCGCTTCGCGCTCAGAAAGGAACATCACGACTCTTCATCGTGGTTAGCGAGACCAAACACTTTAGAAACTCATTTCTCAAGTTAAGAACTATAGAAATGATCCTGAAAGTATAGTCTTAATGAGAAAAAGGGTGGAGAGAGGAGTGCATCATGTGGATGTCACTATCATTGATGGTTGGCATGACTAATACGCCAAAATGTCACCTGGATGCACATTCTCTTTCAATTATATTTTATAATGAACTGGGCAGGCAATTTTTCGCAATCTTTTTTACCTCCTCCGACGTGGGATACATATTTCACGCCCTGAATCACCACCTTAAATTATTTTCCCTTGGTCTACTCAGACTCATGTGAACTCGATTCAGTGATTAGATATTTGAAATTAATTTCATTTTTATAAAGTCAAAACTTCAAAAAATATTTGATATTGATTTACATACATTGAATTTACAATTGTAAATTCATTGTATGTAAATCAATACCAAAATATTTTTTTGAAGTTTTTTATATATTCAATAAATGTAAATTTACATTTATTGAATATATGATGCTATCATGGTAAAATTGAGTTTTTAATTCATAATGGGTGTATAGTAAGGGGGCGGGGCAGCTGAAATGGACATGAAATATGGAAATACTGAATCGAGTAACTTGCAAACTGTCTTGGGTGTTCACATAAAATATCCTTTGAATACGCTATTTCACAGCCAGCGCGTGCTGCCCTCTAGTGGGGATAATGGGGGGACCCGACCACTGACTGTCATTGCACAAAACAATGGCCGTTTTGTGCAATGACAGTCAGTGGTCGGGTCCCCCCCAGTGTCGGTGTCCCCCCATTATCCCCACTAGAGGCCAGCGCGTGCTGGCTGTGAAATAGGCTCATTCCTTGATATATGGCATGGCATGTAGGGATCGGACAGTCACAGTGCTAAATGTTTGGGCTTCCCCCAAAAACGAATCTCACAGAAACAGAACTCAATAATTTCTTTCAACATAAAGCTAGAGAACCACTCTGACAATGCTCCCTTCCTCAATGCACCACTACGAAGCAAAGAACGGTCATCAATGGCAGTGGATGTACGAAACGAATTGTTATCCACAGCCCGCTTCACGCTCAGAAAGGAACATCACAACTCTTCATCGTGGTTAGCGAGACCAAACACTTTTAAAAACTCATTTCTCAAGTTAAGAACTATAGAAATGATCCCTGAAAGTATAGTCTTAATGAGAGAAAGGGCTGGAGAGAGGAGTGCTTCATGTGGATGTCACTATCATTGATGGTTGGCATGACTAATACGCCAAAAATGTCACCTGGATGCACATTCTCTTTCAATTCTATTCTATAATGAACTGGGCAGTCAATTTTCGCAATCCTTTTTTTTTTTTTTTTTACCTCGACGACGTGGGATACATATTTCACGCTCTGAATCACCACCTTAAATTATTTTCCCTTGGTCTACTCAGACTCATGTGAACTCGATCCAATGATTAGATAGTTGATATTAATTTCATTTTTATAAGTCAAATCTTCAAAATATATTTGATATTGATATACATACATGTAATTTACATATATTGAATATATGAAGCTATCATTGTTAAAAAGGAGTTTTAATTTATAATGGGTGTATAGTAAGGGGGCGGGGCAGCTGAAATGGACATCAAATATGGAATTACTGAATTGAGTAACTTGCAAACTATCTTGGGTGTTCACATGAAATATCCTTGATATATGGCATGTAGGCATCGGACAGTCACAGTGCTAAATGTTTGGGCTTCCCCAAAAACGAATCTCACAGAAATAAAACTCAAAAATTTCTTTCAACATAAAGCTAGAGGACCACTCTGACAATGCTCCCTTCCTCAATGCTCCACTAAGAAGCAAAGAACGGTCATTCAATGGCAGTGGATGTATGAAACGAATCATTATCCACTGACCGCTTCACGTTCAGAAAGGAACATCACAAATCTTCATCATGGTCAGCGAGACCAAACACTTTTAGAAACTCATTCCTCAAGTAAGTAAGAAACTATAGAAATGATCCCTGAAAGTATAGTCTTAATGAGAGAAAGGGCTGGAGAGAGGAGTGCTTCATGTGGATGTCACTATCATTGATGGTTGGCATGACTAATACGCCAAAATGTCACCTGGATGCACATTCTCTTTCAATTATATTCTAGTCAAAACTTCAAAAAAAATATTGATATTAATTTACTTATATTGAATTTACATATGTTGAAAATATAAAAACTATCATGGTTAAAATGGAGTTTTAATTTATAATGGGTGTATAGTAAGGGGGCGGGGCAGCTGAAATGGATATCAAATATGGAAATGCTGAATCAAGTAACTTGCAAACTGTCTTGGGTGTTCACATGAAATATTCCTTAATATATGGCATGGCATGGCATGGCATGGCATGTAGGGATCGGACAGTCACTGCTAAATGTTTGAGCTTCTCCCAAAAACTAATCTCACAGAAACAGAATTCAAAGATTTCTTTCAACATAAAGCTAGAGAACCACTCTGACAATGCTCCCTTCCTCAATGCTCCACTAAGAAGCAAAGAACAGTCATCAATGGCAGTGGATGTATGAAACGAATCATTATCCACTGCCCGCTTCACGCTCAGAAAGGAAGATCAGGACTCTTCATCGTGGTTTGCGAGACCAAACACTTTAGAAAACTCATTCCTCAAGATAAGAACTATAGAAATGATCCCTGAAAGTATAGTCTTAATGAGAGAAAGGGCTGGAGAGAGGAGTGCTTCATGTGGATGTCACTATCATTGATGGTTGGCATGACTATACGCCAAAATGTCACCTGGATGCACATTCACTTTCAATTATATTCTATAATGAACTGGGCAGTCAATTTTTGCAATCCCTTTTTTTTTTTTTTTTTACCCCCGACCACGTGGGATACATATTCACGCGCTGAATCACCACCTTAAATTATTTTCCCTTGGTCTACTCCAGACTCATGTGAACTCGATCCAATGATTAGATAGTTGATATTAATTTCATTTTATAAGTCAAATCTTCAAAATATATTTGATATTGATTTACATACCTGTATTTTACATATATTGAATATATGAAGCTATCATGGTTAAAAAGGGTATTAATTTATAATGGGTGTATAGTAAGGGGGCGGGGCAGCTGAAATGGACATCAAATATGGAAATACTGAATGGAGTAACTTGCAAACTGTCTTGGGTGTTCACATGAAAATATCCCTTGATATATGGCATGTAGGGATCGGACAGTCACAGTGCTAAATGTTTGGGCTTCCCCCAAAAACGAATCTCACAGAAACAGAACTCAAAAATTTCTTTCAACATAAAGCTAGAGAAACACTCTTACAATGCTCCCTTCCTCAATGCTCCACTAGGAAGCAAAGAACGGTCGTCAATGGCAGTGGATGTATGAAACAAATCATTATCCACTGCCCGCTTCACGCTCAGAAAGGAACATCAGGACTCTTCATCGTGGATAGCGAGACCAAACACTTAGAAACTCATTACTCAAGTTAAGAACTATAGAAATGATCCCTGAAAATATAGTCTTAATGAGAGAAAAGGCTGGAGAGAGGAGTGCTTCATGTGGATGTCACTATCATTGATGGTTGGCATGACTAATACGCCAAAATGTCACCTGGATACACATTCGCTTTCAATTATATTCTATAATGAACTGGGCAGGCAATTTTCGCAATCTTTTTTTTTTTTTTTTACCCCGACCACGTGGGATACATATTTCACGCCCTGAATCACCACCTTGAATTATTTTCCCTTGGTCTACTCAGACTCATGTGAACTCGATCCAATGATTAGATAGTTGATATTAATTTCATTTTTATAAGTCAAATCTTCAAAATATATTTGATATTGATTTACATGCATGTCATTTACATATATTGAATATATGAAGCTATCATGGTTAAAAAGGAGTTTTAATTTATAATGGGTGTATAGTAAGGGGGCCGGGGCAGCTGAAATGGACATCAAATATGGAAAATACTGAAATGAGTAACTTGCAAAATGTCTTGGGTGTTCACATGGAATATCCCTTCATATATGGCATGTTAGGGATCGGACAGTCACAGTGCTAAATGTTTGGACTTCCCCCATAATTGAGTCTCACAGAAAAAGAATACAAATTTTCCATTTAACATAAACCTAGAAAACCACTCTGACAATGCTCCCTTCCTCAATGCTCCACTAAGAAGCAAAGAACGGTCATCAATGGCAGTGGATGTATGAAACGAATCATTAGCCACTGCCCGCTTCACGCTCAGAAAGGAACATCATGACTCTTCATCGTGGTTAACGAGACCAAAGACTTTAGAAACTCATTCTCAAGTTAAGAACTATAGAAATGATCCCTGAAAGTATAGTCTTAATGAGAGAAAGGGTTGGAGAGAGGAGTGCTTCATGTGGATGTCACTATCATTGATGGTTGGCATGACTAATACGCCGAAATGTCACCTGGATGCACATTCTCTTTCAATTATATTCTATAATGAACTGGGCAGGCAATTTTTGAATCCTTTTTTTTTTTTTTTACCTCCGACGACGTGGGATACATATTTCACGCCCTGAATCACCACCTTAAATTATTTTCCCTTCGTCTACACAGACTCATGTGAACTCGATCCAATTATTAGATAGTTGATATTAATTTCATTTTTATAAGTCAAATCTTCAAAATATATTTGATATTGATTTACATATATGTAATTTACATAAATGTTGAATATATGAAGCTATCATGGTTAAAAAGGAGTTTAATTTATAATGGGTGTATAGTAAGGGGGCGGGGCAGCTGAAATGGACATCAAATATGGAAATACTGAATCAAGTAACTTGCAAACTGTCTTGGGTGTTCACAAGAAATATCCCTTGATATATGGCATGGCAGGACGGGCAGTGACAGTGCCTAATGTTTGGGCTTGCCCCAAAAAGAATCTCACAAAAGCAGGAATCAAAATTTTCATTTAACATGAAGCTAGAGAACCACTCTGACAATGCTCCCTTCCTCAATGCTCCACTAAAGCAAAGAACGGTCATCAATGGCAGTGGATGTATGAAAACGAATCATTAGCCACAGCCCGCTTCACGCTCAAAAAGGAACATCACGACTCTTCATCGTGGTTAGCGAGACCAAACACTTTAGAAACTCATTTCTCAAGATAATAACTATAGAAATGATCCCTGAAAGTATAGTCTTAATGAGAGAAAGGGCTGGAGAGAGGAGTGCTTCATGTGGATGTCACTATCATTGATGGTTGGCATGACTAATACGCCAAAATGTCACCTGGATGCACATTCTCTTTCAATTATATTCTATAATGAACTGGGCAGGCAATTTTCGCAATCCTTTTTTACCCCCGACCACGTGGGATACATATTTCACACCCTGAATCACTACCTTAAATTATTTTCCCTTGGTCTACTCAGACTCATGTGAACTCGATTCAGTGATTAGATATTTGAAATTTAATTTCATTTTTTATAAGTCAAAACTTCAAAAAATATTTGATATTGATTTACATACATTGACTTTACAATGTAAATTCAACGTATGTAAATCAATACCAAATATTTTTTTGTTTTTTTTTTTTATATATATTCAATAAATGTAAATGTTACATTTATTGAATATATGAAGCTATCATGGTAAAATGGAGTTTTAATTTATAATGGGTGTATAGTAAGGGGGCGGGGCAGCTGAAATGGACATGAAATATGGAAATACTGAATCGAGTAACTTGCCAACTGTCTTAGGTGTTCACATATAATATCCCTTGAATCTCTTGATATATGGCATGGCATGTAGGGATCGGACAGTCACAGTGCTAAATGTTTGGGCTTTCCCCAAAAAACGAATCTCACAGAAAAAGAACTAAAAAAGTTCTTTCAACATAAAGCTAGAGAACCACTCTGACAATGCTCCCTTCCTCAATGCTCCACTACGAAGCAAAGAACAGTCATCAATGGCAGTGGATGTATGAAACGAATCATTATTCACTGCCCGCTTCACGCTCAGAAAGGAACATCACGACTCTTCATCGTGGTTAGCGAGACCAAACACTTTAGAAACTCATTCCTCAAGTTAAGAACTATAGAAATGATCCCTGAAAGTATAGTCTTAATGAGAGAAAAGGCTGGAGAGAGAGTAGTGCTTCATGTGGATGTCACTATCATTGATGGTTGGCATGACTAATATGCCAAAATGTCACCTGGATGCACATTCTCTTTCAATTATATTCTAGTCAAAACTTCAAGAAATATTTGATATTAATTTACATACATTAAATTTACATATGTTGAAATATATAAAACTATCATGGTTAAAATGAAGTTTTAATTTATAATGGGTGTATAGTAAGGGGGTGGGGCAGCTGAAATGGATATCAAATATGGAAATGCTGAATTAAGTAACTTGCAAACTGTCTTGGGTGTTCACATGAAATATTCCTTAATATATGGCATGGCATGTAGGGATCGGATAGTCACAGTGCTAAATGTTTGGGCTTCCCCCAAAAACAAATCTCACAGAAACAGACCTCAAAAATTTCTTTCAACATAAAGCTAGAGAACCACTCTGACAATGCTCCCTTCCTCAATGCTCCACTACGGAGCAAAGAACAGTCATCAATGGCAGTGGATGTATGAAACGAATCATTATCCACTGCCGATTCGGTGATTAGATATTTGATATTAATTTCATTTTTATGAGTCAAAACTTCAAAAGATATTTGTTATTGATTTACATACATTGAATTTGCATATATTGAATAAATAAGCTATCATGGTTAAAATGGAGTTTTAATTTATAATAGGTGTATAGTAAGGGGGCGGGGGCAGCTGAAATGGACATCAAACATGGAAATACTGAATCGAGTAACTTGCAAACTGTCTGGGTGTTCACATGGAAATACCCCTTGATATATGGCATGTAGGGATGGGACAGTCACAGTGCTAAATAGGCTTCACCCCAAAAAACGAATCTCGCAGAAACAGAACCCAAAAATTTCATTTAACCATAAAGCTAGAGAACCACTCTGACAATGCTCCCTTCCTCAATGCTCCAATATGAAGCAAAGAACGGTCATCAATGGCAGTGGATGTATGAAACAATCATTATCCACTGCCTGCTTCACGCTCAGAAAGGAACATCAGGACTCTTCATCGTGGTTAGCGAGACAAACACTTTAGAAACTCATTCCTCAAGTTAAGAACTATAGAAATGATCCCTGAAAGTATAGTCTTAATGAGAGAAAGGGCTGGAGAGAGGAGTGCTTCATGTGGATGTCACTATCATTGATGGTTGGCATGACTAATACGCTAAAATTTCACCTGGATGCACATTCTCTTTCAATTATAATTTCTAGTCAAAACTTCAAGAAATATTTGATATTAATTTACATACATTACATTTACATATGTTGAATAATATAAAAAACTATCATGGTTAAAATGGAGTTTTAATTTATAATGGCTGTATAGTAAGGGGGTGGGGCAGCTGAAATGGATATCAAATATGGAAATGCTGAATCAAGTAACTTGCAAACTGTCTTGGGTGTTCACATGAAATATTCCTTAATATATGGCATGGCATGGCATGTAGGGATCGGACAGTCACAGTGCTAAATGTTTGGGCTTCCCCCAAAAACGAATCTCACAGAAACAGAATTCAAAAAAAATTATTTTAACATGAAGCTAAAGAACCACTCTGACAATGCTCCCTTCCTCAATGCTCCCTTCCTCAATGCTCCACTAAGAAGCAAAGAACGGTCATCAATGGCAGTGGATGTATGAAACGAATCATTATCCACTGCCTGCTTCACACTCAGAAAGGAACATCACGACTTCATCGTGGTTAGCGGGACCAAACACTTTAGAAACTCATTCCTCAAGTTAAGAACTATAGAAATGATCTTCTTCTTCTTCTACTAGGGTTTCCGGCAGTATAGACGCTGACGCGTATTACTGCCCCCCGCTGTTCAGGGTGGTACTCCGCTCAAGGCACTAGATTCCAAGTAGTAACGGCTGCGGGTCGCAGGAAGCCTGCAGGATCCTGCAGGCAAGGAAGGATCCTGCAGGATCCTGCAGGCAAGGATCCTGCAGGACCAACCTCCCTACTGCTCCCAGTGGCAGCCCTCGGAACTGCACCCACCCATGGCGCGACTTTTCAGTTGCCACCCGACATAAAGCAGCGGGGGTTGGGAAGGAGCGCTTGTTTTAACTGCCGGCTACTACTAGTAGGGCGTGGTGAAGGAAGTTTTACTGAGGTTATGGTTAGGGTTAGGTTAGGTTTAGGCTTAGGTTTACTGAGGTTAGGTTTAGGGTTAGGATTAGGTTTAGGCATAGCCTAGTTTTACTGGGGTTGTGTTAGGGTTAGGTTGGGGTTAGCTTTATGCGGTTACTAACCCTAAACATAACCTCAGTAAAACTATGCTTCGCCCCGCCCTACTAGTAGTAGCCGGCAGTTAAAACAAGCGCTCCTTCCCAACCCCGCTGCTTTATTTCGGGTGGCAACTGAAAAGTCGCGCCATGGGTGGGTGCAGTTCCGAGGGCTGCCACTGGGAGCAGTAGGGAGGTTGGTCCTGCAGGATCCTTGCCTGCAGGATCCTTGCCTGCAGGATCCTGCAGGATCCTTGCCTGCAGGATCCTGCAGGCTTCCCGCGGGCTGCAGCCGTTACCCTCTCATGAACTGGGCAGTCAATTTTCGCAATCCTTTTTTTTTTTACCCCGACCACGTGGGATACATATTTCACGCCCTAAATCACCACCTTAAATTATTTTCCCTTGGTCTACTCAGACTCATGTGAACTCGATCCAATGATTAGATAGTTGATATTAATTTCATTTTTATAAGTCAAATCTTCAAAATATATTTGATATTGATTTACATACCTGTAATTTACATATATTGAATATATGAAGCTATCATGGTTAAAAAGGAGTTTTAATTTATAATGGGTGTATAGTAAGGGGGCAGGCAGCTGAAATGGACATCAAACATGGAAATACTAAATCGAGTAACTTGAAAACTGTCTTGGGTGTTCACATGAAATATCCCTTATATGGCATGTAGGTGTATCGGAGAGTCACAGTGCTAAATATTTGAGCTTCACCCCAAAAAAACGAATCTCGCAGACACACAAATCCCAAATTTTAATTTAACATAAAGCTAGAGAACCACTCTGACAATGCTCCCTTCCTCAATGCTCCACTACAAAGCAAAGAACGGTCATCAATGGCAGTGGATGTATGAAACGAATCATTAGCCACGGCCCGCTTCACACTCAAACGGAACATCACGACTCTTCATCGTGGTTAGCGAGACCAAACACTTTCGAAACTCATTTCTCCAGATAATAACTATAGAAATGATCCCTGAAAGTATAGGCTTAATGAGAGAAAGGGCTGGAGAGAGGAGTGCTTCATGTGGATGTCACTATCATTGATGGTTGGCATGACTAATACGCCAAAATGTCACCTGGATGCACATTCTCTTTCAATTATATTCTATAATGAACTGGGCAGTCAATTTTCGCAATTCTTTATACCCCCGACCACGTGGGATACATATTTCACGCCCTAAATCACCACCTTAAATTATTTTCCCTTGGTCTACTCAGGACTCATGTGAACTCGATCCAATGATTAGATAGTTGATATTAATTTCATTTTTATAAGTCAAATCTTCAAAATATATTTGATATTGATTTACATACCTGTAATTTACATATATTGAATATATGAAGCTATCATGGTTAAAAAGGAGTTTTAGTTTATAATGGGTGTATAGTAAGGGGGCGGGGCAGCTGAAATGGACATCAAATATGGAAATACTGAAATGAGTAACTTGCAAACTGTCTTGGGTGTTCACATGGAATATGCCTTCATATATGGCATGTAGGGATCGGACAGTCACAGTGCTGAATGTTTGGGCTTCCCCCATAATTGAGTCTCACAGAAACAGAATTCAAAATTTTCATTTAACATAAACCTAGAAAACCACTCTGACAATGCTCCCTTCCTCAATGCTCCACTAAGAAGCAAAGAACGGTCATCAATGGCAGTGGATGTATGAAACAAATCATTATCCACTGCCCGCTTCACGCTCAGAAAGGAAGATCAGGACTCTTCATCGTGGTTAGCGAGACCAAACACTTTAGAAACTCATTTCTCAAGTTAAGAACTATAGAAATGATCCCTGAAAGTATAGTCTTATGAGAGAAAGGGCTGGAGAGAGGAGTGCTTCATGTGGATGTCACTATCATTGATGGTTGGCATGACTAATACACCAAAATGTCACCTGGATGCACATTCTCTTTCAATTATATTCTATAATGAACTGGGCAGTCAATTTTCACAATCCTTTTTTACCTCCTCCGACGTGGGATACATATTTCACGACCTGAATCACTACCTTAAATTATTTTCCCTTGGTCTACTCAGACTCATGTGAACTCGATTCAGTGATTAGATATTTGAAATTAATTTCATTTTTATAAGTCAAAACTTCAAAAAATATTTGATATTGATTTACATACATGTAATTTACATATATTGAATATATGAAGCTATCATGGTTAAAAAGGAGTTTTAATTCATAATGGGTGTATAGTAAGGGGGCGGGGCAGCTGAAATGGACATGAAATATGGAAATACTGAATCGAGTAACTTGCAAACTGTCTTGGGTGTTCACATAAAATATCCTTTGAATTCCTTGATATATGGCATGGCATGTAGGGATCGGAGAGTCACAGCGCTAAATGTTTGGGCTTCCCCCAAAAACGAATCTCACAGAAACAGAACTCAAAAATTTCTTTCAACATAAAGCTAGAGAACCACTCTGACAATGCTCCCTTCCTCAATGCTCCACTAAGAAGCAAAGAACAGTCATCAATGGCAGTGGATGTATGTAACGAATCATTAGCCACTGCCCGCTTCACGCTCAGAAAGGAACATCACGACTCTTCATCGTGGTTAGCGAGACCAAACACTTTAGAAACTCATTCCTCAAGTTAAGAACTATAGAAATGATCCCTGAAAGTATAGTCTTAATGAGAGAAAGGGCTGGAGAGAGGAGTGCTTCATGTGGATGTCACTATCATTGATGGTTGGCATGACTAATACACCAAAATGTCACCTGGATGCACATTCTCTTTCAATTATATTCTATAATGAACTGGGCAGTCAATTTTCGCAATCCTTTTTTTTTTTACCCCCGACCACGTGGGATACATATTTCACGCCCTGAATCACCACCTTAAATTATTTTCCCTTGGTCTACTCAGACTCATGTGAACTCGATCCAATGATTAGATAGTTGATATTAATTTCATTTTTATAAGTCAAATCTTCAAAATATATTTGATATTGATTTACATACATGTAATTTACATATATTGAATATATGAAGCTATCATGGTTAAAAAGGAGTTTTAATTTATAATGGGTGTATAGTAAGGGGGCGGGGCAGCTGAAATGGACATCAAATATGGAAATACTGAAATGAGTAACTTGCAAACTGTCTTGGGTGTTCACATGGAATATCCCTTCATATATGGCATGTAGGGATCGGACAGTCACAGTGCTAAATGTTTGGGCTTACCCCATAATTGAGTGTCACAGAAAGAGAATTAATAAATTTTCATTTAACATAACCCTGGAAAACCCACTCTGACAATGCTCCCTTCCTCAATGCTCCACTAAGAAGCAAAGAACAGTCATCAATGGCAGTGGATGTATGTAACCAATCATTAGGCACTGCCCGCTTCACGCTCAGAAAGGAACACCACGACTCTTCATCGTGGTTAGCGAGACCAAACACTTTAGAAACTCATTCCTCAAGTTAAGAACTATAGAAATGATCCCTCAAAGTATAGTCTTAATGAGAGAAAGGGCTGGAGAGAGGAGTGCTTCATGTGGATGTCACTATCATTGATGGTTGGCATGACTAATACGCCAAAATGTCACCTGGATGCACATTCTCTTTCAATTATATTCTATAACTGGGCAGTCAATTTTCACAATGCTTTTTTTACCCCCGACCACGTGGGATACATATTTCACGCGCTGAATCACTACCTTAAATTATTTTCCCTTGGTCTACTCAGACTCATGTGAACTCGATTCAGTGATTAGATATTTGATATTAATTTAATTTGTATGTCAAAACTTCAAAAAATATTTGATATTGATTTACATAAATTTAATTTACATATATTTAATATATGAAGCTATCATGGTTAAAATGGAGTTTTAATTTATAATGGGTGTATAGTAAGGGGGCGGGGCAGCTGAAATGGACATCAAATATGGAAATACTAAATCGAGTAACTTGAAAACTGTCTTGGGTGTTCACATGAAATATCCCTTGATATATGGCATGTATGTGTATCGGAGAGTCACAGTGCTAAATATTTGAGCTTCACCCCAAAAAACGAATCTCGCAGAAACCAAATCCAAAAATTTCTTTCAACATAAAACTAGAGAACCACTCTGACAATGCTCCCTTCCTCAATGTGGACGTATGTAACGAATCATTATCCACTGCCCGCTTCACGCTCAGATAGGAACATCAGGACTCTTCATCGTGGTTAGCAAGACCAAACACTTTAGAAACTCATTTCTCAAGTTAAGAACTTTAGAAATGATCCCTGAAAGTATAGTCTTAATGAGAGAAAGGGCTGGAGAGAGGAGTGCTTCATGTGGATGTCACTATCATTGATGGTTGGAATGACTAATACGCCAAAATGTCACCTGGATGCACATTTTCTTTCAATTATATTCTATAATGAACTGGGCAGTCAATTTTTCGCAATCCTTTTTTACCCCCGACCACGTGGGATACATATTTCACGCCCTGAATCACTACCTTGAATTATTTTCCCTTGATCTACTCAGACTCATGTGAACGCGATTCAGCGATTAGATATTTGAAATTAATTTCACTTTTATAAGTCAAAACTTCAAAAAATATTTGATATTGATTTACATACATTGAATTTACAATGTAAATTCAATGTATGTAAATCAATACCAATTTTTTTTATATATTCAATAAATGTAAATTTTACATTTATTGAATATATGAAGCTATCATGGTAAAATGGAGTTTTAATTTATAATGGGTGTATAGTAAGGGGGCGGGGCAGCTGAAATGGACATGAAATATGGAAATACTGAATCGAGTAACTTGCAAACTGTCTTGGGTGTTCACATAAAATATCCCTTGAATCCCTTGATATATGGCATGGCATGTAGGGATCGGACAGTCACAGTGCTAAATGTTTGGGCTTCCCCCAAAAACGAATCTCACAGAAACAGAACTCAAAAATTTCTTTCAACATAAAGCTAGAGAACCACTCTGACAATGCTCCCTTCCTCAATGCTCCACTACGAAGCAAAGAACGGTCATCAATGGCAGTGGATGTACGAAACAAATCATTATCCACTGCCGATTCGGTGATTAGATATTTGATATTAATTTCATTTTTATGAGTCAAAACTTCAAAAAATATTTGATATTGATTTACATACATTGAATTTACATATATTGAATAAATAAACTATCATGGTAAAATGGAGTTTTAATTTATAATGGGTGTATAGTAAGGGGGCGGGGCAGCTGAAATGGACATCAAACATGGATATACTGAATCGAGTAACTTTCAAACTGTCTTGGGTGTTCACATGAAATATCCCTTGATATATGGCATGTAGGGATCGGACAGTCACAGTGCTAAATAGGCTTCACCCCAAAAAAACGAATCTCGCAGAAACAGAACCCAAAAATTTCATTTAACATAAAGCTAGAGAACCACTCTGACAATGCTCCCTTCCTCAATGCTCCACTAAGAAGCAAAGAACGGTCATCAATGGCAGTGGATGTATGAAACAAATCATTAGCCACTGCCCGCTTCACGCTCAGAAAGGAACATCACGACTCTTCATCGTGGTTAGCGAGACCAAACACTTTAGAAACTCATTCCTCAAGTTAAGGACTATAAAAATGATCCTGAAAGTATAGTCTTAATGAGAGAAAGGGCTGGAGAGAGGAGTGCTTCATGTGGATGTCACTATCATTGATGGTTGGCATGACTAATACGCCAAAATGTCACCTGGATGCACATTCTCTTTCAATTATATTCTAGTCAAAACTTCAAGAAATATTTGATATTAATTTACATACATTAAATTTACATATGTTGAATATATAAAACTATCATGGTTAAAATGGAGTTTTAATTTATAATGGGTGTATAGTAAGGGGGTGGGGCAGCTGAAATGGATATCAAATATGGAAATGCTGAATCAAGTAACTTGCAAACTGTCTTGGGTGTTCACATGAAA
Source organism: Benthosema pterotum (assembly GCA_039105355.1). NCBI lineage: Eukaryota > Metazoa > Chordata > Actinopteri > Myctophiformes > Myctophidae > Benthosema > Benthosema pterotum. The sequence goes on from CM076975.1 coordinate 2,632,706, forward strand.
TATTCCTTAATATATGGCATGGCATGTAGGGATCGGACAGTCACAGTGCTAAATGTTTGGGCTTCCCCAAAAACGAATCTCACAGAAACAGAATTCAAAAATTTATTTTAACATGAAGCTAAAGAACCACTCTGACAATGCTCCCTTCCTCAATGCTCCACTACGAAGCAAAGAACGGTCATCAATGGCAGTGGATGTATGAAACAAATCATTATCCACTGCCTGCTTCACACTCAGAAAGGAACATCACGACTCTTCATCGTGGTTAGCGAGACCAAACACTTTAGAAACTCATTCCTCAAGTTAAGAACTATAGAAATGATCCCTGAAAGTATAGTCTTAATGAGAGAAAGGGCTGGAGAGAGGAGTGCTTCATGTGGATGTCACTATCATTGATGGTTGGCATGACTAATACGCCAAAATGTCACCTGGATGCACATTCTCTTTCAATTATATTCTAGTCAAAACTTCAAGAAATATTTGATATTAATTTACATACATTAAATTTACATATGTTGAATATATAAAACTATCATGGTTAAAATGGAGTTTTAATTTATAATGGGTGTATAGTAAGGGGGTGGGGCAGCTGAAATGGATATCAAATATGGAAATGCTGAATCAAGTAACTTGCAAACTGTCTTGGGTGTTCACATGAAATATTCCTTAATATATGGCATGGCATGTAGGGATCGGACAGTCACAGTGCTAAATGTTTGGGCTTCCCCCAAAAACGAATCTCACAGAAACAGAATTCAAAAAATTATTTTAACATGAAGCTAAAGAACCACTCTGACAATGCTCCCTTCCTCAATGCTCCACTAAGAAGCAAAGAACAGTCATCAATGGCAGTGGATGTATGAAACAAATCATTATCCACTGCCCACTTCACGCTCAGAAAGGAACATCACGATTCTTCATCGTGGTTAGCGAGACCAAACACTTTAGAAACTCATTCCTCAAGTTAAGAACTATAGAAATGATCCCTGAAAGTATAGTCTTAATGAGAGAAAGGGCTGGAGAGAGGAGTGCTTCATGTGGATGTCACTATCATTGATGGTTGGCATGACTAATACGCCAAAATGTCACCTGGATGCACATTCTCTTTCAATTATATTCTATAATGAACTGGGCAGGCAAATTTTGCAATCCTTTTTTACCCCCGACCACGTGGGATACATATTTCACGCCCTGAATCACTACCTTAAACTATTTTCTTTTGGTCTACTCAGACTCATGTGAACTCGATTCAGTAATTAGATATTTGAAATTTAATTTCATTTTTATAAGTCAAAACTTCAAAAAATATTTGATATTGATTTACATACATTGACTTTACAATGTAAATTCAACGTATGTAAATCAATACCAAATATTTTTTTGATTTTTTTTTTATATATTCAATAAATGTAAATTTTACATTTATTGAATATATGAAGCTATCATGGTAAAATGGAGTTTTAATTTATAATGGGTGTATAGTAAGGGGGCGGGGCAGCTGAAATGGACATGAAATATGGAAATACTGAATCGAGTAACTTGCAAACTGTCTTGGGTGTTCACATAAAATATCCTTTGCATTCCTTGATATATGGCATGGCATGTAGGGATCGGACAGTCACAGTGCTAAATGTTTGGGCTTCCCCCAAAAACGAATTTCACAGAAACAGAACTCAAAAATTTCTTTCAACATAAAGCTAGAGAACCACTCTGACAATGCTCCCTTCCTCAATGCTCCACTACGAAGCAAAGAACGGTCATCAATGGCAGTGGATGTATGAAACGAATCATTATCCACTGCCCGCTTCACGCTCAGAAAGGAACATCACGACTCTTCATCGTGGTTAGCGAGACCAAACACTTTAGAAACTCATTCCTCAAGTTAAGAACTACAGAAATGATCCCTGAAAGTATAGTCTTAATGAGAGAAAGGGCTGGAGAGAGGAGTGCTTCATGTGGATGTCACTATCATTGATGGTTGGAATGACTAATACGCCAAAATGTCACCTGGATGCACATTCTCTTTCAATTATATTCTATAATGAACTGGGCAGGCAATTTTCGCAATCCTTTTTTTACCCCCGACCACGTGGGATAACTATTTCAAGCCCTAAATCACCACCTTAAATTATTTTCCCTTGGTCTACTCAGACTCATGTGAACTCGATTCAGTGATTAGATATTTGATATTAATTTAATTTGTTTAACTTAAGTCGAAACTTAAACAAATATTTGATATTGATTTACATACATTGAATTTACATATATTGAATATATGAAGCTATCATGGGTAAAATGGAGTTTTTAATTTATAATGGGTGTATAGTAAGGGAGCGGGGAAGCTGAAATGGACATCGAATATGGAAATACTCAATCGAGTAACTTGCAAACTGCCTTGCGTGTTGACATGAAATATCCCTTGATATACGGCATGGCAGGATCGGAAGGTCACAGTGCTAAATGTTTGGGCTTCCCCCATAATTGAGTCTCACAGAAACAGAATTCAAAATTTTCATTCAACATAAACCTAGAAAACCACTCTGACAATGCTCCCTTCCTCAATGCTCCACTAAGAAGCAAAGAACAGTCATCAATGGCAGTGGATGTATGAAACAAATCATTAGCCACTGCCCGCTTCACGCTCAGAAAGGAACATCAGGACTCTTCATCGTGGTTAGCGAGACCAAACACTTTAGAAACTCATTCCTCAAGTTAAGAACTATAGAAATGATCCCTGAAAGTATAGTCTTAATGAGAGAAAGGGCTGGAGAGAGGAGTGCTTCATGTGGATGTCACTATCATTGATGGTTGGCATGACTAATACACCAAAATGTCACCTGGATGCACATTCTCTTTCAATTATATTCTATAATGAACTGGGCAGTCAATTTTCACAATCCTTTTTTACCTCCTCCGACGTGGGATACATATTTCAAGCCCTGAATCACTACCTTAATTATTTTCCCTTGGTCTACTCAGACTCATGTGAACTCGATTCAGTGATTAGATATTTGAAATTAATTTCATTTTTATAAGTCAAAACTTCAAAAAATATTTGATATTGATTTACATACATTGACTTTACAATGTAAATTCAACGTATGTAAATCAATACCAAATATTTTTTTTGATTTTTTTTTAATATATTCAATAAATGTAAATTTTACATTTATTGAATATATGAAGCTATCATGGTAAAATGGAGTTTTAATTTATAATGGGTGTATAGTAAGGGGGGGGGCAGCTGAAATGGACATGAAATATGGAAATACTGAATCGAGTAACTTGCAAACTGTCTTGGGTGTTCACATAAAATATCCTTTGCATTCCTTGATATATGGCATGGCATGTAGGGATCGGACAGTCACAGTGCTAAATGTTTGGGCTTCCCCCAAAAACGAATTTCACAGAAACAGAACTCAAAAATTTCTTTCAACATAAAGCTAGAGAACCACTCTGACAATGCTCCCTTCCTCAATGCTCCACTACGAAGCAAAGAACGGTCATCAATGGCAGTGGATGTACGAAACGAATCATTATTCACTGCCCGCTTCACGCTCAGAAAGGAACATCACGACTCTTCATCGTGGTTAGCGAGACCAAACACTTTAGAAACTCATTCCTCAAGTTAAGAACTATAGAAATGATCCCTGAAAGTATAGTCTTAATGAGAGAAAGGGCTGGAGAGAGGAGTGCTTCATGTGGATGTCACTATCATTGATGGTTGGCATGACTAATACGCCAAAATGTCACCTGGATGCACATTCTCTTTCAATTATATTCTATAATGAACTGGGCAGGCAATTTTCGCAATCCTTTTTTACCCCCGACCACGTGGGATAACTATTTCAAGCCCTAAATCACCACCTTAAATTATTTTCCCTTGGTCTACTCAGACTCATGTGAACTCGATTCAGTGATTAGATATTTGATATTATTTAATTTGTTTAACTTAAGTCGAAACATAAACAAATATTTGATATTGATTTACATACATTGAATTTACATATATTGAATATATGAAGCTATCATGGGTAAAATGGAGTTTTAATTTATAATGGGTGTATAGTAAGGGGGCGGGGAAGCTGAAATGGACATCGAATATGGAAATACTCAATCGAGTAACTTGCAAACTGTCTTGGGTGTTGACATGAAATATCCCTTGATATACGGCATGGCAGGATCGGAAGGTCACAGTGCTAAATGTTTGGGCTTCCCCCAAAAACAAATGCAGAAACAGAATTGAAAAACTTGATTTAACATAAAGCTAGAGAACCACTCTGACAATGCTCCCTTCCTCAATGCTCCACTAAGAAGCAAAGAACGGTCATCAGTGGCAGTGGATGTATGAAACAAATCATTAGCCACTGCCCGCTTCACGCTCAGAAAGGAACATCACGACTCTTCATCATGGTTAGCGAGACCAAACACTTTAGAAACTCATTCCTCAAGTTAAGAACTATAGAAATGATCCCTGAAAGTATAGTCTTAGTGAGAGAAAGGGCTGGAGAGAGCAGTGCTTCATGTGGATGTCACTATCATTGATGGTTGGCATGACTAATACGCCAAAATGTCACCTGGATGCACAATCTCTTTCAATTATATTCTATAACTGGGCAGTCAATTTTCACAATGCTTTTTTTTTTTTTTTACCCCCGACCACGTGGGATACATATTGCACGTGCTGAATCACCACCTTAAATTATTTTCCCTTGGTCTACTCAGACTCATGTGAACTCGATCCAATGATTAGATAGTTGATATTAATTTCATTTTTATAAGTCAAATCTTCAAAATATATTTGATATTGATTTACATACATGTAATTTACATATATTGAATATATGAAGCTATCATGGTTAAAAAGGAGTTTTAAAATTATAATGGGTGTATAGTAAGGGGGCGGGGCAGCTGAAATGGACATCAAATATGGAAATACTGAATCGAGTACCTTGCAAACTGTCTTGGGTGTTCACATGAAAATTATCCCTTGAATCCCTTGATATATAGCATGGCATGTAGGGATCGGACAGTCACAGTGCTAAATGTTTGGGCTTCCCCCAAAAACAAATCTCACAGAAACAGAACTCAAAAATTTCTTTCAACATAAAGCTAGAGAACCACTCTGACATGCTCCCTTCCTCAATGCTCCACTACGAAGCAAAGAACGGTCATCAATGGCAGTGGATGTATGAAACGAATCTTTATCCACTGCCCGCTTCACGCTCAGAAAGGAACATCCCGACTCTTCATCGTGGTTAGCGAGACCAAACACTTTAGAAACTCATTCCTCAAGTTAAGAACTATAGAAATGATCCCTGAAAGTATAGTCTTAATGAGAGAAAGGGCTGGAGAGAGGAGTGCTTCATGTGGATGTCACTATCATTGATGGTTGGCATGACTAATACGCCGAAATGTCACCTGGATGCACATTCGCTTTCAATTATATTCTATAATGAACTGGGCAGGGAATTTTTGAATCCTTTTTTTTTTTTACCTCCGACGACGTGGGATACATATTTCACGCCCTGAATCACCACCTTAAATTATTTTCCCTTCGTCTACACAGACTCATGTGAACTCGATCCAATGATTAGATAGTTGATATTAATTTCAAAATATATTTGATATTGATTTACATATAAATATGTTATTTACATAAATGTTGAATATATGAAGCTATCATGGTTAAAAAGGAGTTTTAATTTATAATGGGTGTATAGTAAGTCAAGTCAAGTCAAGTCATTACTACAGTTCACATGAAGTGCATGTATAGGTTTTCATAATCTATTATACGCAGTCAGTCAAGAGTGCATTATAAACCCTCATCATGCATTATAGATGTGGGCTTCATAAATATTCAAGAACATCCATAGAATCCTTGGAATTTAAGCTGTTATAATTCATTATGACAGTGACATTATAATGTTTCATGACTACTGATATAGTGCATCACAAAGCATTATGTCTGTTTATGAGTGTAGTTATGAGGCATTATGAACGCATTTATAATGCACTATAAATGCTCTCATAATGCATTATAAATGTAGGGATCATAGAAAGTGTTACCGAGTCTCTTGAGCAACCACGTTTAATCCTAATTTTAAGATCACCTAAAGATCACCTATGCCCCTTTATGGCTCATAAGTTGAGTACTAGGATCCATAAATGAGGCAAAGCTGAATTCTCTCCATTAGCTGCTAAACAATTCAATTAAATTCAATTTTATTAGAGTGTCAAATCACAACAAGTTATCTCAAGACACTTTAGAAAAGAGAAAAAGAGAAAGAAGAGAGGGGAACCAACAAAGATCCACCCAGAGCAAGCAGAGGTTGCAAACTGGTAGCAAAATACTACCCAAGGGAAGAAACGTCAGGCAGAACCCGACTCTGGGGAGTGCGGCCATCTATCTCGACTGTATCGGGGGAGAGAGAAGGATGGGTGGGGAGGAGAAAGGGTGGGGGGAGGGGACGGAGAGAGATGCAGACCAAAAAAAGTAATGGCAAAGTAACAGTAGACAGTGTAACAGTGTAGTATGGGGGGGATATGGTGGAATATTTTTGTTAGAAGATTCAGAATTGGCTGGTGATAAGTCTATTAGGAGCAGATCATAGTCATTATCAACAATGAGGCGTGGTCCACGGTGGTCCACGGTGAGGCAGTTGGTGGGCATCGTGGAAGGTCCTGGTCATGTCAGAGCACCTGGCAGTCTGATGGCGGTCCACAGTAGAGATCTACGGATCTGCGTGGTGGAGGGTACACTCCGGGGAATGGCTCCCCGGATGCAGTGTTAGTGAGTAGACTTACTGGGCCAAGATGTAAATAACGTACAACCTCGTCATTAGCATGACGGACCACCCAGCCATTAGCGCTGAGTGGGCACGTAACGCTGATGCCGCCAGCAAATAGACACACACCACCCTGTGCGTGGCCAGCGCGTGCCTGTCCCCTGGCACTAGCTATAGGCTTTTTTAAAAAGAAAGGTTTTCAGCCTGGTTTTGAAAATACAGAGCGAATCGGCCCCACGGACCGAAGCCGGCAGGCGGTTCCACAGCCTGTGACCTAAAGCAAGCTATGCCCCTATTGTAGATTTGTGGATTTTTGGAACAGCAAGCATATCTGAGTATTGTGAATGCAAGGGCGTTCTATTTGGTTTGTATGGGTCTATGAGTTCTTTCAGATTTTATTGCGATGCCTGACCATTCAGGGCTTTATAGGTAAGAAGAAGGATTTTGAACTCTACTCTAAATTTAACCGGGAGCCAGTGCAGAGAGGCCAGCGAATTAAGGAGTGATATGTTCTCTTTTCCTGGTTCCTGTCAGCATGCGTGATACTGCATTTTGGACTAGCTGTAGGCTTTATGAAGATTTGTTTGAGCACAGTAGGAAGTTGCAATAGTCCAGCCTTGAGGTAACAAATACAAATGCATGGACAAGTTCTCTGCATCATTTCGGGACAGGATGTGCCTGACTTTTGCAATGTTGCGCAAGCGTTTTTTGATATTTGTTTGATGTGAAAATATATGAAGCTATAGTGGTTAAAATGGAGTTTTTAATTTATAATGGGTGTATAGTAAAGGGGCGGGGCAGCTGAAATGGACATCAAATATGGAAATACTGAATCGAGTAACTTGCAACTGTCTTGGGTGTTCACATGAAATATCCTTTGATATATGGCATGGCAGGATCGGACAGTCACAGTGCTAAATGTTTGGGCTTACCCCAAAAACGAATCTCAGAAACAGAATATAAAAACCTCATTTAACATGAAGCTAGAGAACCACTCTGACAATGTTCCCTTCCTCAATGCTCCACTAAGAAGCAAAGAACAGTCATCAATGGCAGTGGATGTAGGAAACCAATCATTATCCACTGCCCGCTTCGCGCTCAGAAAGGAACAACACGACTCTTCATTGTGGTTAGCGAGACCAAACACTTTAGAAACTCATTTACCAAGTTAAGAACTATAGAAATGATCCCTGAAAGTATAGTCTTAATGAGAGAAAGGGCTGGAGAGAGGAGTGCTTCATGTGGATGTCACTATCATTCTTCTTCTTCTTCCTTGGGGGTTAATGGCGGGTTGCAACCAATAGCTTTAAGGTGTATACCGCCACCTACTGGACATTGTGGAAATTTCCACAAATTCACAAAGTTCTGTAAGAGATCAAACGTAACCTACAATATTTCTTTAAAAAGTGTCCATTCGCCATAAAATCCATTCAGCATGCATCCATCCTACTCCGGAGTCGGAGCAGGCGCAAATCCCTCCCTGAGAATAATGTCCAGATCCTCTCCACTAACATCGTTCACCTCCAGAAATCGTCGCGCTGCATCAAGAACCATTTTTATCCTTTCGGATTTGCTTTTAATCTCCAGTGCGCAGTTGATTACCATGGCTATAAATGCCAGAAACTGTTTCTTGTCCATATATAACATGCCCCTCTCAGCTCCATTCACTTTTCCCCTCACTTGAGTTTCCTGTTCAGCCTGATTCGATGCTCTCCTTTGGCTGCCTCCGTCCACGAGCCGCTTCGACCTCTATCCATCGATTGAATAGACACTTATCAACAGAAATGTTACGATCCAATCGTGCCGGTATAGCAGATATTCAGATACCCGCCGGGCAAGTAGATATTTTGTATTCATTGCATCGGTGGATCACGGATACTACTAGTAGGGCGGGGCGAAGCATAGTTTTACTGAAGTTCTGTTTAGGGTTAGTAACCGCATAAAGCACCGTCTAACCCTAACCCTAGCCTAATCCTAAACCCTAAACATAACCTCAGTAAAACTAGGCTATGCCTACACCTAACCCCAACCCTAAACTTAACCTCAGTAAACTTATGCCTAAACCTAACCTAACCCTAACCATAACTTCAGTAAAACTTCCTTCGCCCCGCCCTACTAGTAGTATCCGTGATCCACCGATGCAATGAATACAAAATATCTACTTGCCCGGCGGGTATCTGAATATCTGCTATACCGGCACGATTGGATCGTAACATTTCTGTTGATAAGTGTCTATTCAATCGATGGATAGAGGTCGAAGCGGGTGCGTCCACTCTCTTCACCGCTTCAGCATATGACAGCTTCTTTTCCTTCTCTCATCTTGCTCACTTTCTTCTCCTTTACATTCCTGGGACACCGTGCCGAGCCAACATAATGCTCACCTCCACAATGCAGGCACTTTGCCGGTTCTTGATTCTCTCTGCATTTCTCCTCGCAGCTCTCCACCCCACATCTCCCACATCTTTTAATCCCCCTGCAAACTGCAGCGACATGACCGTACTGCTGACAACAGAAACAGCGGAGCGGTGCTCTTTCATAGGGCCTCACCCTGTAACTCACACAGTCCAAGAAGACTCGCTTTGGAAGTGTATCCCCTTCAAACGTCAAGCACATCGACGTGGTTTCCTCTCGAATTCCATCTTTGTACCGTGTCATTCGTCTCTCCTGACACACACCGTCAACACAATCAACAAATGTTCCCACCTTCACGGTCAGTGGCACACCACTTATTACTCCTTTCCTGGAACGATCCATTCCCATACTGAATACATTCAGCGGACATTCTCTAAACGACCATATCTTCTCGATAGCCGCGGCAACCTGAGCGTCGTTTATGCACTCCACAATAACCACCCCTCCTCTGCTTACTCTCACAGACTTCACTTTTCCAATCCTCCCGATAACAAACTTTCCCACGGCATGTGGATCACTGAACAGGCCATCAACTCGGTTTTCAGCAATAATTCCAATAACAAACTTTTCTTCCTGATCGCTTTCGTCCGGTGATTTTCTTTTCTTGTTTGTGTTCCCTCTATTGTCGCAATCGTCAGAATCAGAATCCATTCTTTAAAACTCCCGCTGCCTCAGTCAGCCCTCTGCAGCTTCACGACACTCCTGGTTACTTCCGTACACACCACTCTCTGACTGTCTCCAACCTTCTTCCTGTCTGGAAGTTCTATAGAAATGATCCCTGAAAGTATAGTCTTAATGAGAGAAAGGGCTGGAGAGAGGAGTGCTTCATGTGGATGTCACTATCATTGATGGTTGGCATGACTAATACGCCAAAATGTCACCTGGATGCACATTCTCTTTCAATTATATTCTATAATGAACTGGGCAGGCAATTTTCGCAATCCTTTTTTACCCCCGACCACGTGGGATAACTATTTCAAGCCCTAAATCACCACCTTAAATTATTTTCCCTTGGTCTACTCAGACTCATGTGAACTCGATTCAGTGATTAGATATTTGATATTAATTTAATTTGTTTAACTTAAGTCGAAACTTAAACAAATATTTGATATTGATTTACATACATTGAATTTACATATATTGAATATATGAAGCTATCATGGGTAAAATGGAGTTTTAATTTATAATGGGTGTATAGTAAGGGGCGGGGAAGCTGAAATGGACATCGAATATGGAAATACTCAATCAAGTAACTTGCAAACTGTCTTGGGTGTTGACATGAAATATCCCTTGATATACGGCATGGCAGGATCGGAAGGTCACAGTGCTAAATGTTTGGGCTTCCCCCAAAAACGAATTTCACAGAAACAGAACTCAAAAATTTCTTTCAACATAAAGCTAGAGAACCACTCTGACAATGCTCCCTTCCTCAATGCTCCACTACGAAGCAAAGAACGGTCATCAATGGCAGTGGATGTACGAAACGAATCATTATTCACTGCCCGCTTCACGCTCAGAAAGGAACATCAGGACTCTTCATCGTGGTTAGCGAGACCAAACACTTTAGAAACTCATTCCTCAAGTTAAGAACTATAGAAATGATCCCTGAAAGTATAGTCTTAATGAGAGAAAGGGCTGGAGAGAGGAGTGCTTCATGTGGATGTCACTATCATTGATGGTTGGCATGACTAATACGCCAAAATGTCACCTGGATGCACATTCTCTTTCAATTATATTCTATAATGAACTGGGCAGGCAATTTTCGCAATCCTTTTTTACCCCCGACCACGTGGGATAACTATTTCAAGCCCTAAATCACCACCTTAAATTATTTTCCCTTGGTCTACTCAGACTCATGTGAACTCGATTCAGTGATTAGATATTTGATATTAATTTAATTTGTTTAACTTAAGTCGAAACTTAAACAAATATTTGATATTGATTTACATACATTGAATTTACATATATTGAATATATGAAGCTATCATGGGTAAAATGGAGTTTTAATTTATAATGGGTGTATAGTAAGGGGGCGGGGAAGCTGAAATGGACATCGAATATGGAAATACTCAATCGAGTAACTTGCAAACTGTCTTGGGTGTTGACATGAAATATCCCTTGATATACGGCATGGCAGGATCGGAAGGTCACAGTGCTAAATGTTTGGGCTTCCCCCAAAAACGAATGCAGAAACAGAATTGAAAAACTTGATTTAACATAAAGCTAGAGAACCACTCTGACAATGCTCCCTTCCTCAATGCTCCACTAAGAAGCAAAGAACGGTCATCAATGGCAGTGGATGTATGAAACAAATCATTAGCCACTGCCCGCTTCACGCTCAGAAAGGAACATCACGACTCTTCATCGTGGTTAGCAAGACCAAACACTTTAGAAACTCATTCCTCAAGTTAAGAACTATAGAAATGATCCCTGAAAGTATAGTCTTAATGAGAGAAAGGGCTGGAGAGAGGAGTGCTTCATGTGGATGTCACTATCATTGATGGTTGGCATGACTAATACGCCAAAATGTCACCTGGATGCACATTCTCTTTCAATTATATTCTATAATGAACTGGGCAGTCAATTTTCGCAATCTTTTTTTTTTTTTTTTTTTTTTTTACCTCCGACGACGTTGGATACATATTTCACGCCTTGAATCACTACCTTAAATTATTTTCCCTGGTCTTACATTTACAATGTAAATTCAATGTATGTAAATCAATACCAAATATTTTTTGAAGTTTTTTATATAAAATGAATGTAAATTTTACATGTATTGAATATATGAAGCTATCATGGTAAATTGGAGTTTTAATTTATAATGGGTGTATAGTAAGGGGGCGGGGCAGCTGAAATGGACATGAAATATGGAAATACTGAATCGAGTAACTTGCAAACTGTCTTGGGTGTTCAGATAAAATATCCCTTTAATCCCTTGATATATGGCATGGCATGCAGGGATCGGACAGCCACAGTGCCAAATGTTTGGGCTTCCCCCAAAAACAAATCTCACAGAAATAGAACTCAAAAATTTCTTTCAACATAAAGCTAGAGAACCACTCTGACAATGCTCCCTTCCTCAATGCTCCACTAAGAAGCAAAGAACAGTCATCAATGGCAGTGGATGTATGAAACGAATCATTATCCACTGCCCGCTTCACGCTCAGAAAGGAACATCACGACTCTTCATCGTGGTTAGCGAGACTAAACACTTTAGAAACTCATTCCTCAAGTTAAGAACTATAGAAATGATCCCTGAAAGTATAGTCTTAATGAGAGAAAGGGTTGGAGAGAGGAGTGCTTCATGTGGATGTCACAATCATTGATGTTGGCATGACTAATACGCCAAAATGTCACCTGGATGCACATTCTCTTTCAATTATATTCTATAATGAACTGGGCAGGCAAATTTCGCAATCCTTTTTTACCCCCGACCACGTGGGATACATATTTCACGCCTGAATCACTACCTTAAACTATTTTCCCTTGGTCTACTCAGACTCATGTGAACTCGATTCAGTGATTAGATATTTGAAATTAATTTCATTTTTATAAGTCAAAACTTCAAAAAATATTTGATATTGATTTACATACATTGACTTTACAATGTAAATTCAACGTATGTAAATCAATACCAAATATTTTTTTTGATTTTTTTTATATATTCAATAAATGTAAATTTTACATTTATTGAATATATGAAGCTATCATGGTAAAATGGAGTTTTAATTTATAATGGGTGTATAGTAAGGGGGCGGGGCAGCTGAAATGGACATGAAATATGGAAATACTGAATCGAGTAACTTGCAAACTGTCTTGGGTGTTCACATAAAATATCCTTTGCATTCCTTGATATATGGCACTCTGGCAATGCTCCCTTCCTCAATGCTCCACTACGAAGCAAAGAACGGTCATCAATGGCAGTGGATGTACGAAACGAATCATTATTCACTGCCCGCTTCACGCTCAGAAAGGAACATCACGACTCTTCATCGTGGTTAGCGAGACCAAACACTTTAGAAACTTATTCCTCAAGTTAAGAACTAGTGTTGTAGTTCTCAAGACATTGTCTCGTCTCGAGGCAAGTCTCAAGACAAATTTTCATTGTCTCGGTCTTGTTTTTGTCTCGCTTTGTTTTGTCTTGGTCTTGTCTCGACCTTGCGGCTCTCCACTTCATTTGTCTTGTGGTCTCGTCTTGTTCTCGTATAATTTTGTCTTGGTCTTGTCTCGACCTCGGAGCCATTGTCTCGGGTCTTGATCGCCAACAAGACCTCTCGAGACAAGACAATGCAAAGGAAAAGTTCTATTCATTGTGCGGAGCGAGGACCCATTCATAAAGACAGCTGCAGGCACAAATAGCAATATACTTTTTTCTTCTGTAAATATTGAAAAGAAAGAAGACAGACACTGGGATGTGTCTGGTTAGGGATTTTTTATATTCTTGTTATCAACCATATCGCCCCAGCCGTATTATATTATTAGTAGTTTTGTTTAAAAATGTAATGGTAGACGGGGCAAAACAATCAAATTCAGTGTTACTAATAATAGAAGATTGAAAATCATTAAGAACGTTATTATATGTTAAAATGGGCATGACAAGACTAGTTCTTGGCCTCGGTCTTGACCAGTCTTGGTCTTGACTTGTTCTCGGCCCCTCTCGGTCTTGGTCTTGTCTTGTTCTCGTCCCCGCTAGGCCTTGGTCTTGTCTCGTCTTGATCTCGTCTCGATCAAGTCCGTGGTTGTCTTGGTCTCAGTCTTGACCCCTCTAGGTGCTAGTCTCGTCTTGATCTCGTCTCGATCAAGTCCGTGGTTGTCTTGGTCTTGTCTTGGACTCGATTTAAGTGGTCTCGACTACAACACTAGTCATAGGTATGACGTCAGGAGATTTTCCTGGAGCCCCCCTTATTTGGTAAGGGGCACAACTGTGTGTCCGACCGTGTGTGTGTGTGTGTGTGTGTGTGTGTCAGTTTTTGAAGTTGGTGGGACGAATATTTCTATAGTCATGTGGTTTCTGGACACACACTCACACAGAGACTTGAGTTATAGAGGACAAGATGGCCGCCGTCAGCATATGGTCAATAACTCCCATTTCCCGCTATCTGGCTTCCTTGTTCTGTTTGTCAACTGAAGCTATGACGAAAAGTGTCCGTCGACTTGCCTTTTTTCACTGACGAAAACGAAATAAATACTGAATAAAAACCGAAGCTGTGATGACTAAAACTAATTAGTAAATATACTGGCTTTTTTTAGCAAATAGAAACTAGATTAAAATCTAAGAGACTACTGAGAGAGGCAGTCATACTAGCCTGATTATCAGACTCTAGTTCAGCTTCCTGAAGCTTGAGTCTGAAATTGTCCGATGTCTGTGAGATTTCAAGGGGGAGGGGTTTGGTTTATACCAAACAAACCAGAGATTGTTGTCAATCATGTGGCTAATGGGCCAGCCTGTTTGTTAGCCCATTTTGATGGTTTATACAACCCAACGCTTCTTTAAAGGTAGGGGAAGTGATTTCACTTTTGACAGATATCACCAAAAAAAATCTGTTAGAATGCTCTATTATGAGGTTTCCCCCTCCCAAATGTTAGCAGAGGAGCCAATAAAAGTTCCCCAGGTGGAGGGTGAATTCTCCTCCAATCAGGATCGAGCAGTAGGTTCACATAGTGTAGCTACTCTTGGGCGCCCTTAGTGCACCAGGATGGTACTACACAATGCTTTTCAAATCACTTCCTCTACCTTTAAAGTAAGTATCTGTGATAGGTCTGTTTAATGGACAGATTGATATGTCTGCCATTCACCGCAGTTGCAGCCGCCATGTATGTTGTTTGACACTGTAGCTGTTGCACTGGTGAGTGGCTCATTAACCCTGGTAGGACGACGAACGCTCAGGAGCGTCCGCCGACCTACGTCACTTTGACACGACGTCGCGTGACGATGACGTCACTGTCGGACTTCTGGGTGGTCTCATTTTAATCCGGAGCAGTTGTAGATTTCAACTAAAGTTGGTTTGAAGAGAATCGACCACTTTTTCACATAAATATAACCCTTTGAAGTTGACATAAATATGTACACGTGTCCAAATGCGTAAAATCTGTGCGCATGTGTTTGTTTGTCCATGTGTTTGTTTATTCTCTTCTCCGATGTGTTCTGTGTCGTCGGTTCCATTGCTTTTCGAAACAAGGTTTTTACACCAAGGATGAGTCAAAAAGCTAGTTAGCTAGCCAGCATTTGGCTAGTGGGAGGCAGTTACCACGTCGTAGACGTGTAGGGATGTGACGTAGCCGAATCCTCCTTCAGAATCTCCACCGTCCATCCGCCGTATATACACTCTATCATGGCCATCTAGTAGAAGAGTTGCGACATTGAGGGTGCAGGGACACAGTCCATAGACTCCAATGCATTCCGTGACTTCCGGTTGTCCCCATTGTCAATAGAAACTCTATGTTGAAGAGCTTGGACTGGCCCCATGAAGTCAAAGCACCTAACGTAAGTAACGGTTACGTGCGTCAAGTGAAACGTAACTCTGTTTCCGGTCTGCCACAACATAGAGCCAAAACACACACGAACAACACACGATGCAACATTTATTTTTATATAATACACACATGTGAGGGTGTGTGTGCGCGCATCTGCCCGTGCGTTATGCGCAAAACAAGACAGATCGATCGATAGTGTGTGAGGGAGGGAGAGTGTGTTAGGTCAGTGTGTTAGTGTTAGTTCTTTGTTTGTTTTTTATCGTCGTGTTGTTATCACAATGGGTGGACTAGTAGCATCCGTATCGGAAACAGGAGCAATCAGACATCTCGACAGAAGACGTTGCCAATATATTACGTGGCAAAGTCGCCTTGGACCTGATGGCTGAATATGGATACATTCTTGAGTAAGTGATTTCCCTTCTCTCTTCTCCGTCTCTTTCTCTCTCTCTCTGTGTGTGTGTGTGTGTGTGTGTGTGTGTGTGTGTGTGTGTGTGTGTGTGTGTGTGTGTGTGTGTGTGTGTGTGTGTGTGTGTGTGTCTTCTTCTTCTTCTTCTTGTTGTTTTACGGCGGTTTGCATCCACATTTCAGTGCATTACCGCCACCTACTGATCCTCATCGAGGATCAGCCAAACTTCACCGTGCTAGACTATATGCACAATGTGATCAAAATCACCCACAGTAACCCCACAATTCCCCATACATTGTCCAACCGTTCGAAAGTCTATTCACGCGCTATCTTGCGCAAACCCCCCCCTCAACGTGCTATCCAGATCCTCTCCCGTTATGTCCACAATATTAAGGAACCTCCTACCCGCATCCAACACCATTTTAATCCGTTCTGACTTTCCTTGCATCTCAATCGCACAGTTGATAACCATCGCGATGAAAGCCAAAAACTGTCTCTTGTCCACTGATACAATCATATCACCCCTTTCCTCAGTATCCTTCTTCTCATCATGTCGATTCTCCATACTCCCCTTCTCGTCCACCCTCTTCACAGCTTCAGCATAAGTAATGCCTTTCCCCGTTCTGATCCGGTTCACCTTTTCTTCCCTCGCTCGCCTTGGACAACCCGCCGACCCCGCATAGTGCCTTCCCTTGCAGTGAAGACATTTTGGATCCTCCGCGACACACTCCTCTTTGCAGTTCTCCTTCCCACACCTCCCACATCTTTTGGCTCCTCTGCAAACTGATGCTACATGCCCGAATTCGTGGCAGCAAAAGCACCTCATCGGACCGCTCTCATAAGGTCTAACTCTATACGAGACGTATTCCACAAAAACGCGTTCAGGTACCCGTCCTTTAAATGTCAGGCAAATTGACTTTGTGTCTTCCTTCCGCCCATCTCTGAATCGTGACATTCGCTTAGCCGCACAAACACCCTCAACTTCAAAAAAGATAGCCGGGTCGATCGACAGTGGCACCGCACTCACCACTCCCTTGCTCCTTCTCAAACCTCCATCCTCGAGATGGAAAGTATCTACTGGGAACCCATCAAACTTCATAACATTCATTGCATAGAAGTGAGTAACAATTCACTTTTATACACTATTACCAGTAATAATAATCTATTACGTGCACAAGACTGGCCACGGAGCACCAGATGGTTTTGCATTGTTTTTTTTATTGGTGCTTCATGTAATATGATGGTGACAGAATCCCTTTTGTGAATCATGTAATACTGTTTTTACATTTTTTTCCAGTGACGGTGACGGAACCTATTTTGTAAACCATGTACTAATGTTTTTACATTTCTGCAGTGATGGTGACACTTCACCTGTGGCGGTGACACAAGAGAAAGAGGCCATGGCAGCGGGGGCATGCAGAGGTTAGTGTATTTATTGTAATGTTGAATTCAACCGTTAGATATGCATGTCACGTGTGGAGCTAATCACATGAATTTACTTATTGATTGGCGTGATTATCTGCAATTCTAGGCCAAGAGCTCAGTCAGCTCCACCCCTCAGCTTGGGAGACTGATGGCGAGAAGGACAGCGGCCCTGTGAAGCAGTTCAAGTTCAAATGTCCAGGAGTACTGGAGGAAGAAGCATGTCTGCTCAGTGCTATACCCTGGTCTGGCCATGGCAAGAGATTGTTTCAGGGCATAAATATGAAGATCTGTAAAAAAAACGCCTAACATAACCTAATACCAGCTCAAAATAAGTAATGACTTTATTTTACTTGAATTCCATCATTCTGTATTCATAGACAATAATCTTGACCTTTTCAACAGACAATATGATCAGATAAGCATGTTTGTGATCTTTACAAGTCCATAAACCTTATTTTTCAAATCCGTTTTAGTCTATTTTGTCTCTTTCTGGGTCAAATGCATTGATATTAGGTCAAATTGAAACAAATAATTGTTGGAGGCATATGGGTTAGGTTGTGCTGAACAAAAATATACCAAATATAGCTATGAAATACTTCCTAGTGTGGAATATAAGGACTAATATAAGATCTGTAAAAAAAAAACCTGGCATAGATATACCTAATAACAGCTCAAAATAAGCAATTATGGCTTTATTTCTCTTGAATCTCATCATTTTTCATTCTTATAGACCACATATCCTGACTTTCTCAACAGCCAAAATTCTTTGATAATCATATTTGTGATTTTTACAAGTCCATAAACCTGAAAAACAAGGTCCGATTTTTGTTTTTGCATGTAGTTTTTGGTTCAAATTACCTTTATAGTATGTAAAAGTGAATTAATTATGGTTTATTATTGTAGCTGAGGTTGTCCTGAAAAAAAGGGTACCAAACATTAGTGGCTGGACACTTTATGAATGTGTTTTTATAAAGGGAAAATGCAAAACATCACAAAACGGAAAATGCTCAACAGTGTCCTTACAGGGTTAAGGGGTTTGGGGATAAGGGGTTTAGCTTGAAACGAAAATGTAGCTGTTGGTCTGAACCAGTTGGATGGCCCATGAGGAAATGATTCCATATTCATTTTCCTCATAGACATTTCTAGTATTTATATGAAGTCGTTTATACTGCGAACAAAGCCAACCAGAGTGGGAGACATGCTTTGGTTAGACTTACCTGTAGCTTTGGTCAGACATGCAATTACACACCTACCAGTGGCAGGTGTGTAGGAGAGAGACAACCAAGTGCCTGACATCATGAAAAAAAAAAACAAAAAAAAACAAAAAAAACACACACACCTAAAGTGAGTGACATGCTTATTAACAGTTGTGTTAACGTAAAAAAAAAAAAAAAAAAAAAAAAAAAACATTAATTTACTTTCATCGTCAATGGTGTGTTTAAAACAAAGATTGTTCAAAAACAACCTTTATATTGGCATCCCTCAAAACGCCCTGCACACTGTCTTCTAATGCAGTTCCTAACTATTATTTGGAACCCTCCCAAGGGCCAAGGACCCCTGGGGGTCCTCAGACCCCACTTTGGGAACCACAGCTTCAAAACATAATGCAATAAGTTACAACATCCATGTACAACATCCTTTAGTGGTGGCAATAGTCAATGGGTGCAATTCCCGATCGCTGTGGTGTAGCAGGTATGGTGTAAGTCCTCTCATTTGCTGCATGGCAGCAAATCAGGTCTGGGGCTGTGCTCATTGGCTAGCCTATACAACCAGGCCTGGGCCTGGGCCTACCCAAATAATTATCCATAATAATTAAAAACCAGTCATCAAGAGCTTCAACTCATGATGAACAAAGCGGGGAGTACAGTAACATTTTTAATTGAGGGGTGTCAGGTGATTTCTGCACCTTTAGCTTAAGCTCAGGCCCAGGGCTGGTGTTATAGGCTTTGGCCTACCCCAAGGCCCCAGACCTGATTTGCTGCCATGCAGCCAATGAGAAGACTTACCTCCTACACCACAGCGATTGAGAATTGCACACACTGTCTACATGGTCACAAAGGATATAATGAACATTATGATGAATGATATAATTATATCATGTATATTAAATAAATATGAATGATAAACATGAATGAGGAACATTCATGATAATCATGATAATCATTCACATTTATATGGAACTATATTTGTAATCTCTGTAGCTGTAGTTTTCAGTTCAGTTCACACTATTGTATTCATACACTTAAAATGACACTTCTCAAGTAACAGGCAAAACAACAAGGACAACTTTATGTATTTATTTGTTTATTGATTATAGTATTATTATTATTATTATAACACACAACACGTGAGAGACAGCTAAATCAATTTTCCACCTATCACAGCAGGTATAAACCCATCACAGCAGTTTTATAATTGTGGTCATTTTACCACTAAACCTAACCCTAAACATAACCTCAGGACCTTAACCCCTGACCATTACAACCACTTAGCATAACAGCCACCACAGTTATGAAACTGACACCATTTTCTATACCTGCGGCGGCACAGATCACAAACACAGATAATTAATTTCGCCCTTCCAAAAAGTTGAAACTGGGATGACAGGTGTTTGGCCTGTTGCTTCTCAAAGTGTTTACCCTCAGCAGGAGTAGTTTGTGCAGAATCAATGTCAAATTTCAATGAAATATGTTGACTATTTTTTTCTCCCCTGTGGTCCTGATGCCACAAAACAACTTCAGATGTTGATGGTCTGTGTCCAAATACATATAATTTCATTAGGTTGTCATGAATCATAGTTTGAGAACGCCTTTTCTGTGGTCATATACAGTTGGGACGTCCAGAACACTATATGCCAGCCAGAGGTGATACA
>CM076975.1:2658082-2702724 GCA_039105355.1 Benthosema pterotum
TTGAAACGCTGATGAAGGCGTGAGCGCCGAAACGCGTTCGTTTCTCTAGGTAGACTATGCTGCTGTGAAACTAAATAAAAGAAAACTCATGAACTATATGCGAGTGCGGATATTTCCTCTTTACAGCCTATACCACCAGGCCTGGCCTGGCCCTACCAAATAATTATCCATAATAATTAAAACCAGTCATCAAGAGCTTCAAATCATGATGAACAAAGCCGGGGAGTACAGTAACATTTTTAATTGGGGGGTCAGGTGATTTCTGGACCTTTTGACTTGCAGGTTTTAATTATTCTAGTAATAATTTGGTAAACTCAGCCCAGGGCTGGTGGTATAGGCCTTCGGCCTACCCCAAGGCCCCACACCTGATTTGCTGCCATGCAGCCAATCAGAGGTGGAAAAAGTACAAAATATATTACTTAAGTAAAAGTACAGATTTTCCACTTGAAAGTTACTTAAGTAAAAGTACAAAGTTCCCATTGAGACAATTACTTAAGTAAAAGTACAAAAGTACCCTCAAATAAATGTACTTAAGTATCAAAAGTACAGGGTGTTAAAATGTACTTAAGTACAAAAGTACAAAAGTACAAGTAAAAAGTACAAGATGTTTTTTCCTACAAAAAATGAACCCATCCTGTCAACTCAAAAGTGGCTTAAATTATTTCAAATGTTGCAATATAGAAATGATACACCAATGGCATTAAAGGTAGAGGAAGTGATTTCACTTTTGTCAGATATCACCCCCCCCCCCCCACCCCCCCCCCCCCCCCCCCCCCCCCAAAAAAAAAAAAAAAAAAAAAAACTGTTAAAATGCTCTATTATAAGGTGTGTTCCCCCTCCCCCACGTTAGCAGAGGAGCTAATAAAAGTTTCCCAGGTGGAGGGTGAATTCTCCTCCAATCAGGATCAAGCAGCAGGTTTAAATAGTGTAGCTTCTCTTGGGCGCCCCTAGTGCACCAGGCTGGTACTACATGATGAATTTCAAATCACTTACCCTACCTCTAAATTTCAGAACCCCTACAGAACATGCATTAAAAACCCACACCCAGAAATGAGGGGCGCTCTTATCATTATCATACAAAATGATATTTAGAGCAATTTCTGTCCCCTCTCCTTAATTTGTCTTTAATGTTCGCCTTCACAAGTTTACATGTTACACTTAATACTCAAAACGGTCCAGTAAATATTTGGGTTATACTAACTGGCCATTCATCAATGGCATTTCATGTCTGTGTTAGGACAATGCTTGTGTTTACATACAGTTCAGTCAAATGCATATTAGTAGAGGTCGCTGAATTGGGAAAGCCAGTGTTAAATAAAACAGACCTCATATTAGCCATTCACACCTCACCCACTGTACTCTTAGGACAAGCTGTGTGTCTTTCACCCTCAAGACGTAGCCTACGTTAAATGATAGGACTTCTCTTTATAAATAATCAGTAGCAAGGACTTGAAATGCACAGGCTGCAGTAGCCTGTGCATTTCAACTGGACAAATGTTGATGACATTATTTTAAAACACTTCAGATGAAGGAAACTGAAACAGTTTAACTTTAACTACCGACCAGTTCGACCTGCGTTTTCACCAGAGACATACTGTACAGTTTATACAGAGTCACGACAACTTCATTCACTAAATGGGGCCAGTCCAATAAAGGCTCTTCTATATAAACTTCTATTGAGAATGGGGACAACCGGAAGTTACGGAATGCATTGGAGTCTATGGGTTTGCGTGAGTTTTTTGACCTTTGAATATCGCAACTCTTCTACTAGATGGCTCTGTTTTTTAGTCGCAGCGCAGATGTAAGCCTGGAGAATGAGGCTAGTATCCGTGCAGTCCACGGCAGGACTTATTATTATATTGTCATCACCTGGGTGGGTCCGGTCAGTCGTGTAACTTTCCTGAAACGGTCTGTGTATGTGTTCTACAACACAGAAAGCTGTGATGATGAGCTGGTCCAAGGCAGAGCATTCTATCTGGTCCAAGAGTGCCGAGCGGCTCCGAGCAGAAGACACACGTGTGTGGAGTGAGTGAGTGAGTGAGTGAGTGAGTGAGTGAGTGAGTGAGTGAGTGAGTGAGTGAGTGAGTGAGTGAGTGAGTGAGTGAGTGAGTGAGTGAGTGAGTGAGAGAGAGAGCGAGAGACAGAGAGAGAGAGAGAGAGAGAGAGAGAGAGAGAGAGAGAGAGAGACGGCGCCTCTGCTTCTTTATAAACGGTATAAGGTCGGCATATATCGCATATTTTGCGTGGAAAAATATAACGAGTAAAGAAAAGTCTCTAATTTTAATGTAGCGGATAAAAAGTACGATTTTTTGCTCAAATGTAACGAAGTAAAAGTAAAAATACATGGAAAGAAAAATATAAATAAAAGTACAAATTCTCAAAAACTGTACTTAAGTACAGTAGCGAAGTACTTGTACTTCGTTACTTTACACCACTGCAGCCAATGAGAAGACTTACACCATACCTGCTACACCACAGCGATTGAGAATTGCACCCATTATCTGTCTGCATTTAAGTGTATGATTGAACTTTTCATGTTATATATTGTTTAGAGTTGGTTCAGAATTTTCTACTCGATTAAACTTCTTGTGTTCCATATTGTTTAAAAATGTTCTAATAACAGCAAAGTCATTTGTGGGAGGAAAATCCAATATATTGACATATGAAACCAAATTGCAACATTATATAATTGATTTGGCAGCCTAAATATCAATATGGTATCTATAGTGAGGTAAGTGAATCATCTGCTATCCACTGCTATAGGTTTCACCCCAGACTAATGTATTTTAAAAATGTATAAATATTCATACTTTATGCCATGTAACATTAATCATACCATATTTATGATGGACCTAATCAGTGTTGTTGAGCTGTATGTAGAATGTACTTTAAAGTAGGGGAAGTGATTTCACTTTTGTCAGATATCACCCACAAAAAAAAAATCTGTTAAAATGCTCTATTATAAGGTGTGCAGACCATATATGGAGTTTCCCCCTCCCCCACGTTAGCAGAGGAGCTAATAAAAGTTCCCCAGGTGGAGGGTGGATTCTCCTCCAATCAGGATCGAGCAGCAGGTTCACATAGTGTAGCTACTGTTGGACGCCCCTAGTGCACCAGGCTGGTACTACATGATGAATTTCAAATCACTTACCCTACCTTTAAATCTCCAAGATGCTTAAATATAATTTACATACAATAAATTAAAGTCTATAGAGCTCCTAGAGTGACATCACAGTGCCTGTTTCCAGAAGTGAATTTCCTTTTTTCCCCCTCATAGACTTTCCAAAAAGTGTATTAAGACATTTAAGCCTCAGAGAAAGCAAATCATGACAACAAACACAGTATTTTGCATCGATCAAATAATTAGTAAGAACAAATGAAGGCAAGCCGGTCACAACCAAGTTGGCTTTGTCTGTGTCTATAAATCATTTTTGAAAAATCTATGAGGAAAATGAATGGGGAATTTTCTTCTGGAATCAGGGAGGGGGCGGGGCTGTTTGTGCTGTAACAATAACAACATAATAGTGTTATGCTGTGTGTGTGTGTGTGTGTGTGTGTGTGTGTGTGTGTGTGTGTGTGTGTGTGTGTGTGTGTGTGTGTGTGTGTGTGTGTGTGTGTGTGTGTGTGTGTGTGTTCATAATAGTGACTGTCACTAAATGTACAGTATAAGTTTTCATGTAGTGTTTGTTATCCTACTTACCAAACACATGAGCTGATCTGTGTCTTGTCTCCTTCTGCTCTGCTGTCTCCTTGATGAGGTACTGTTTAGCTTGTTCTATAACTATTTATACATAAAGAGAGTTAACTGTATTTTAACAACAACTCTTCATATTATATCGACTGAATCACTCCTACTCTCAGAAGATGACTTTATCAACTTCATATCAGGTCAGATACATTTCTTCATAACACTAAAGTCACACTAGTTTTATCCTATGAGAGATATTTACATCTGCTATTATAGGACATATTATAACAAGCAATGCTCTTATTAGAAGAACAGATAACACTATGGGCCAGGGCCGGATCTAGAGGTCTAGAGGTGGGCAGAGCCCACCCAAATGTGCATCCTGCCCACCCAATGAAAGGTAATATCAGTGTTTTTTATAAGTGGTCTCCAGCTAAATGGTCTGCTAAACTCATTGAGAGCGTAAAAATGAAACCAAATATATGGACCTGCAAGGGTCCATTTGGTTTCATTTTACGCTCTCAAGAGTTAAAATATTCATCATGTGAATTAGCCCAAGTCTACACAACTAGAGAATGTAGAAGATTAATGTCCATTTTGATCTGTATGTTTGATGTTTTGTTTCCCAAATCCAGCCTGAAATTGTGGACAATAGCAAAATAAATCTTTAGTTTAGGGTCTGTGGGGCTAAATGGTGGTCCGTGGCTCTAATGCTAAATGAATGGTGGGCCATGGTGTCAAAAAGAGTTATTTGCTTCATATGAAAAACTTTAGAGTTGCCCACCCTGCCATTCTTCCAGCCCACCCTAGTAGGGCTGGCTAAATCCGGCCCTGCTATGGGCTCCATTTTACTCACACGCTAAACCCCTTATCTCTAAATTCATTGCCTTTTTGTTATTTTGAAAAAAAAAAAAAAAAAAAAAAAAAAAACATTTGGAATATGTTTTTTAAAACAGTTTAAAAAGGCAAAGAAGAAAATCTAGGCGTCATTTTGTCAGTGTAAAGCAACATGACTGCAGCTGTTCATTGATATGAGACTGACTGTCAGTCACTATCACTATGATGGAGTCATAGAGATACTGTAATAGTTGTTGACCTCATTTACATTTTACATTAATACTAATGCATGGAGGTTTGTATGTATAATGTATATTTGAGTGTAATGAGTAATAAGTAATGGTCATCCACTGTGAAGACTGTGGTAAGATCCATTCAGTTTGTCTTCTGGGATTGTGAGAATGTAGAGTGAGTTTGTAGACCTGCTATAATAAAGATTTTATTATTGAATTGTATTGAAAAAGTGTTCCAAATCCAGAGTTAACTCAGGTCTGTTTCACTAAGTATAGACTAGAGGGTTTCATTGGTTTAGACTCCTTCAGTTTGTATTCTGCTATGGAGAAAACATGATGTAAATCTGAAAACACATTGGAGGACATGAAGTAGAATTGATTTGATACTCACCCCAGGCTAGTTCATGTTCACATTCATCATTCATGAAAGAGAAAACACATGGTTGGAATAGTTAGAAAACTGATCCTTCACAAACACAAAGATGAATAATAATTAGCAAATTGTTAAGTAACCTGAAATATGGAATGTAATAATGGAATGGATTAGTATAAAATAAATAACTATGTTGATTATTATATGAAACAATAGTTTGCTTCACATATAATGATTCAGCATTCTAAATGAGCGGTGCGCTGGTCATAGACAAGCGCATAGCAAGTTCATTCAGGAAACCTCAGTGCAGTCGCTGCCGGCCCTTTAAAGGGCCGCCTCAGCATCACATTCACATGATTGACTTCATCCAATCACAGGCTCTCACAGGCTATTTAAACTGTAAGTTTGCATTGTTCTTCCTGCTTGCTTGCTGCTGCTGCTGCTGCTGCTCACTCTGATACTGCTGTTCTGCTTATGCTTAATCATTTTGCTGCTAACCCTCCTCCACCCCAGCTACCACCTGTAGATTTGGATCTGCCCTTTGGGTACGGGGGATTCGGAGTCCTTAAGGTCAGGACTGTTGCGCTTGATCTGAGTACCCAAAAAGCAGATCCAATTCATCCGCCAAACCATGATAAATATATTGCTTATTTTATATTCAATAAATGAATATTAAACCCTTCTTGAGTTGTCCTGACTGAATTACAGTTACTGTAATTCCACATCAGGAGGACATGAAGTAGAATATGTTTGATACTCACAGTCTAGTAGATCATCACATTATGGTACATGGAAAGAAAAACAAAACAAACATTTGTTTAGAAAACTGCTATTTTAAACAGAGAAGATTTTTTACAAATCATATTTAGATTTACATCAGCCCACAGGTAGGAAACAGATTTCATTTGTTTCATACTGTACTTTACTCATATTGTTAATGAAGAATTTGGTTAGAGGGAAAAAGTGATCCAAGTACAGAGTTAAAGGAGAATTCCACACCAAAAGTTTTCTTTTTACTTTATTAGCAGTTTTTTATAAAGTAGTCCAGTTGTTATTTTGTCGAAACTCAGGTCACTATGATGAGTCATAGAGATACTGTAATGTGTGTGTGTGTGTGTGTGTGTGTGTGTGTGTGTGTGTGTGTGTGTGTGTGTGTGTGTGTGTGTGTGTGTGTGTGTGTGTGTGTGTGTGTGTGTGTGTGTGTGTGCGTGCGTGCGTGTGCGTGTGTGTGTGTGTGTGGATTCGTTCGCAACACAGAGCTACTGCTCTTCAAGCTGATCTCCATAACAACTGACAGTGGTTAAGCAGAGGGAAGTTTTAGGCCAGATTTATGGAGCTGCTGCCTTTTATCTCTTACTTTTATCTTGAAATTAAATTAAAACATCAGATCTACAAGCTCACAGGGCACTGTGAGTTTGTAGACCTGCTATTTTTAATAAAGATATTTGGTGTAGATTGAAAAAGTGTTTCAAATACAGAGTTAACTCAGGTCTGTTTCACTAAGTATAGACTAGAGGGTTTCATTGGTTTAGACTCCTTCAGTTTGTATTCTGCTATGGAGAAAACATGATGTAAATCTGAAAACACATTGGAGGACATGAAGTAGAATTGATTTGATACTCACCATGCACTAGTTCACGTTCACATTCATCATTCATGAAAGAGAAAACACATGGTTGGAATAGTTAGAAAACTGATCCTTCACAAACACAAAGATGACTAATAATTAGCAAATTGTAAGGAACCTGAAATATGGAATGTAATAATGGAATGGTTTAATATACTGTAAATGAAAGACTATCTTGATTATTATACAGAATATTATTATCAACAATATAACATTAAATAAATTATCTCCTGTCAGTATCTGTCCGTAATATAAATCATGTTGACTAATTTCCTGCACATTCTAACTACCAGGTAACTTTACTTAAAGGTCAGCTCTACAGACAGAGCCCCAAATGTGTGAAGACATTAAAGTGATTAAATGCTTGCCAAATGTCCTGATCTCAAAATGTACTTGAGTAAAAGTAGGACTACACATTTTTTTTTATTCAAATGCACTTAAATTACCAAAATAGTAAGAACTCACTAATAAGAGGAATGTCCCAGTTTAAGTTTTGAAATGTATAAAATATTCATAAAATACCAGATCTACAAGCTCACAGTGTGTTGCATTGTGATGCATTGTGAGCTTGTAGATCTTTTAGTAAGTAGCCTATAGAGGGTTTAAATGTCCAGCGACACACTGTCAGGCTGGACTACCAGCCTGACAATAATTGAATGGTTTAATATAAATTAATCAACTATGTTGATTATTATATGAAATAATAGTTTTCTTCATATATTATAATGATTCAGCATTCTAATTACAGTTACTGTAATTCCACATCAGGAGAACATGAAGTAGAATATGATACTCACACCCTAGTAGATCATCACATTATGGTACATGGAAAGAAAAACAAAACAAACACTTTAGACTTTTAGACAGTTTAGAAAACTGAAATGACTTGACAAATTATACAATAATTAAACACTAATTACTAATTACTAATAATACACTAATTAAAAGTATCAACACTGCAATGTAGAACTACAAAATTATTTGCATTAAATGTACATAAATTAAAGGGGTACTTCACCCAAAAAAAAACTTTTGGTCATTTTATGGTCTACTCAGCCTCATGTGAACACACCAGACAGTTTATAAGTTACTCCTTTCAGTATTTAGATATTTGATGTTCATTAGTCTGCCATTAGTCTGCCAGACCCAAACCCATTATAACTTAAAACTCCATTTTAACCATGACAGATTATTCGAAAACAACCCATCTTTTTTCTGGTGACTGATATTGTCCTCCTAATACGTGAGAGGGCTGTGGAATTTCATTTACAGTTTTTATTTATTTTTAAAATATTGTTTTATTCATTTGGGTGGGCATTCCCAAATATGGAGGGGGCTACATTTTACAAAACAATATTTTAAAAATAAATGAAAACTGTAGATGCAATTCCACTGCCCTCTCACGTATTAGGAGGACAATATAAGTCACCAGAAAAAAGATGGGTTGTTTTCGAATAATCTGTCATGGTTAAAATGGAGTTTTAAGTTATAATGGGTTTGGGTCTGGCAGACTAATGGCAGACTAATGAACATCAAATATCTAAATACTGAAAGGAGTAACTTATAAACTGTCTGGTGTGTTCACATGAGGCTGAGTAGACCATAAAATGACCAAAAGTTTTTTTTTGGGTGAAGTACCCCTTTAAGAACTCAATACTATGAAATGTATGAAAATGTATAAAAAATATTCACAAAATTCCAGATCTACAAGCTCACAGTGTGTTGCATTGTGATGCATCGTGAGCTTGTAGATCGACTATTTTATTAAGCAAACAGCATAGGTCATCTGGATCGGGACTTGAACCAGCGACACGCTGTCAGGCTATGAGCTTGTAGATCTGCTGCTTGTAGATCTCAAATATTAAAGAACTAGAAGCTCAAAATGTGTTGAGATGATGAAACAAAACAAAACAAAACAAAACAAAACAAAACAAAACAAAACAAAACAAAACAAAACAAAACAAAACAAAACAAAACAAAACAAAACAAAACAAAACAAAACAAAACAAAACGACAAAAAGACAGACATTTTTGTGCTATTTTAAATAGTCATTAATTAAATATAGTAACATAAAATGAAACACGATAATAAACATGTTCTTCTACAGTATATCCACAGTATATCTACAGTCCACACACACACACACACACACACACACACACACACACACACACACACACACACACACACACACACACACACACACACACACACACACACACACACACACACACACACAGCTAGTGGTGTAATGATTATCAAAAGTGGTCCGAGGATGGGGGACCACTATTATTTGGACTTTAGAGAAATTGTTTCTGTAAGGCATATACAGTAGAACCAAATGGACCCATGTGGGTCCATTTGTTTTCATTTTACACATCTATAAGTTGCCCAGCACCGTGGTTCAGTGAACACTGTCTCTCCACCAACACAACAGACAATGTTGTGAATGTTACTTTTCCCTGTCCTTTATGGTATCATGTGTCAACTCAGAATCAAGACAACTAGAGTAGTCTAGGCAGCGCAGACAACTTTTAGATGTTGGATGCTGTGGTGGTCACTGTCTGAGTGTAGTTATCTATGACTAGGTGCTGTGAGGCTCTGTCAAGTACAAGCAGTGTTGGGAAAGTTCTCTTTTTTTCTGAAATAGTTCAGTTCATAGTTCATACATTTCAAAACGAACTAGTTCCGTTCATAGTTCATTGTTGAACTTTTAGAACTAAAGTTCATGGTTCCAAAAAAAGAACTATTATAGTTCTTTTTCGTTCTTTTTTTCCCTCCCTCTTTTTTTGTTCAAAAATTTTCCCTCCCTCTTTTTTTGTTCAAAATGATTGCAGCCCATAGCCATATACAACTGAAGATGTCCTTAATTGATCCTCTTTATTATGGGCCAATCTGTCAAAGTTTTTGTTTGTGAAGATTTTATTATGAAGGCGCTCAGTTCAGTCCAGCCCTCTGCATCTCTGTGTGCTGAAAATAGAGCAGAAAATATCAGCAGAAATAGAGATCAACAAGCTCAAATTGCGTCACTGAGTTTGTAGATCTGCTCTATTTTCAGCTCATTCTAGTCTCACTCTTGAACAGGCTCAATGCTTAGCATTTTTCCAAGTAGGCTACTATTTTACAATATCAATTTATTAACATAGCCATCGACTGAAAGCCCGACCACCAATTAAGCAAATGAGCCCGGGCCTTCGCGGGTATTGTTTCGGTCGGGTATTGCAACTCTACAATAGCCCATATTGTTATATTAATAACAATGTGAAAGGGTCCCCCAAACCTTAAGGCCGCTGTAGTAGCCTAATTGTAGCCTACCGGTAAATAAGAATGAAAACGATCCGGTGGCAAATCAGTCAATGATGGTAGGAATATACAAGTGTTGTGCGTCCGAGCGCGCACGTGCATGGTGCGTTATTTATGATTAATCACGGGATAGCGGCACACGTGCGTGAGGCAAAAGGTTGCTGCGCAGACAGTATATAATTTAAATACACGCATAGCGCAGGAAGATCATACATTTTACCAACATGAACAGCTTTAGTAGCTCATTCAACGTGTTGGAGAGAAGCGTCCTTCCTTGATGCTGTGTTGGCTGTCTGATGCTGTGCGCTACTGACAGAGCAGAGGGAGGGGCGGGGCGGTGCCCACCGCCCCGCCCCTCCCTCTGCTCTGTCAGTAGCGTACAGAACAGATCTTCAAGCTAAGGATGCCTCGAGCCTCAACACGTTGTTAGCTTGTATATCTGCTCTATTTTAGCGAACAACACCGCCGTACTACAGTAATATAAATTTAGGAATAGAACTGCAACTCATAGAATGTGCACTTGTCATGTCGCACCGGTGCTTTTTAGTCACAAATGCGAGCCTGTCGAGCCCTGCTCTTGAACGAAATCGAACGCAAGAAAAGTGGCGTTCACTCACGCCAGAAATGAACGAGTTCACACCGCCGTTCTTCAAGCAGATATAGGGGCCGTTCCGTTCAAGTTCCTTAAAAATATGAACGGTTCAAAGAACTTTCGTTCTTTGAACGCGTTCGGGTACAACTCTGAGTACAAGCATGTATCACTGACCAACATGTACAGCTCTGTGCATGTCATAGAGGTAGAATAAGAATAGAGACGACATACAGAGGAAACATTGAGGCTAAAACACATAGTGACCGATAACAACTCTATCCAACTCTGTGGTGCATGTGGTTGTTGTTGTTGCTTTATTGTATGTCAGAGGAGGAGGAGGAGGAGGAGGAGGAAGAGGAGGAGGAGGAGGAGGAGGAGGAGGAGGAGGAGGAGGACGAGGAGGAAGAGGAGGAGGAGGAGGAGGAGGAGGAGGAAGAGGAGGAGGAGGAGGAGGAGGAGGAGGAGGAGGAGGAGGAAGAGGAGGAGGAGGAGGAGGAGGAGGAGGAGGAGGAAGAGGAGGAAGAGGAGGAGGAGGAGGAGGAGGAGGAGGAAGAGGAGGAGGAGGAGGAGGAAGAGGAGGAGGAGGAGGAGGAAGAGGAGGAGGAAGAGGAAGAGGAGGAGGAGGAGGAGGAGGAAGAGGAGGAAGAGGAGGAGGAGGAGGAGGTGTTGTTGCGTGCGATGTTCTGCAGTGCAACAAATGGGCCGTAGACCAAAATGGGCCAAAAGCCCCTTATGATGACGTCATAAAAGAGGCCTCCAGAACTCAAGGCCGCCACTGCATACACACACACACACACACACACACACACACACACACACACACACACACACACACACACACACACACACACACACACACACACACACACACAGGGTTTCAATCTGACAGAGACAACATCAGGGTTAAAGAGTAGGTATCACGGATATTTCCTTTAAAAATTAATGACGCATATCTATCAATGACCCCCTAAAGATGTCCAGAAAAAAAGTCGTTTCAGAAAAAATACAATATATAGGCAGAGTTGAAGAAAGAAGTTGAGCGCCCCCCCCTGCTTCCCTGAAAAGGTTGCATTCGGGAAAATAGCCGAACGCGCCTTCGCGTGACGTATACAGTGGTACGCTCGGCCAACTTCGGCGAGCAGGTCGTGCAGCTCAGCTTCCGGCTAAAGTTATCCACAGTAGCATAGCATAGCATAGCATAGTAGTAGGATAGCCTACCCAAATACAATACAATTAAATTATATTTGGCAGCGATCAGCTGCTTAGTTGTCATGATCTTCAAGATCACATGTGCGTTGGTGCATACGCACACACGCGTTGCGATCGAGGTGCGACAATAATACTTTTATAGAGACTAACTAATGTTCTTCTAGTTCCGTCGGAACCCCACTCTCTGCTCCGTCCCTCCGAGTCCGCTCCGAGATGGGAGCTGCACTAGAGGAAGCACAGGGTAGAGTGTAGGACCGCAACCCTGCTTTCTGGTCTCAACTCTGGGTTGTCATGCTTTATTTATAGATTTGTCGTCCGCTCTGGCCCCAGGGATGAAAGTGATTGTGGACCCTGGCGTCTCTAACTTCACGTTTCTTACTATAGAACTACCAATAACCAGAGTTGTAGTCTTGACTGTCTTGTCGACCCGCGGCCGTTTGTATGGCGAGTCGACAAACTCACTGTCACTAATGGGTGTAGCAGTGAGTGGGGAAAAGCTGTTTGAAACGTGGAGTGGTTGGTGTCCCGTGTGCTTATGTGTATGACTACGCTTCCTTCCAGTAACAGTCACCCAGCCGCCGTCACGATCTGATTCGTGGGGACCCCGATCAGCCGCGGTGCGCGGCTGACGGTGGCGTCCCTGTGTCCGGGTGCGAGCGGTGGGCGAGCTAGCCGCACCACCGCTAGCACTTTTAACCAGAGCCTCCAGCTCGATCAGCCTCTCCGTTAGCACAGAGATCGCATTGCATTTGTTACACAGACCCATCGACCCATCCAAAAGCAGTGGGGTCGTAACTATGCATGCGGCACTCGATGCACACGATAGGGCTAGAGCGAGAGGGGGCTCGGGAGAGGATGCAGCCGCCGCCATCACAGCGCGGCCCGGTACTAGCAGTAGCAGTAGCCGCTAAGCCGGTGCCACTGCTAGGTGGCTAGGCTATCAAGCCAAACAGCCAAGAAGAAGTTACTACATTAGAGTCTATGGGCTCGCGCAAGTACATGAACCACGTAACCAGACTATTTTCTGCCCCCTCAATATCGCAACTCTGTCTATTTCCCCCCATACCGACACCAAGTAAACCTCACTAGCCTGCCCAAGAGACTAATCTCTTCATGGGCAGGCTAGCGAGCGTGGCCCGCTGGAACCAGCCTGGAGGATACAGTGACTCAAGAAAGACACGCCCCCCAAGTCTGTGTAGAAATGCGAGCCGTGCACAGCCGTGTTTCCCAGTAGATAATGCAAAATCGGCTGGCGGATTATTTACAAAAATTCTCGAGTGCATAGTATAGCGGTCCCTGGTCATGCTAACCAAAAAAGATTTTTATTTACTTCATTAACATGACGCTAAAATAATGGAATTCCGAGGAGTTTTTAACATGTGTTTCCTAGGGTGTGACGTCAGCGTGTTCTACTGGTGACGCGCTGTTTTGGGTCGGGCTTTTCCGAGCTGGTGGGAGGGTTTTTTCAGAAGAGTGGCCTCCGACCTGACACAGCAGTGAAACGGCTTTATATAGCCATATGTTTGCATTTTCGAATGTTATCACAACTTTGTCATAGTTAAAATGAGAAAAAGTTGATATTAGCATGATACCCTGTCTTTAATGATAATGTACAGTAACAGTACAATAGGTCACTTACGTCTATATAATCCCACAACAACCTCCTCCAGATGTTCTCCATGTTGGACCTGACAGATGTAAACTCCTTCATCTGTCTCTCTGTAGTCTCTCAGTATCAGAGACACGTTGCCTTTCTGCAGCTCCTGGATGTTCAGGGTCAGTCTGCCCTCGTAGCCCCTCCCCTCCATCACCTGACCATTCTTATACATGTAAATACACTGTGACTTCTTAAACCAGCTGACTGTCATGGAAGACGCACTGGTCTGAGGAGAGAGCTGACAGGGGAGGGTGACATCTTTACCTCTCTCACCCCATGCATAGCCTTTAGTGTTGAGTTTAAAACCACCTGGAGAAAAGAAAAGACACAGTTAGTGAAATATGAAAGAATGTCTGTTCATTTAAATGTAACCATAATTAACACGACATGCACTTATAATGACACCCCTTAAAATGCATGTGCACATGCATATCATATACCTCATATCATTGCTTGCTGTCTAAAGGGCGTTTCACACAGGGATCGATAAAACACACCTCCAGTTCATTTTCAACAGGACAGGCGTTTTGTGCTGAGAAAACACTGTGTGATAATGCAGGCGTTTACGTGAGTCGCGCAGCGTGTTCGTTTCACGCACACACCTGTGATTCACCACAGCTGGATTCTGTTTAGCTTTTTTTTCCCAGGGCCGGATCTAGAGGGGTGGCAGGGGTGGGCAGAGCCCACTCAAACATGCATCCTGCCCACCCGATGAAAGGTAATATCAGTGGTTTTCAACCGGTGGTCCGGGGACCACCAGTGGTCCTTGAGAGTGTTCCAGGTGGTCCCCAGCTAAATGGTGGAAAGTTGGTTAACCAGATGTAACTCTTTGAGAGGGGAAAAAATCATTTTTATACTCTCAAGAGCTAAAATATTCATCATGTGAATTAGACCAAGTCTACAAAAACTAGAGAATGTAGAAGATTAATGGTCATTTTGATCTGTATGTTGGACTGTTTTGTTTCCCAAATCCAGCCTGGAATTGTGGACAAAAGACAAAAAAAAATCTTTAGTTTTGGGATCTGTGCGGCTAAAATGTCCTAAAATGGTGGTCCGTAGCTCAAATGCAGAATAAATAGTGGGCCCTGCATGGTGTCAAAAAGGTTGAAAACCACTGCTTCACATAAAAACTTTGGAGTTGCCCACCCTGACATTCTTCCAGCCCACCCTAATATGGCTGGCTAAATCCGGCCCTGCTTTTTCCCCAAAACTCCGGTCGTGTTGAAAATGAACTAGAGGAGTGTTTGTATCGTTCCTGGTGTAACAGAGCTGACACTGATCCAGGAGTTAATGCTCCCTGTGTGAAAAGACCTTAACAGAAACCTTGTATTGTAACCTAGTTCAGAGTTTTATATAGGAAATACTTGATCCAGGAGTTAATGCTCCCTGTGTGAAAAGACCTTAACAGAAACCTTGTATTGTAACCTAGTTCAGAGTTTTATATAGGAAATACTTGATCCAGGAGTTAATGCTCCCTGTGTGAAAAGACCTTAACAGAAACCTTGTATTGTAACCTAGTTCAGAGTTTTATATAGGAAATACTTGCCATTCATATAGTGGTTTCAAAGCAAAGTGGACTTTTAGTTTCCTTTGTTTCCTTCAACACTGTAGTATGATGAAGTGAAGTAGGAGCTGATTTCCATCTGACCATTCCAATGGTCAAAACGTTGACCGCATTTAACTCAGTGTTTTATTAGTATTTATTATATTTGACCTTCTCTTTGATCTCTGGGTTTTTATCCAGCACCTGATTCTAAATACTAGTCATAATACTAGACAATGCTAGACATGTGTTTTACTTAAGTAAAAGTATCGATACTACTGCAATACATTACAGATATACTATGTTACAAAAATGTAACATTTTAAAAGTCTGTAAATCAAAAATGACGTCAGGAAAAGTACAAAAATGTTGGCTTCAAAATGTACTTAAAGGGAAATTCCACCCATTTTCTTAGAGATGTAATAATAGAAAAGGTCCCACAGTTTTGTGTTTCCTATAAAATGTAGATCTAAAAAAAATCATTAACATGGTGAAACACAACTTGGTGATGTCATCTTGTTGGGACATAGTAAAATGACATGTTGAAAATGGCTGGTATTTCAAATGTATAAAAATATATTTTGAAAATAGTGAACCTACAAGCTCACAATGCATTACAATGTGCACTGTAAGCTTTTAGATTGGCCATTCTCAAACAGCCATTGTTCATTTTCAAAGTTTTTTTTTTTTCTGTAATATTATTCAAAATGGGACATTTTAATATATTCTCAATTAACTATGCATAAACTGAACCTTTTATTTTCTTAATCTTGATTTTGGGATACAGGTAATGAGAAATCTGGGGGGAAAAAATCTTATCTTAATGAATGAATTTCCAAAACTGCAATGAAATAAAATAAAACCCGTTTCCCTCTGACAGTAGTGGGTTTACTTTGAACAAATGATTGCATCAATGGTGCATGGCATGGAGGTGATCAGCCTGTGGCACTGTTGAGGTTTTATGGAAGGTAAATACATTTATATTGTTCAGTATTATGTCTCACACCTTCCTCTTGACAATACTACCATAGACCCAAAGTGAAGTACAGTGGAGCACACTGTACTATTTACAATGTGTCAATAAAATAAGCCCTAAACCAGTCCTAAACCATCATTATATAGTACATTACTGCATGTG
Source organism: Benthosema pterotum (assembly GCA_039105355.1). Taxonomy (NCBI): domain Eukaryota; kingdom Metazoa; phylum Chordata; class Actinopteri; order Myctophiformes; family Myctophidae; genus Benthosema; species Benthosema pterotum. The sequence continues at coordinate 2,674,284 of CM076975.1, forward strand.
TTTGCATTGCATTCATTTAACTGTTTATTATTTCCCAGCAATCCCTTGCTGTAAATCCTACTGAAATGCAGGTGAATATCACACACCAATATGTCATCATTGATAATGCGTGTGTGCAGACACTATGTGCTGCGTTGAGAAGAAAAATCCTCCGGTGTAGAGGGTCCTTTGGCTGGTGGTGGTCCAGGGACCATCATTTATACATCCTAGATCTAGATCTAAAATCTATCTTCTATTTGCTTTAGTTCTGGAACCCACAAGATTTATTTGTTTGTACAGGACTAGGCAAGTATAAGCATAATTCCTGGTAATAACATGAGTTGTTGTTGACGTTGCAACAGGTACAGTACTTTATGGCTGTCATCAAAGCAAACCTTGGCCTCAATAACACCTCAACAGTGTTACAGTCTGATCTGAGTGATGAAATAATGGCTTCAAAAGTATACATTAATATACTTTTATAATGGTCAACATTTAATTCATTGAGATATGATTTATTTATTTTCATGAACTGTACGCCATGATTATCAAGATTGAAATAATATGTATATATTTTTTCAATACTTCACGGTATGCAATGAATTGAGAATATATCACTAAATTATTTTAAATAAGGATTTTAATTATGATAACGTTGCACTCATTCAGTAAAGTTTACCTGTAAGTGCCACTACTATGAATGGCATCCTGTCATGTACAGAGAATGTTCAAGCAAATATTTTAGTTTTCTGCCAAAACGTCAAAAAAGATGTGCTACTATTATGACATCACCTAATCACAGCAATTAATGATTGGCTGAATGTGCAGAGGATGCAAATGTCCAGCATGCACACACGCACATACGCAACAATAATAATACATTTATTGAGTTTTGACATGTTTTATGGTCCATTGTAAGTGGAGGACACACCCACCATGCTCACATGAACCTCCTTGAGGAAGTAACTCTTTTGTTAGTAGTTAGTAGTAAGAATCTAGTTTTGTTTCCATCAGACATATAGTGTAACTTTCATTCAACTTTGACCCCTCTGTCAGATGGAACTATTTTTAGTGTCCAGTATCACTACGCCAGCAGCAGCCGCGTGACAGAGGGATCAACGTTGAACCACAGTTGTGCTATATGGCAGAAATAGGTCAACAATACAAAATGGTGGATTTGTTCAGTTTTAATGCAGCTATGCAGCTTTAAGTCCAAAAATCTGAACTAACCCTTTAAACCTGACCCACATATCCCCCTCCTCCTCATATCAGTTGATTATGGTTTATCACAAATAAAATAAAGTTAAAACGGTGTTGTGACCTACCATGACCTCTGGCCTCTGCCATGTCTCCTGTATAGAGGGAAAAACAGACAAATTACCACAGTGAACATTCATAACATTTATCTGTAAATAGTTTGTGATTGGTGTGCTGCATTATTCTTCATGGGAACGGAGATCACTTTCTTTACACTTTGGTCACAAAGTAACCAACAGTTGGTACCGACCGCTGTTTCCTGCTCACACACCCTGAAAACCCTACAGTGGTTCTGCAGACACATTTCTACATTATGAAAGGTTGAATAATAATAATAATAAAATGTTCAGATCTTACCTTTCACCGCTTGGCGTGTGACGCTTTAGACTCCAAACGCAGATTCATACAAATCCTCACACGTTCCAGCCTCCTGTACAACTAACCAGCATGAACACATTTGGTCAAAGTGTTAATGTTAGATTCTTCTCCGTAGTTAATCATTAACGTCCACAGCTCCACTCGGCCTCATCATAGAGCTATAAAAGGTGATAATAATTCATGTGATCTGCAAGGTTGGAATTGCTTTGGAGTTTTGAGTGGTGCAACCCAACCACTCCCTTAAGGAGCTATGTGTGTCAGTCCCTGGGTCTGTCCGTCCGAAAAGATTCCTCTACCATTTCAGATGTGGGATGAGTCACCAGAACCAGGTCCAATGAAATACTACAGAACATCAGTACAGTACAGCACAGTACTAAGTCTCTGTGTGTCCGTCCCTGGATCTGAACTCCAAAATTGTCTCTGTGTCTATAAGGACGAAACTTGTGGGTTCTGGAGTCACTAGTGGGGTCTATGAAACTTGTGGGTTCTGGAGTCACTAGTGGGGTCTATGAAACTTGTGGGTTCTGGAGTCACTAGTGGGGTCTATCTATGAAACTTGTGGGTTCTGGAGTCACTAGTGGGGTCTATCTATGAAACTTGTGGGTTCTGGAGTCACTAGTGGGGTCTATCTATGAAACTTGTGGGTTCTGGAGTCACTAGTGGGGTCTATGAAACTTGTGGGTTCTGGAGTCACTAGTGGGGTCTATGAAACTTGTGGGTTCTGGAGTCACTAGTGGAGTCTATGAAACTTGTGGGTTCTGGAGTCACTAGTGGAGTCTATGAAACTTGTGGGTTCTGGAGTCACTAGTGGGGTCTATGAAACTTGTGGGTTGTGGAGTCACTAGTGGGGTCTATGAAACTTGTGGGTTCTGGAGTCACTAGTGGGGTCTATCTATGAAACTTGTGGGTTCTGGAGTCACTAGTGGGGTCTATGAAACTTGTGGGTTGTGGAGTCACTAGTGTGGTCTATGAAACTTGTGGGTTCTGGAGTCACTAGTGGGGTCTATGGAACTTGTGGTGTCACTTGTGGGTCTGTAACGTGTTTGGGGACCCCCCAGGTGCCCCCCCAACACAGATTTGCACCACTTATTTCACACAGGTGTGATTGTCATTGTAGCTTTTTTTAAGTTTATAAACAGTACAGTTGCCAGAGGAGTCATACAATCATTTTCAAATACATCTTTAGCTCTATAGATTTACTTAGGTAGTACATGTGCTCCTTTTTTACATGCATATTCATACCATATTTATTCTTTCTTAATTCAAATCTTCCCAGTGCGTACATATAATGTACAGTCTGTGTGTAATTTAGTCAGAGATCAGGTGACATTTTGAAAGGTAAGTGAGCAAATTTTAAGGGACAAAAATACTGTATATCTACACACCTACACACATCCATGCACATACACACCTATATATTTCAAGAAAATTATAAAAGATAAATTAATAAATAAATAAACACATAAGAAAGTAAGCAAACAATAAATAACCACCAACAGACTTGTGTAAACAACATACATAAAAAATAAAAATAAAAAGGGTTAAGGCGTGGCTAGTCCTCTGAGAGCATCAACCGACATGAACTGATGGATCACTACATAGATTTTACAGATTAGACGGTGATCATAAGGGTTTAATTTCATCGTATCAAGGACTGGGACATTTGGTGGAGTAGTAGGGAACGATGGAAAGTATCTAGACACAAAGCATGTGCACTTGAAGATCCCTAAAGAAATGAGATTTCTTTGTTAAAACCCTATGCCATGCCCATGCCATGATGCCAGCCACCGTGAGCCGCCACGGCTTTACAATCTGACACTGTCAACAGCAGTAATATTGCTTTTTGAATTACGAAATTGTTGTTACTATAAGGGGAACCGCAAGTTCCACAACTATAGCCTCATGAACACAAAATGTGTACACTGGCAATTGGACAATAATCCCTCTTGATATTGTAGTTAGGCCTATACTACTATGCTTTGAAGTCAGTTGATTGAATGATTAATTGGTTGATTGATTTGATTCCATTTCCTCCAGTGATATAATTAAGATGAAGAGAAGAAACAAGGATATTGAGAGCTTCTTTCTAAAAAGAGTCAGAGTCAGCTGCTACAGCCTGTACCAGCAGCACCAGTGCAGAGACCCACACAAGCCAGGCTAACCAGCAGCCTAGGGTCCACTACCCCAATAGAAGATGGTAGGTTGTTGTGTATGGAAACATTTCCACTTTACTACTAATGTAGCCCTTTCATGCCAGCCGTTCAACCAGCGGAACACTGTTATTGTCATCGAGAAAAACAAATTGAGACAGAAGATGAACTTAATATTTGTATATATGTACCAGTGACATGCGGTGAGGGTTGGGGTTGGGGTTGGGGAGGCACTGACTCGAAGTCAGATTTACAAACGTACAGTAGCCTAACTCTACTGCAGCGGTTTTCAACAGGTGGTCCGGGGACCAGGATCCCAGGTGGTCCCCAGGCTAAATGATGGAAAGTTGATTAGCGAGATGTAACTCTTTGAGAGTGTAACCATGAAACCAAATGGACCCTTGCGGCTGGCGGTCCATTTGGTTTCATGGACCGGCATCTGAATTAGCCCAAGTCTGTCACAACTGTCACAAGAATGTTGAAAATTAATCGTCATTTTGATCTGTATGTTTGACTGTTTTATTTCCTAAATCCAGCCTGGAATTGTGAACAGTTTTGTGTGATTAATGAGTGGTAAAATTGGGTTTCTGCAGTCCAGTAAATCTGTGAGTCACATTAATTTCTAAGTATGTAAAACTATCTATTTCATTGTAGCTTTAGTTCATTTTCACTCTTTCCACCTAATCCAGTTAGTTTCAGTTGTGTCTACTATAGTTAGTAGTTTATTTATTGCTCAATTATATTAGTTTTGGTTTACAGTAGGCCGGTTTTCTATTAGTTTTAGTGTTAGTTGTAGTTTTTCCTTTTCAACCTGACAAACAACTCAGGTTCAGGATTGAAAAGGACCAGAGGATTTATTGTATCATAAAAACTCAAGAAAGATTCACCTCTGGAACTGACATGATGACTTGTCTATTGTTCTAAATATAATACATAATAGATGCTGTTACTTTTCATAATGTGTTTGTGGTGCAATGGAGTTATAGAGTAGCAGTCAGAGATGTAGCTTATAATATACTGGTAGATGTAGCTTATAGTATACTGGTAGATGTAGCTTATAGTATACTGGTAGATGTAGCTTATAGTATACTGGTAGATGTAGCTTATAGTATACTGGTAGATGTAGCTTATAGTATACTGGTAGATGTAGCTTATAGTATAGGGGGCTCTATGGCAAGGCACTTGGTGAGAGATTTTGTCTGAAGTGGTACTGTGTGTGTGTGTGTGTGTGTGTGTGTGTGTGTGTGTATGTGTGTGTGTGTGTGTGTGTGTGTGTGTGTGTGTGTGTGTGTGTGTGTGTGTGTGTGTGTGTGTGTGTGTGTGTGTGTGTGTGTGTGTGTGTGTGTGTGTGTGTGTGTGTGTGTGTTATCTTGCATCATGTCTTGCATAACAGTGTCATGATCACAGCTCTAATAATACTTGATTAAACTCATATAACCTTAACCTTATTGAGACAATAGCACCTGTGGCTGTGGCACTATGGCTTGTTTCTATTGGTCTGATGTGGATTCAGTTATAGGCTGGTTGTTGTGCACTGATGTAGAAACACATAGCATATAGTAAAACATAGCATACACTCACTAGATGTGCCCATATGTGCCTGAAGTAATAGAATGCTTACCAGGAGGCCTTAAACACGTTTCCTATAGAATATTGTGTGACTTAGTACTCAGACCCTTTCCCACGATGGGGGGAAGATGCTCTGACAAAAGTTAAAAAAAAAGGTCTTAAAAAGACTTAAATTTTACTTTAAGAAACCTGTAGGAACCCTGAAAAATAAATGAATAAAAATATCTGGTCTATTTTATCCATTTGCTCCTGCACGTAATTCAGACTAGGCCTAGGTGAAGTACAACTTTGCTGTTTCTCAAATAAAATGTATAACGGTATTACAGCTTTCATTGATTTATTTCAAATTCGAAACATTGTCTAGCCTGTAAGGTAAAAAAGGGTAAAAAAAAAAAAAAATCGAAATCGAATCGAATCGTGGTGTATTCTTGAGTATCGAAAAAAAAAATCGAATCGTTGGGTCAGGAAATCGATACTGAATCGAATCGCCATGATGGGTGTGATTTACACCCCTAGTGAGGACCACCTGATACACTGCCTCAAGGAGGGCCAGCCCTGCCAGGGGGGAAGAGATTTGCTTGTGAGGGCCAGAGAGGAGTTCCGCAATGAACTTCTTATTGAGGAGGATGAGGAGGAGGAGGGAGAGGGGGAGGAGGAGGAGGAGGAGGGAGAGGAGGAGGAGGATGATGATGATGACGATGAGTGGCATTAAGATACCGGTAGTTCCGTCTGAGCATGGTCACAACTGTGGCCATGTGGACAGCTTTTGGCCGCGCTTCAATCCAGCCCAGAGAGAGAGACCACTGGGATTATTGCTCTGTCGTTGGGACAGGTTTGTCTTTGTCCTGTGGTTTTCTAAATCCCACTGGCTGTTGTGTGATTTTTTTTTTAATGAAAAGAGCTCTTTGTTGTTGTCTGATAGATATATTGTAGATCAGTCTGTCTTTAGCCAGTTTGGCAAGCATCTCGTCAGATGTCTTCTAGCCTCGACACCCAGGCTTTCATTTTCGTTCGCCTTGCGCGAAAACGGAAAGCCTGGACTAACGCACGTTGGAAAGTGGCCTTCAAGTGGGAGTGAACCTTCCGGGGTGGGCGTCGCTCTAAATGATGTGACGTAGAACAGCAGTGGACGGGAGGGGGAGGGGCCGGGGATGACGACACGTTAGTGAGATCAAATCAGAGCGCAGCACTTCCGCCGTGTGGATCCCACGACACCCCCGCCCCCCAAGGCCAAAATCATTGAGGGCTAGACCAGGCTAGATGTCTTCTTAATACGGTTGAAACTATTGATTGTCTTCTCTGTGGTTATTCATTTTTTGGAAGTGATGAGAAACTAAAAAGTTTACTTTCAACAGAAGACCTTTGAACGCCAGGATGGAAGACAGCCAATGCTGTTATCTGAGCAACGATTGTTTATATGATAAAACCTTGCCTATATCACTCACCATCCTGTGACCAGTGTTGGGCAGTAACAAGTTACACATTACTGTAATATTATTGTCTTTTCCAGCAAAGGTAGTGTAACAATATTACTCTACAAAAAATACTTGAATGAACTGTAATACATTATTCCAGGGGTTTTCAACCTTTTTGATGCCAGGGCCCACCATTTATTCAGAATTTGAGCCACGGACCACCACTTGAGGACATTTTAGCCCCACAATTAGTCCCCAAAACTAAAGATTTTGGGGACTACCGGTAATTGTCCATCTAATTTAATTGTCCACCTAATTGTCCATCTTCTTGGACTTGAACTAGACTTGAGCTAATTCAGACGATGAATGTTTTAACTCTTGAGAGTGTAAAAATGAAACCAACTGGACCCGCAAGGGTCCATTTGGTTTCATTTTTACGTTCTCGAGAGTTACATCTGGTTAACCAACTTAGCTGGGGACCACCTGGAAACCTCTTAGGGACCACTGGTGGTCCCCGGACCACCTTAATTTTCAAGAATCTATAAAATTACGAACAATTACCTCTATACAATTAGAAGTAGAAGAATTCTTATCCTGACCAACGTCTTGCCAGTTACCGGTATTACAGTTTTTTTTACTTCATTTATATTGTTTGTTTTATTGTTGTACGGTATGTATTATGGTCCATTTGCACTGTTCTTGTTGCGACCTTGTTTACAGAAATATACTACTGGTATTTGTTATTGCACTACTGGCATGTTGTTCACTTTGCATAGTACAATGTTGTTTGTAATTTTGCACTAAAATGCTGGACCGAGTACTGCATATTTATACTGTGTCCAAATAACGGCCCTGTGCAGGCCGGTGCAAAAATAAATAACAGCCTACTGCAATTAACGGCCCGGTTCCTTATAACCGCCCGGGGTCCGGATGGATTTTGCATAATTACAGCCCGGGCTACTATTTGGTATTTTACAGTATTCAATAAATGTAAATTTTAGTCAAAACTTCAAAAAATATTTGATATTGATTTACATACATTGAATTTACAATGTAAATTCAATGTATGTAAATCAATACCATATTTTTTTTTAAGTTTTTTATATATTCAATAAATGTAAATTTTACATTTATTGAATATATGAAGCTATCTTGGTAAAATGGAGTTTTAATTTATAATGGGTGTATAGTAAGGGGGCGGGGCAGCTGAAATGGACATGAAATATGGAAATACTGAATCGAGTAACTTGCAAACTGTCTTGGGTGTTCACATAAAATATCCTTTGAATTCCTTGATATATGCCATGGCATGTAGGGATCGGACAGTCACAGTGCTAAATGTTTGGGCTTCCCCCAAAAACGAATCTCAGAAACAGAAGTCAAAAATTTCTTTCAACATAAAGTTAGAGAACCACTCTGACAATGCTCCCTTCCTCAATGCTCCACTACGAAGCAAAGAACAGTCATCAATGGCAGTGGATGTACGAAACGAATCATTAGCCACAGCCCGCTTCACGCTCAGAAAGGAACATCACGACTCTTCATCGTGGTTAGCGAGACCAAACACTTTAAAAACTCATTCTTCAAGTTAAGAACTATAGAAATGATCGCTGAAAGTATAATCTTAATGAGAGAAAGGGCTGGAGAGAGGAGTGCTTCATGTGGATGTCACTATCATTGATGGTTGGCATGACTAATACGCCAAAATGTCACCTGGATGCACATTCTCTTTCAATTATATTCTATAATGAACTGGGCAGTCAATTTTCGCAATCCTTTTTTTTTTTTTTTTTTTTTTTTTTTTACCCCAGACCACGTGGGATACATATTTCACGCCCTAAATCACCACCTTAAATTATTTTCCCTTGGTCTACTCAGACTCATGTGAACTCGATCCAATGATTAGATAGTTGATATTAATTTCATTTTTATAAGTCAAATCTTCAAAATATATTTGATATTGATTTACATACCTGCAATTTACATATATTGAATATATGAAGCTATCATGGTTAAAAAGGAGTTTTAATTTATAATGGGTGTATAGTAAGGGGGCGGGGCAGCTGGACATCAAATATGGAAATACTGAAATGAGTAACTTGCAAACTGTCTTGGGTGTTCACATGGAATATGCCTTCATATATGGCATGTAGGGATCGGACAGTCACAGTGCTGAATGTTTGGGCTTCCCCCATAATTGAGTCTCACAGAAACAGAATTCAAAATTTTCATTTAACATAAACCTAGAAAACCACTCTGACAATGCTCCCTTCCTCAATGCTCCACTACGAAGCAAAGAACGGTCATCAATGGCAGTGGATGTATGAAACGAATCATCAGCCACTGCCCGCTTCACACTCAAAAAGGAACATCACGACTCTTCATCGTGGTTAGCGAGACCAAACACTTTAGAAACTAATTTTCTCAAGTTTAGAACTATAGAAATGATCCCTGAAAGTATAGTCTTAATGAGAGAAAGGGCTGGAGAGAGGAGTGCTTCATGTGGATGTCACTATCATTGATGGTTGGCATGACTAATACGCCAAAATGTCACCTGGATGCACATTCTCTTTCAATTATATTCTATAATAAACTGGGCAGTCAATTTTCATGATCCTTTTTTCCCTATGACCACGTGGGATACATATTTCACTCCTGAATCACCACCTTAAATTATTTTCCCTTGGTCTACTCGATTCAGTGATTAGATATTTGAAATTAATTTCATTTTTATAAGTCAAAACTTCAAAAAGTATTTCATATTGATTCACATACATTGAATTTACATATATTGCATATATGAAGCTATCATGGTTAAAATGGAGTTTTAATTTATAATGGGTGCATAGTAAGGGGGCGGGGCAGCTGAAATGGACATGAAATATGGAAATACTGAATCGAGTAACTTGCAAACTGTCTTGGGTGTTCACATGAAATATCCCTTGATATATGGCATGTAGGGATCGGACAGTCACAGTGCTAAATAGGCTTCACCCCAAAAAACGAATCTCGCAGAAACAGAACCCAAAAATTTCATTTAACATAAATCTAGAGAACCACTCTGACAATGCTCCCTTCCTCAATGCTCCACTAAGAAGCAAAGAACGGTCATCAATGGCAGTGGATGTATGAAACGAATCATTATCCACTGCCCGCTTCACGCTCAGAAAGGAACATCAAGACTCTTCATCGTGGTTAGCGAGACCAAACACTTTAGAAACTCATTCCTCAAGTTAAGAACTATAGAAATGATCCCTGAAAGTATAGTCTTAATGAGAGAAAGGGCTGGAGAGAGGAGTGCTTCATGTGGATGTCACTATCATTGATGGTTGGCATGACTAATACGCCAAAATGTCACCTGGATGCACATTCTCTTTCAATTATATTCTAGTCAAAACTTCAAGAAATATTTGATATTAATTTACATACATTAAATTTACATATGTTGAATATATAAAACTATCATGGTTAAAATGGAGTTTTAATTTATAATGGGTGTATAGTAAGGGGGTGGGGCAGCTGAAATGGATATCAAATATGGAAATGCTGAATCAAGTAACTTGCAAACTGTCTTGGGTGTTCACATGAAATATTCCTTAATATATGGCATGGCATGGCATGTAGGGATCGGACAGTCACAGTGCTAAATGTTTGGGCTTCCCCCAAAAACGAATCTCACAGAAACAGAATTCAAAAATTTATTTTAACATGTAGCTAAAGAACCACTCTGACAATGCTCCCTTCCTCAATGCTCCACTAAGAAGCAAAGAACGGTCATCAATGGCAGTGGATGTATGAAACGAATCATTAGCCACTGCCCGCTTCACGCTCAGAAAGGAACATCACGACTCTTCATCGTGGTTAGCGAGACCAAACACTTTAGAAACTCATTTCTCAAGTTAAGAACTATAGAAATGATCCCTGAAAGTATAGTCTTAATGAGAGAAAGGGCTGGAGAGAGGAGTGCTTCATGTGGATGTCACTATCATTGATGGTTGGCATGACTAATACGCCAAAATGTCACCTGGATGCACATTCTCTTTCAATTATATTCTATAATGAACTGGGCAGTCAATTTTCATAATCCTTTTCTTTCCTCCGACCACGTGGGATATATATTTCACTCCTGAATCACCACCTTAAATTATTTTCCCTTGGTCTACTCACACTCATGTGAACTCCATTCAGTGATTAGATATTTGAAATTAATTTCATTTTTATAAGTCAAAACTTCAAAAAGTATTTCATATTGATTCACATACATTGAATTTACATATATTGCATATATGAAGCTATCATGGTTAAAATGGAGTTTTAATTTATAATGGGTGCATAGTAAGGGGGCGGCAGCTGAAATGGACATGAAATATGGAAATACTGAATCGAGTAACTTGCAAACTGTCTTGGGTGTTCACATGAAATATCCCTTGATATATGGCATGTAGGGATCGGACAGTCACAGTGCTAAATAGGCTTCACCCCAAAAAACGAATCTCGCAGAAACAGAACCCAAAAATTTCATTTAACATAAATCTAGAGAACCACTCTGACAATATCCCTTCCTCAATGCTCCACTAAGAAGCAAAGAACGGTCATCAATGACATTGGATGTATGAAACGAATCATTAGCCACTGCCCGCTTCACGCTCAGAAAGGAAGATCAGGACTCTTCATCGTGGATAGCGAGACCGAACACTTTAGAAACTCATTTCTCAAGTTAAGAACTATAGAAATGATCCCTGAAAGTATAGTCTTAATGAGAGAAAGGGCTGGAGAGAGGAGTGCTTCATGTGGATGTCACTATCATTGATGGTTGGCATGACTAATACGCCAAAATGTCACCTGGATGAACATTCTCTTTCAATTATATTCTATAATGAACTGGCAGGCAATTTTCGCAATCCTTTTTACCCCCGACCACGTGGGATACATATTTCACGCCCTGAATCACTACCTTAAATTATTTTCCCTTGGTCTACTCAGACTCATGTGAACTCGATTCAGCGATTAGATATTTGAAATTAATTTCACTTTTATAAGTCAAAACTTCAAAAAATATTGATATTGATTTACATACATTAAATTTACAATGTAAATTCAATGTATGTAAATCAATACCATTTTTTTAAGTTTTTTATATATTCAATAAATGTAAATTTTACATTTATTGAATATAGGAAGCTATCATGGGAAAATGGAGTTTTAATTATAATGGGTGTATAGTAAGGGGGGGGGCAGCTGAAATGGATATCAAATATGGAAATGCTGAATCAAGTAACTTGCAAACTGTCTTGGGTGTTCACATGAAATATTCCTTAATATATGGCATGGCATGGCATGTAGGGATCGGACAGTCACAGTGCTAAATGTTTGGGCTTCCCCCAAAAACGAATCTCACAGAAACAGAATTCAAAAATTTATTTTAACATGAAGCTAAAGAACCACTCTGACAATGCTCCCTTCCTCAATGCTCCACTACGAAGCAAAGAACGGTCATCAATGGCAGTGGATGTATGAAACGAATCATTAGCCACTGCCCGCTTCACACTCAGAAAGGAACATCACTTCTCTCATCGTGGTTAGCGAGACCAAACACTTTAGAAACTCATTTCTCAAGTTAAGAACTATAGAAATGATCCCTGAAAGTATAGTCTTAATGAGAGAAAGGCTGGAGAGAGGAGTGCTTCATGTGGATGTCACTATCATTGATGGTTGGCATGACTAATACGCCAAAATGTCACCTGGATGCACATTCTCTTTCAATTATATTCTATAATGAACTGGGCAGTCAATTTTCATAATCCTTTTTTTTCCTCCGACCACGTGGGATATATATTTCACTCCTGAATCACCACCTTAAATTATTTTCCCTTGGTCTACTCGATTCAGTGATTAGATATTTGAAATTAATTTCATTTTTATAAGTCAAAACTTCAAAAAGTATTTCATATTGATTCACATACATTGAATTTACATATATTGCATAAATTATATGAAGCTATCATGGTTAAAATGGAGTTTTAATTTATAATGGGTGTATAGTAAGGGGGCGGGGCAGCTGAAATGGACATGAAATAATTATGGAAATACTGAATCGAGTAACTTGCAAACTGTCTTGGGTGTTCACATGAAATATCCCTTGATATATGGCATGTAGGGATCGACAGTCACAGTGCTAAATAGGCTTCACCCCAAAAAACGAATTTCGCAGAAACAGAACCCAAAAATTTTCATTTAACATAAATCTAGAGAACCACTCTGACAATGCTCCCTTCCTCAATGCTCCACTAAGAAGCAAAGAACGGTCATCAATGACAGTGGATGTATGAAACAAATCATTCTCCACTGCCCGCTTCATGTTCAGAAAGGAAGATCACGATTCTTCATCGTGGTTAGCGAGACCAAACACTTTAGAAACTCATTTCTCAAGTTAAGAACTATAGAAATGATCCCTGAAAGTATAGTCTTAATGAGAGAAAGGGCTGGAGAGAGGAGTGCTTCATGTGGATGTCACTATCATTGATGGTTGGCATGACTAATACGCCAAAATGTCACCTGGATGCACATTCTCTTTCAATTATATTCTAGTCAAAACTTCAAGAAATATTTGATATTAATTTACATACATTAAATTTACATATGTTGAATATATAAAAACTATCATGGTTAAAATGGAGTTTAAATTTATAATGGGTGTTAGTAAGGGGGTGGGGCAGCTGAAATGGATATCAAATATGGAAATGCTGAATCAAATAACTTGCAAACTGTCTTGGGTGTTCACATGAAATATTCCTTAATATATGGCATGGCATGTAGGGATTGGACAGTCACAGTGCTAAATGTTTGGGCTTCCCCCAAAAACAAATCTCACAGAAACAGAATTCAAAAATTTAATTTAACATAAAGCTAGAGAACCACTCTGACAATGCTCCCTTCCTCAATGCTCCACTACGAAGCAAAGAACAGTCATCAATGGCAGTGGATGTATGAAACGAATCATTATCCACTGCCCGCTTCACGCTCAGAAAGGAACATCACGATTCTTCATCGTGGTTAGCGAGACCAAACACTTTAGAAACTCATTTCTCAAGTTAAGAACTATAGAAATGATCCCTGAAAGTATAGTCTTAATGAGAGAAAGGGCTGGAGAGAGGAGTGCTTCATGTGGATGTCACTATCATTGATGGTTGGCATGACTAATACGCCAAAATGTCACCTGGATGCACATTCTCTTTCAATTATATTCTAGTCAAAACTTCAATAAATATTTGATATTAATTTACATACATTAAATTTACATATGTTGAATATATAAAACTATCATGGTTAAAATGGAGTTTTAATTTATAATGGGTGTATAGTAAGGGGGTGGGCAGCTGAAATATGGAAATGCTGAATCAAGTAACTTGCAAACTGTCTTGGGTGTTCACATGAATATTCCTTAATATATGGCATGGCATGGCATGGCGGGATCGGACAGTCACAGTGCTAAATGTTTGGGCTTCCCCCAAAAACGAATCTCACAGAAACAGAATTCAAAAATTTAATTCAACAAAAAGCTAGAGAACCACTCTGACAATGCTCCCTTCTTCAATGCTCCACTAAGAAGCAAAGAACAGTCATCAATGGCAGTGGATGTATGAAACAAATCATTATCCACAGCCCGCTTCACGCTCAGAAAGGAACATCACGATTCTTCATCGTGGTTAGCGAGACCAAACACTTTAGAAACTCATTTCTCAAGTTAAGAACTATAGAAATGCTCCCTGAAAGTATAGTCTTAATGAGAGAAAGGGCTGGAGAGAGGAGTGCTTCATGTGGATGTCACTATCATTGATGGTTGGCATGACTAATACGCCAAAATGTCACCTGGATGCACATTCTCTTTCAATTATATTCTATAATGAACTGGGCAGGCAATCCTTTTTTACCCCCGACCACGTGGGATACATATTTCACGCCCTGAATCACTACCTTAAATTATTTTCCCTTGGTCTACTCAGACTCATGTGAACTCGATCCAATGATTAGATATTTGAAATTAATTTCACTTTTATAAGTCAAAACTTCAAAAAATATTGATATTGATTTACATACATTGAATTTACAATGTAAATTCAATGTATGTAAATCAATACCATTTTTTTAAGTTTTTTATATATTCAATAAATGTAAATTTTACATTTATTGAATATATGAAGCTATCATGGTAAAATGGAGTTTTAATTTATAATGGGTGTATAGTAAGGGGGCGGGGCAGCTGAAATGGACATGAAATATGGAAATACTGAATCGAGTAACTTGCAAACTGTCTCTGGTGTTCACATAAAATATCCCTTGAATCCCTTGATATATGGCATGGCATGTAGGGATTGGACAGTCACAGTGCTAAATGTTTGGGCTTCCCCCCAAAAACGAATCTCACAGAAACAGAACTCAAAAATTTCTTTCAACATAAAGCTAGAGAACCACTCTGACAATGCTCCCTTCCTCAATGCTCCACTAAGAAGCAAAGAACGGTCATCAATGGCAGTGGATGTATGAAACAAATCATTATCCACTGCCGATTCGGTGATTAGATTATTTGATATTAATTTCATTTTTATGAGTCAAAACTTCAAAAAATATTTGATATTGATTTACATACATTGAATTTTGCATATATTGAATAAATAAGCTATCATGGTAAAATGGAGTTTTAATTTATAATGGGTGTATAGTAAGGGGGCGGGGCAGCTGAAATGGACATCAAACATGGAAATACTGAATCGAGTAACTTTCAAACTGTCTTGGGTGTTCACATGAAATATCCCTTGATATATGGCATGTAGGGATCAGACAGTCACAGTGCTAAATAGGCTTCACCCCAAAAAAACGAATCTAGCAGAAACAGAACCCAAAAATTTCATTTAACCATAAAGCTAGAGAAACACTCTGACAATGCTCCCTTCCTCAATGCTCCACTAAGAAGCAAAGAACGGTCATCAATAGCAGTGGATGTATGAAACGAATCATTATCCACTGCCCGCTTCACGCTCAGAAAGGAACATCACGATTCTTCATCGTGGTTAGCGAGACCAAACACTTTAGAAACTCATTTCTCAAGTTAAGAACTATAGAAATGATCCCTGAAAGTATAGTCTTAATGAGAGAAAGGGCTGGAGAGAGGAGTGCTTCATGTGGATGTCACTATCATTGATGGTTGGCATGACTAATACGCCAAAATGTCACCTGGATGCACATTCTCTTTCAATTATATTCTATAATGAACTGGGCAGGCAATTTTCGCAATCCTTTTTTACCCCCGACCACGTGGGATACATATTTCACGCCCTGAATACCTACCTTAAATTATTTTTCCTTGGTCTACTCAGACTCATGTGAACTCGATCCAATGATTAGATAGTTGATATTAATTTCATTTTTATAATTTAAAACTTCAAAAAATATTTGATATTGATTTATTGAATATATGAAGCTATCATAGTAAAATGGAGTTTTAATTTATAATGGGTGTATAGTAAGGGGGCGGGGCAGCTGAAATGGATATCAAATATGGAAATGCTGAATCAAGTAACTTGCAAACTGTCTTGGGTGTTCACATGAAATATTCCTTAATATATGGCATGGCATGGCATGGCATGGCATGGCATGGCATGCATGGCATGGCATGGCATGGCATGGCATGGCATGGCATGGCATGGCATGTAGGGATCGGACAGTCACAGTGCTAAATGTTTGGGCTTCCCCCAAAAACGAATCTCACAGAAACAGAATTCAAAAATTTCTTTCAACATAAAGCTAGAGAACCACTCTGACAATGCTCCCACTGCCGATTCGGTGATTAGATATTTGATATTAATTTCATTTTTTATGAGTCAAAACTTCAAAAAATATTTGTTATTG
This sequence comes from Benthosema pterotum, assembly GCA_039105355.1. Lineage (NCBI taxonomy): Eukaryota > Metazoa > Chordata > Actinopteri > Myctophiformes > Myctophidae > Benthosema > Benthosema pterotum. Next base: position 2,690,938 of record CM076975.1, read on the forward strand.
ATTTACATACATTGAATTTGCATATATTGAATAAATAAGCTATCATGGTTAAAATGGAGTTTTAATTTATCATAGGTGTATAGTAAGGGGTCGGGGCAGCTGAAATGGACATCAAACATGGAAATACTGAATCGAGTAACTTTCAAACTGTCTTGGGTGTTCACATGAAATATCCCTTGATATATGGCATGTAGGGATCGGACAGTCACAGTGCTAAAACGAATCTCGCAGAAACAGAACCCAAAAATTTCATTAAACCATAAAGCTAGAGAACCACTCTGACAATGTTCCCTTCCTCAATGCTCCACTAAGAAGCAAAGAACGGTCATCAATGGCAGTGGATGTATGAAACGAATCATTAGGCACTGCCCGCTTCACGCTCAGAAAGGAAGATCACGATTCTTCATCGTGGTTAGCGAGACCAAACACTTTAGAAACTCATTTCTCAAGTTAAGAAATATAGAAATGATCCCTGAAAGTATAGTCTTAATGAGAGAAAGGGCTGGAGAGAGGAGTGCTTCATGTGGATGTCACTATCATTGATGGTTGGCATGACTAATACGCCAAAATGTCACCTGGATGCACATTCTCTTTCAATTATATTCTAGTCAAAACTTCAATAAATATTTGATATTAATTTACATACATTAAATTTACATATGTTGAATATATAAAACTATCATGTTAAAATGGAGTTTTAATTTATAATGGGTGTATAGTAAGGGGGTGGGGCAGCTGAAATATGGAAATGCTGAATCAAGTAACTTGCAAACTGTCTTGGGTGTTCACATGAAATATTCCTTAATATATGGCATGGCATGTAGGGATCGGACAGTCACAGTGCTAAATGTTTGGGCTTCCCCCAAAAACGAATCTCACAGAAACAGAATTCAAAAATTTATTTTAACATAAAGCTAGAGAACCACTCTGACAATGCTCCCTTCCTCAATGCTCCACTACGAAGCAAAGAACAGTCATCAATGGCAGTGGATGTATGAAACGAATCATTAGCCACTGCCCGCTTCACACTCAGAAAGGAACATCACGACTCTTCATCGTGGTTAGCGAGACCAAACACTTTAGAAACTCATTTCTCAAGTTAAGAACTATAGAAATGATCCCTGAAAGTATAGTCTTAATGAGAGAAAGGGCTGGAGAGAGGAGTGCTTCATGTGGATGTGACTATCATTGATGGTTGGCATGGCTAATACGCCAAAATGTCACATGGATGCACATTCACTTTCAATTATATTCTATAATGAACTGGGCAGTCAATTTTCATAATCCTTTTTTTTCCCTCCGACCACGTGGGATATATATTTCACTCCTGAATCACCACCTTAAATTATTTTCCCTTGGTCTACTCACACTCATGTGAATTCGATTCAGTGACTAGATATTCAAAATTAATTTCATTTTTATAAGTCAAAACTTCAAAAAGTATTTCATATTGATTCACATACATTGAATTTACATATATTGCATAAATTATATGAAGCTATCATGGTTAAAATGGAGTTTTAATTTATAATGGGTGTATAGTAAGGGGGCGGGGCAGCTGAAATGGACATGAAATAATTATGGAAATACTGAATCGAGTAACTTGCAAACTGTCTTGGGTGTTCACATGAAATATCCCTTGATATATGGCATGTAGGGATCGGACAGTCACAGTGCTAAATAGGCTACACCCCAAAAAACGAATCTCGCAGAAACAAAACCCAAAAATTTCATTTAACATAAATCTAGAGAACCACTCTGACAATGCTCCCTTCCTCAATGCTCCACTAAGAAGCAAAGAACGGTCATCAATGACAGTGGATGTATGAAATGAATCATTATCCACTGCCCGCTTCACGCTCAGAAAGGAACATCAGGACTCTTCATCGTGGTTAGCGAGACCAAACACTTTAGAAACTCATTCCTCAAGTTAAGAACTATAGAAATGATCCCTGAAAGTATAGTCTTAATGAGAGAAAGGGCTGGAGAGAGGAGTGCTTCATGTGGATGTCACTATCATTGATGGTTGGCATGACTAATACGCCAAAATGTCACCTGGATGCACATTCTCTTTCAATTATATTCTATAATGAACTGGGCAGGCAATTTTCGCAATCCTTTTTTACCCCCGACCACGTGGGATACATATTTCACGCCCTGAATCACTACCTTAAATTATTTTCCCTTGATCTACTCAGACTCATGTGAACTCGATTCAGTGATTAGATATTTGAAATTAATTTCACTTTTATAAGTCAAAACTTCAAAAAATATTTGATATTGATTTACATACATTGAATTTACAATGTAAATTCAATGTATGTAAATCAATACCATTTTTTTTTAATTTTTTATATATTCAATAAATGTAAATTTTACATTTATTGAATATATGAAGCTATCATGGTAAAATGGAGTTTTAATTTATAATGGGTGTATAGTAAGGGGGCGGGGCAGCTGAAATGGACATGAAATATGGAAATACTGAATCGAGTAACTTGCAAACTGTCTTGGGTGTTCACATAAAATATCCCTTGAATCCCTTGATATATGGCATGGCATGTAGGGATTGGACAGTCACAGTGCTAAATGTTTGGGCTTCCCCCAAAAACGAATCTCACAGAAACAGAACTCAAAAATTTCTTTCAACATAAAGCTAGAGAACCACTCTGACAATGCTCCCTTCCTCAATGCTCCACTAAGAAGCAAAGAACGGTCATCAATGGCAGTGGATGTATGAAACAAATCATTATCCACTGCCGATTCGGTGATTAGATATTTGATATTAATTTCATTTTTATGAGTCAAAACTTCAAAAAATATTTGATATTGATTTACATACATTGAATTTGCATATATTGAATAAATAAGCTATCATGGTTAAAATGGAGTTTTAATTTATAATGGGTGTATAGTAAGGGGGCGGGGCAGCTGAAATGGACATCAAACATGGAAATACTGAATCGAGTAACTTGCAAACTGTCTTGGGTGTTCACATGAAATATCCCTTGATATATGGCATGTAGGGATCGGACAGTCACAGTGCTAAATAGGCTTCACCCCAAAAAACGAATCTCGCAGAAACAGAACCCAAAAATTTCATTAAACCATAAAGCTAGAGAACCACTCTGACAATACTCCCTTCCTCAATGCTCCACTAAGAAGCAAAGAACGTCATCAATGGCAGTGGATGTATGAAACGAATCATTATCCACTGCCCGCTTCACGCTCAGAAAGGAAGATCACGATTCTTCATCGTGTTAGCGAGACCAAACACTTTAGAAACTCATTTCTCAAGTTAAGAACTATAGAAATGATCCCTGAAAGTATAGTCTTAATGAGAGAAAGGGCTGGAGAGAGGAGTGCTTCATGTGGATGTCACTATCATTGATGGTTGGCATGACTAATACGCCAAAATGTCACCTGGATGCACATTCTCTTTCAATTATATTCTAGTCAAAACTTCAATAAATATTTGATATTAATTTACATACATTAAATTTACATATGTTGAATATATAAAACTATCATGGTTAAAATGGAGTTTAATTTATAATGGGTGTATAGTAAGGGGTGGGGCAGCTGAAATATGGAAATGCTGAATCAAGTAACTTGCAAACTGTCTTGGGTGTTCACATGAAATATTCCTTAATATATGGCATGGCATGTAGGGATCGGACAGTCACAGTGCTAAATGTTTGGGCTCCCCCCAAAAACGAATCTCACAGAAACCGAATTCAAAAATTTATTTTAACATAAAGCTAGAGAACCACTCTGACAATGCTCCCTTCCTCAATGCTCCACTACGAAGCAAAGAACGGTCATCAATGGCAGTGGATGTATGAAACGAATCATTAGCCACTGCCCGCTTCACGCTCAGAAAGGAACATCACGACTCTTCATCGTGGTTAGCGAGACCAAACACTTTAGAAACTCATTTCTCAAGTTAAGAACTATAGAAATGATCCCTGAAAGTATAGTCTTAATGAGAGAAAGGGCTGGAGAGAGGATGCTTCATGTGGATGTCACTATCATTGATGGTGGCATGACTAATACGCCAAAATGTCACCTGGATGCACATTCACTTTCAATTATATTCTATAATGAACTGGGCAGTCAATTTTCATAATCCTTTTTTTTCCCTCCGACCACGTGGGAATATATTTCACTCCTGAATCACCACCTTAAATTATTTCCCTTGGTCTACTCACACTCATGTGAACTCGATTCAGTGACTAGATATTTGAAATTAATTTCATTTTTATGAGTCAAAACTTCAAAAAGTATTTCATATTGATTCACATACATTGAATTTACATATATTGCATATATGAAGCTATCATGGTTAAAAATGGAGTTTTAATTTATAATGGTGTATAGTAAGGGGGGCGGGGCAGCTGAAATGGACATGAAATATGGAAATACTGAATCGAGTAACTTGCAAACTGTCTTGGGTGTTCACATGAAATATCCCTTGATATATGGCATGTAGGGATCGGACAGTCACAGTGCTAAATAGGCTTCACCCCAAAAAACGAATCTCGCAGAAACAAAACCCAAAAATTTCATTTAACATAAATCTAGAGAACCACTCTGACAATGCTCCCTTCCTCAATGCTCCACTAAGAAGCAAAGAACGGTCATCAATGGCAGTGGATGTATGAAACGAATCATTATCCACTGCCCGCTTCACGCTCAGAAAGGAACATCAGGACTCTTCATCGTGGTTAGCGAGACCAAACACTTTAGAAACTCATTTCTCAAGTTAAGAACTATAGAAATGATCCCTGAAAGTATAGTCTTAACGAGAGAAAGGGCTGGAGAGAGGAGTGCTTCATGTGGATGTCACTATCATTGATGGTTGGCATGACTAATACGCCAAAATGTCACCTGGATGCACATTCTCTTTCAATTATATTCTAGTCAAAACTTCAAGAAATATTTGATATTAATTTACATACATTAAATTTACATATGTTGAATATATAAAACTATCATGGTTAAAATGGAGTTTTAATTTATAATGGGTGTATAGTAAGGGGGTGGGGCAGCTGAAATGGATATCAAATATGGAAATGCTGAATCAAGTAACTTGCAAACTGTCTTGGGTGTTCACATGAAATATTCCTTAATATATGGCATGGCATGTAGGGATCGGACAGTCACAGTGCTAAATGTTTGGGCTTCCCCCAAAAACGAATCTCACAGAAACAGAATTCAAAAATTTAATTTAACATAAAGCTAGAGAACCACTCTGACAATGCTCCCTTCCTCAATGCTCCACTAAGAAGCAAAGAACGGTCATCAATGGCAGTGGATGTATGAAACAAATCATTATCCACAGCCCGCTTCACGCTCAGAAAGGAACATCACGATTCTTCATCGTGGTTAGCGAGACCAAACACTTTAGAAACTCATTTCTCAAGTTAAGAACTATAGAAATGATCCCTGAAAGTATAGTCTTAATGAGAGAAAGGGCTGGAGAGAGGAGTGCTTCATGTAGATGTCACTATCATTGATGGTTGGCATGACTAATACGCCAAAATGTCACCTGGATGCACATTCTCTTTCAATATATTCTATAATGAACTGGGCAGTCAATTTTCGCAATCCTTTTCTGCCCCCGACCACGTGGGATACATATTTCACGCCCTGAATCACTACCTTAAACTATTTTCCCTTGGTCTACTCAGACTCATGTGAACTCGATTCAGTGATTAGATATTTGATATTAATTTCAAAAAATATTTGATATTGATTCACATACATTGAATTTACATATATTGAATATATGAAGCTATCATGGTTAAAATGAGTTTTAATTTATAATGGGTGTATAGTAAGGGGGCGGGGCAGCTGAAATGCACATCAAATATGGAAATACTGAATCGATTAACTTGCAAACTGTCTTGGGTGTTCACATGAAATATCCCTTGATATAAGGCATGGCGGGATCACACAGTCACAGTGCTAAATGTTTGGGCTTCCCCCAAAAAACAATCTCACAGAAACAGAATTCAAAGACTTCTTTCAACATAAAGCTAGAGAACCACTCTGACAATGCTCCCTTCCTCAATGCTCCACTAAGAAGCAAAGAACAGTCATCAATGGCAGTGGCAACTAAACTATAAGGCTAAAACTAAACATACTACAACTAAGCAGCTAAACAGACACATATATGTACAAATATGTACTACAATTATAGAATACTACAACTAAAACGATACGTTTAACCAGCCACTGCAAAAATTGTACTTTTTTGAAGTGCTGCCAAGCACTTCCCTTAGACGATGTACAAGATGTGTCTGTCTGTCTGTCTGTCTGTCTGTCTGTCTGTCTGTCCCTGCCTGCATGCGTGGAGTCATGTTGATGTTGCCATGTTCAGAGAAACAAGCACAATGGGACGAAGTGTGTATTGTTGATGTTGCCATGTTCAGAGAAACAAGCACAATGGGACGAAGTGTGTTTTAGTATACTGTAGCCACACACGCAGCACTTCATTTCACACGGGTGTGATTTTTACTCAAGTAAAAACAAATTTTAAAAAAATCCTGACGTTTTTCTTTCCGCCCGGGGGTATAACATGCGCTGTGAGTATTTTCCCCCAAAGCGTGGTCACTCAGTGGTCATTAAGGACACTTGGTCCACAGCGTGCTCTGAGACCCTGCTGGACAAACACACACGCCTCATCACACAGCAGAGGAGTGTGTCTGTGTGTGTTTGCGTGTGTGCGTGCGTGCGTGCATGATCATTGAGCGTGGTCACTCAGCGGCCATTAACCCATTGTGTGCTGAGCGCTTTTTGGTGTTTTATCTATTGAAAAATAGCAGATCTACAAGCTCATATCGCGCCACCGAGTGGCGCGATATGAGCTTGTAGTTCTGCTATTTTTGAAAAATTGTGAAAATGTGCTGCAAACATCTGAATACATTATTTTGGAAGCAAACATTTTTAACTCAAATGTTTGCTTCTGGGGGATCCCTAGAACAACATGTTTTCAGATGGGGGGGTCCGCAGCCAAATATGGATAATTCTGGTGGTCCTCGGCTTGAAATATGTTAGCATCACTGACACAGGAACGCAGATTTTTCAGAAAAACTAGAATCTAGTGTCAGAAACTATAGAATCTCGTGTCAAAAACTCGATTCTAGCATCAGAAACTAGATTCTAGTGTCAAAAAGTAGATCCTAGCATCAGAAACTATATCATTTTTTTTGTGTCAATAACTAGAATCTAGTGTCAGAAACTACTGTAGAATCTAGCTAGAATGTTGCTGCAGCTATAATCAGTAAGGAACTACTGTATAATCTGGTGTCAGAAACTCGAATCGAGGGTCAGGACAAAAATTGGTTAAGGACACTTGGTGTATCTTCTGATTCACTGAGCATACGGATGACTCTCCTCAAATGCGCAGACCTAACTAACCGCACGTAATCTGATTACGCACCATCAACCCCATGGACGGCACCCTGGATTCATCTAATAGGTTTCTTTCTGTTTATTTTTCCACTGAGCAGCTGCAATTCTGCATTTTCCTCCTTGTTCTGCCAGATCAGGGGTTAATTTTCAACCTTTTTGACACCAGGGACCACCACCATTTATTCGGCATTTGAGCCACGGATCATGCACCATTCGGTTACATTTTCACCCCGAAGACCTAAAACTAAAGAATTCTTTTGGGTTTTGTCCACAATTCCAGGCTGGATTTCGCGAACAAAACAGTGTAGACTTCTTGTTGTAAGTGGTGCTAATTCAGATCATGAATATTTTAACTCTTGAGAGTGTAAAAAATGAAACCAAATGGACCCGCAAGGGTCCATTTGGTTTCATTTTTACACTCTCAAGAGTTACATCTGGTTACCAACTTTCCATCATTTAGTCTGGGGACCACCTGGGACCCTCTCAAGGACCACTGGTGGTCCCCGACCACCTGTTGAAAACCCCTGCGCCAGATCATCACTCGCCTCAGCCTGTAGTACAGATACCCTGATACATGCAGGGGAGGGATACATCAGGGGTTTTCAACCTTTTTGATGCCAGGGCCCACCATTTATTCAGAATCTGAGCCACGGACCACCACTTGAGGACATTTTAGCCCCACAGACCCCAAAACCAAGTCTACTTGTGTAGACTTGGGCTAATTCAGATGATGAATATGTTAACTCTTGAGAGTGTAAAACTGAAACCAAATGGACCCGCAAGGTCCACTTATGGGCAGTTATCGGCAATAACAGCAATTTAGGTCGCATTCTCACCTAATGCTACAGGACTCTATGCAAATGGGCAGAGAAGTTACGTTTCTTGCATATTTAATCTGCTGTGGTTTGCTTTCTAACTACTACTAATAATAATGGCTTGCATTTTTATAGCGCTTTTTCAAGTGCTCAAAGCACTTCACAATGGTCCATTCATTTATACATTGGGAAGCAGAGCGGCGAACAGTCGACGCTCAGCGTCCTAAACTTCACACATTCACACACCAATGGTGGTCAGCTCACACTGACCAACTCATTGGAGGCAATTTGGGGTTCAGTGTCTTGCCCAAGGACACCTCGACATGTAGACAGGAGGAGCCGGATTCGAACCGCCGACCCACGGGTCATTGGACGACCTGCTCTACCTCCTGATCCACAGCCGCCCCCTAATACAGTCACCTGCAGCAAGTGTTGCCAACTTCCAAAATCCAAAATGCACTAGTGCACTTCCAAAAATGCACTAGAATGCACTAGATACTTGCCTGGAAGGGAATATGACCATTAAATGACCATTAATCTTCTACATTCTCTAGTTGTGTAGACTTGAGGCTAATTCACATGATGAATATTTTAACTCTTGAGAGCGTAAAAATGAAACCAAATGGACCCTTGCGGTCCATTTGGTTTCATTTTTACGCTCTCAAAGAGTTACATCTGGTTAACCAACTGTCCATCATTTAGCATGGGGACCACTAGTTGGAAACCACTGTCATAGGAGGAAAAATGGTGAAAAATGAGGGTTTTATCTATGGCGCCTGTCAATCAATTTCCCCTCAACTCACCAGCCAAAAAGCACTAGATTTTCCGCCAGGAGTTTTTTCACTAATTTTGGCACTAGGGGGGTCTGAAAAAGCGCTAAATATAGCGACAAATGCGCCAGGTTGGCAACACTGCCTGCAGCACTGGTTAGGCTGGTATATTCACCATAGTGTCAACCCCCTACCCCTGTGTCTGATCGCTGGTTAGACTGGCATATTCACCATAGTGTCAACCCCTTACCCCTGTGTCTGATCACTGGTTAGACTGGTATATTCACCATAGTGTCAACCCCTTACCCCTGTGTCTGATCACTGGTTAGACTGGTATATTCACCATAGTGTCAACCCCTTACCCCTGTGTCTGATCGCTGGTTAGACTGGCATATTCACCATAGTGTCAACCCCTTACCCCTGTGTCTGATCGCTGGTTAGACTGGCATATTCACCATAGTGTCAACCCCTTACCCCTGTGTCTGATCACTGGTTAGACTGGCATATTCACCATAGTGTCAACCCCTTACCCCTGTGTCTGATCACTGGTTAGACTGGTATATTCACCACAGTGTCAACCCCTTACCCCTGTGTCTGATTGCTCGTTAGACTGGCATATTTGCTGACATCAATATGAGCCGACATTACAGGTAAGGGCCGATACCAGTACTTTTCCGATACCACTCCAGTATCGGGACACCTCTTGATTCAAGACCACGATCAAGATGACCTGGTAACCCAAACTGGGGAGAACAGCTCAAGACAGAGAGATAGACAGTGCGCACAGACAGGGTTATAGCAGATCTACAAGCTCACAATGCATTGCGATGGCATTGAGTATAGAGTGGCTGTCTTGGGTTTGAGGTACTGCAGCGACACGTTGAAGGATGCTGATCGAAAATAAACAATTTTTTTCGTATTTGTGTTTGTTCGTTTCGTCGTTCGATCGATCATCTGAGAGCTACGTGGCTGTAGCAGGGTACACGCACACTCACGTGGAGAGTTATTTTGAGGGTCGGCCCGGCACTTTCGGTGTGTTGCCGTAGTCGCAGTGCGTATTGCGCGCATATGTATACTAACAGCACTGCAAACGCACATCTGCAAACACGCGCTGACGCACAGTCAGACGGGTAAGGGGGGGCGTGTCTTGGACTCAGGGGGCGTGTCTTGGACTCAGGGGGCGTGTCTCTGGTTCAGGATGGTATAAAATGAGCAGAGACGTTCTGTTCTGTCTCACAGCCGTCTGATCTTCATCCTCCTACAGAGAATCACCTCCTCATCCTCCTCCTCCTCTATACCAACACCTCTTGACAGGTAAACTCCTCTCCTCTCCTCCATTCTCTTCTCCTCTCCTCTGCTCTCCTCTCCACTATGGTCCTCTCCACTATTCTCCTCTCCTCTATTCTCCTCTCCTCTCCTCTCCTCTCTCCTCTCCTCTCCTCTCCTCTCCTCTCCTCTCCTCTCCTCTCCTCTCCTCTCCTCTCCTCTCCTCTCCTCTCCTCTCCTCTCCTCTCCACTATTCTCCTCTCCTCTATTCTCCTCTCCTCTCCTCTCCTCTCCTCTCCTCTCCTCTCCTCTCCTCTCCCTCCCTCTCCTCTCCTCTCCTCTCCTCTCCTCTCCTCTCCCTCCTCTCCTCTCCACTATTCTCCTCTCCTCTATTCTCCTCTCCTCTCCTCTCCTCTCCTCTCCTCTCCTCTCCTCTCCTCTCCTCTCCACTATTCTCCTCTCCACTATTCTCCTCTCCACTACTATCTCCTCTCCTCTCCACTATTCTCCTCTCCTCTCCTCTCCTCTCCTCTCCTCTCCTCTCCTCTCCTCTCCTCTCCTCTCCTCTCCTCTCCTCTCCTCTCCTCTCCTCTCCTCTCCTCTCCTCCCACTATTCTCCTCTCCTCTATTCTCCTCTCCTCTCCACTATTCCTTCTCTCCCTCTCCTCTCCACTATTCTCCTCTCCTCTCCTCTCCTCTCCTCTCCTCTCCTCTATTCTCCTCTCCTCTCCTCTATTCTCCTCTCCTCTCCTCTATTCTCCTGTCTTCTACAGTATTCTCCTCTCCTCTCCTCTCCTCTATTCTCCTCTCCTCTCCACTATTCTCCTCTCCTCTCCTCTATTCTCCTCTCCTCTCCTCTATTCTCCTCTCCTCTATTCTCCTCTCCTCTCCACTATTCTCCTCTCCACTATTCTCCTCTCCTCTCCTCTATTCTCTTCCTCTCCTCTCTTCTCTCCTCTATTCTCCTCTATTCTCTCCTTATTCTCCTCTCCTCTCCTCTCCTCTCCTCTCCACTTTCTCCTCTCCTACATTTCTCTTCTCTTCTCTTCTCCTTCTCTTCTCTTCTCTTCTTCTCTTCTCTTTCTCTTCTCTTTCTCTTCTCCTTCTCTTCTCTTCTCTTCTCTTCTCTTCTCTTCTCTTCTCTTCTCTTCTCTTCTCTTCTCTAACCCAAACCATACATTATTTGTGTGTGTGTGTGTGTGTGTTGCGTGCGTGCGTGCGCACGTGTTTGTGTGTGTGTACATGGTATGTGTGCGTGTGTTGGGGGCGTGCGACACCCAGGCAGCATGGCCCTGTGGCTCCAGACTCTCTCTCTCCTGGTCTCCGTGCTGGTTGTGGTCTCGTGGCTCCGCCCCCCGTCGTGCCAGGCGGCCACACCCCCTCAGCACCTGTGCGGATCTCACCTGGTCGACGCGCTCTACCTGGTGTGTGGAGAGAGAGGATTCTTCTATAACCCACGCACACGCCGAGAGTTGGGAGACTCCCTGCTGGGAGGTACAGTCACCGTGTGTGTGTGT
>CM076975.1:2703224-2918224 GCA_039105355.1 Benthosema pterotum
GTCATTATAGAATATAATTGAAAGCGAATGGTGCATCCAGGTGACATTTCGGCGTATTAGTCATGCCAACCATCAATGATAGTGACATCCACATGAAGCACTCCTCTCTCCAGCCCTTTCTCTCATTAAGACTATACTTTCAGGATCATTTCTATAGTTCTTAACTTGAGGAATGAGTTTCTAAAGTGTTTGATCTCGCAAACCACGATGAAGAGTCGTGATGTTCCTTTCTGAGCGTGAAGCGGGCCGTGGATAAAGATTCGTTTCATACATCCACTGCCATTGATGACCGTTCTTTGCTTCTTAGTGGAGCATTGAGGAAGGGAGCATTGTCAGAGTGGTTCTCTAGCTTTATGTTGAAAGAAATTTTTGAGTTCTGTTTCTGTGAGATTTGTTTTTGGGGGAAGCCCAAACATTTAGCACTGTGACTGTCCGATCCCTACATGCCATGCCTTATATCAAGGAATTCAAGTGATATTTTCATGTGAACACCCAAGACAGTTTGCAAGGTACTCGATTCAGTATTTCCATATTTGATGTCCATTTCAGCTGCCCCGCCCCCTTACTATACACCCATTATAATTTAAAACTCCTTTTTAACCATGATAGCTTCATATATTCAATATATGTAAATTACATGTATGTAAATCAATATCAAATATATTTTGAAGATTTGACTTATAAAAATGAAATTAATATCAACTATCTAATCATTGGATCGAGTTCACATGAGTCTGAGTAGACCAAGGGAAAATAATTTAAGGTGGTGATTCAGCACGTGCAATATGTATCCCACGTGGTCGGGGTAAAAAAAAAAAAAAGCATTGTGAAAATTGACTGCCCAGTTATAGAATATAATTGAAAGAGATTGTGCATCCAGGTGACATTTTGGCGTATTAGTCATGCCAACCATCAATGATAGTGACATCCACATGAAGCACTGCTCTCTCCAGCCCTTTCTCTCACTAAGACTATACTTTCAGGGATCATTTCTATAGTTCTTAACTTGAGGAATGAGTTTCTAAAGTGTTTGGTCTCGCTAACCATGATGAAGAGTCGTGATGTTCCTTTCTGAGCGTGAAGCGGGCAGTGGCTAATGATTTGTTTCATATATCCACTGCCATTGATGACCGTTCTTTGCTTCTTAGTGGAGCATTGAGGAAGGGAGCATTGTCAGAGTGGTTCTCTAGCTTTATGTTAAATCAAGTTTTTCAATTCTGTTTCTGCATTTGTTTTTGGGGGAAGCCCAAACATTTAGCACTGTGACCTTCCGATCCTGCCATGCCGTATATCAAGGGATATTTCATGTCAACACCCAAGACAGTTTGCAAGTTACTCGATTGAGTATTTCCATATTCGATGTCCATTTCAGCTTCCCCGCCCCCTTACTATACACCCATTATAAATTAAAACTCCATTTTACCCATGATAGCTTCATATATTCAATATATGTAAATTCAATGTATGTAAATCAATATCAAATATTTGTTTAAGTTTCGACTTAAGTTAAACAAATTAAATAATATCAAATATCTAATCACTGAATCGAGTTCACATGAGTCTGAGTAGACCAAGGGAAAATAATTTAAGGTGGTGATTTAGGGCTTGAAATAGTTATCCCACGTGGTCGGGGGTAAAAAAGGATTGCGAAAATTGCCTGCCCAGTTCATTATAGAATATAATTGAAAGAGAATGTGCATCCAGGTGACATTTTGGCGTATTAGTCATGCCAACCATCAATGATAGTGACATCCACATGAAGCACTCCTCTCTCCAGCCCTTTCTCTCATTAAGACTATACTTTCAGGGATCATTTCTATAGTTCTTAACTTGAGGAATGAGTTTCTAAAGTGTTTGGTCTCGCTAACCACGATGAAGAGTCGTGATGTTCCTTTCTGAGCGTGAAGCGGGCAGTGAATAATGATTCGTTTCGTACATCCACTGCCATTGATGACCGTTCTTTGCTTCGTAGTGGAGCATTGAGGAAGGGAGCATTGTCAGAGTGGTTCTCTAGCTTTATGTTGAAAGAAATTTTTGAGTTCTGTTTCTGTGAAATTCGTTTTTGGGGGAAGCCCAAACATTTAGCACTGTGACTGTCCGATCCCTACATGCCATGCCATATATCAAGGAATGCAAAGGATATTTTATGTGAACACCCAAGACAGTTTGCAAGTTACTCGATTCAGTATTTCCATATTTCATGTCCATTTCAGCTGCCCCGCCCCCTTACTATACACCCATTATAAATTAAAACTCCATTTTACCATGATAGCTTCATATATTCAATAAATGTAAAATTTACATTTATTGAATATATTAAAAAAAATCAAAAAAAATATTTGGTATTGATTTACATACGTTGAATTTACATTGTAAAGTCAATGTATGTAAATCAATATCAAATATTTTTTGAAGTTTTGACTTATAAAAATGAAATTAATTTCAAATATCTAATCACTGAATCGAGTTCACATGAGTCTGAGTAGACCAAGGGAAAATAATTTAAGGTAGTGATTCAGGGCTTGAAATATGTATCCCACGTCGGAGGAGGTAAAAAAGGATTGTGAAAATTGACTGCCCAGTTCATTATAGAATATAATTGAAAGAGAATGTGCATCCAGGTGACATTTTGGTGTATTAGTCATGCCAACCATCAATGATAGTGACATCCACATGAAGCACTCCTCTCTCCAGCCCTTTCTCTCATTAAGACTATACTTTCAGGGATCATTTCTATAGTTCTTAACTTGAGGAATGAGTTTCTAAAGTGTTTGGTCTCGCTAACCACGATGAAGAGTCCTGATGTTCCTTTCTGAGCGTGAAGCGGGCAGTGGCTAATGATTTGTTTCATACATCCACTGCCATTGATGACTGTTCTTTGCTTCTTAGTGGAGCATTGAGGAAGGGAGCATTGTCAGAGTGGTTTTCTAGGTTTATGTTAAATGAAAATTTTGAATTCTGTTTCTGTGAGACTCAATTATGGGGGAAGCCCAAACATTTAGCACTGTGACCTTCCGATCCTGCCATGCCGTATATCAAGGGATATTTCATGTCAACACGCAAGGCAGTTTGCAAGTTACTCGATTGAGTATTTCCATATTCGATGTCCATTTCAGCTTCCCCGCCCCCTTACTATACACCCATTATAAATTAAAACTCCATTTTACCCATGATAGCTTCATATATTCAATATATGTAAATTCAATGTATGTAAATCAATATCAAATATTTGTTTAAGTTTCGACTTAAGTTAAACAAATTAAATTAATATCAAATATCTAATCACTGAATCGAGTTCACATGAGTCTGAGTAGACCAAGGGAAAATAATTTAAGGTGGTGATTTAGGGCTTGAAATAGTTATCCCACGTGGTCGGGGGTAAAAAAGGATTGCGAAAATTGCCTGCCCAGTTCATTATAGAATATAATTGAAAGAGAATGTGCATCCAGGTGACATTTTGGCGTATTAGTCATTCCAACCATCAATGATAGTGACATCCACATGAAGCACTCCTCTCTCCAGCCCTTTCTCTCATTAAGACTATACTTTCAGGGATCATTTCTGTAGTTCTTAACTTGAGGAATGAGTTTCTAAAGTGTTTGGTCTCGCTAACCACGATGAAGAGTCGTGATGTTCCTTTCTGAGCGTGAAGCGGGCAGTGGATAATGATTCGTTTCATACATCCACTGCCATTGATGACCGTTCTTTGCTTCGTAGTGGAGCATTGAGGAAGGGAGCATTGTCAGAGTGGTTCTCTAGCTTTATGTTGAAAGAAATTTTTGAGTTCTGTTTCTGTGAGATTCGTTTTTGGGGGAAGCCCAAACATTTAGCACTGTGACTGTCCGATCCCTACATGCCATGCCATATATCAAGGAATGCAAAGGATATTTTATGTGAACACCCAAGACAGTTTGCAAGTTACTCGATTCAGTATTTCCATATTTCATGTCCATTTCAGCTGCCCCGCCCCCTTACTATACACCCATTATAAATTAAAACTCCATTTTACCATGATAGCTTCATATATTCAATAAATGTAAAATTTACATTTATTGAATATATAAAAAAAAAAATCAAAAAAAAATTGGTATTGATTTACATACATTGAATTTACATTGTAAAGTCAATGTATGTAAATCAATATCAAATATTTTTTGAAGTTTTGACTTATAAAAATGAAATTAAATTTCAAATATCTAATTACTGAATCGAGTTCACATGAGTCTGAGTAGACCAAAAGAAAATAGTTTAAGGTAGTGATTCAGGGCGTGAAATATGTATCCCACGTGGTCGGGGGTAAAAAAGGATTGCGAAATTTGCCTGCCCAGTTCATTATAGAATATAATTGAAAGAGAATGTGCATCCAGGTGACATTTTGGCGTATTAGTCATGCCAACCATCAATGATAGTGACATCCACATGAAGCACTCCTCTCTCCAGCCCTTTCTCTCATTAAGACTATACTTTCAGGGATCATTTCTATAGTTCTTAACTTGAGGAATGAGTTTCTAAAGTGTTTGGTCTCGCTAACCACGATGAAGAATCGTGATGTTCCTTTCTGAGCGTGAAGCGGGCAGTGGATAATGATTTGTTTCATACATCCACTGCTATTGATGACTGTTCTTTGCTTCTTAGTGGAGCATTGAGGAAGGGAGCATTGTCAGAGTGGTTCTTTAGCTTCATGTTAAAATAATTTTTTGAATTCTGTTTCTGTGAGATTCGTTTTTGGGGGAAGCCCAAACATTTAGCACTGTGACTGTCCGATCCCTACATGCCATGCCATATATTAAGGAATATTTCATGTGAACACCCAAGACAGTTTGCAAGTTACTTGATTCAGCATTTCCATATTTGATATCCATTTCAGCTGCCCCACCCCCTTACTATACACCCATTATAAATTAAAACTCCATTTAAACCATGATAGTTTTATATATTCAACATATGTAAATTTAATGTATGTAAATTAATATCAAATATTTCTTGAAGTTTTGACTAGAATATAATTGAAAGAGAATGTGCATCCAGGTGACATTTTGGCGTATTAGTCATGCCAACCATCAATGATAGTGACATCCACATGAAGCACTCCTCTCTCCAGCCCTTTCTCTCATTAAGACTATACTTTCAGGGATCATTTCTATAGTTCTTAACTTGAGGAATGAGTTTCTAAAGTGTTTGGTCTCGCTAACCACGATGAAGAGTCGTGATGTTCCTTTCTGAGCGTGAAGCAGGCAGTGGATAATGATTTGTTTCATACATCCACTGCCATTGATGACCGTTCTTTGCTTCGTAGTGGAGCATTGAGGAAGGGAGCATTGTCAGAGTGGTTCTTTAGCTTCATGTTAAAATAAACTTTTGAATTCTGTTTTCTGTGAGATTCGTTTTTGGGGGAAGCCCAAACATTTAGCACTGTGACTGTCCGATCCCTACATGCCATGCCATATATTAAGGAATATTTCATGTGAACACCCAAGACAGTTTGCAAGTTACTTGATTCAGCATTTCCATATTTGATATCCATTTCAGCTGCCCCACCCCCTTACTATACACCCATTATAAATTAAAACTCCATTTTAACCATGATAGTTTTATATATTCAACATATGTAAATTTAATGTATGTAAATTAATATCAAATATTTCTTGAAGTTTTGACTAGAATATAATTGAAAGAGAATGTGCATCCAGGTGACATTTTGGCGTATTAGTCATGCCAACCATCAATGATAGTGACATCCACATGAAGCACTCCTCTCTCCAGCCCTTTCTCTCATTAAGACTATACTTTCAGGGATCATTTCTATAGTTCTTAACTTGAGAAATGAGTTTCTAAAGTGTTTGGTCTCGCTAACCACGATGAAGAGTCGTGATGTTCCTTTCTGAGCGCGAAGCGGGCAGTGTATAATGATTTGTTTCATACATCCACTGCCATTGATGACCGTTCTTTGCTTCTTAGTGGAGCATTGAGGAAGGGAGCATTGTCAGAGTGGTTCTCTAGCTTTATGTTGAAAGAAATTTTTGAGTTCTGTTTCTGTGAGATTTGTTTTTGGGGGAAGCCCAAACATTTAGCACTGTGACTGTCCGATCCCTACATGCCATGCTATATATCAAGGGATTCAAGGGATAATTTTTATGTGAACACCCAAGACAGTTTGCAAGTTACTCGATTCAGTATTTCCATATTTCATGTCCATTTCAGCTGCCCCGCCCCCTTACTATACACCCATTATAAATTAAAACTCCATTTTACCATGATAGCTTCATATATTCAATAAATGTAAAATTTACATTTATTGAATATATTTTTTTATATATTCAATATTTGGTATTGATTTACATACATTGAATTTACATTGTAAATTCAATGTATGTAAATCAATATCAAATATTTTTTGAAGTTTTGACTTATAAAAATGAAATTAATTTCAAATATCTAATCGCTGAATCGCGTTCACATGAGTCTGAGTAGATCAAGGGAAAATAATTCAAGGTAGTGATTCAGGGCGTGAAATATGTATCCCACGTGGTCGGGGGTAAAAAAGGATTGCGAAAATTGACTGCCCAGTTCATTATAGAATATAATTGAAAGAAAATGTGCATCCAGGTGACATTTTGGCGTATTAGTCATTCCAACCATCAATGATAGTGACATCCACATGAAGCACTCCTCTCTCCAGCCCTTTCTCTCATTAAGACTATACTTTCAGGGATCATTTCTAAAGTTCTTAACTTGAGAAATGAGTTTCTAAAGTGTTTGGTCTTGCTAACCACGATGAAGAGTCCTGATGTTCCTATCTGAGCGTGAAGCGGGCAGTGGATAATGATTCGTTACATACGTCCACATTGAGGAAGGGAGCATTGTCAGAGTGGTTCTCTAGTTTTATGTTGAAAGAAATTTTTGGATTTGGTTTCTGCGAGATTCGTTTTTTGGGGTGAAGCTCAAATATTTAGCACTGTGACTCTCCGATACACATACATGCCATATATCAAGGGATATTTCATGTGAACACCCAAGACAGTTTTCAAGTTACTCGATTTAGTACTTCCATATTTGATGTCCATTTCAGCCGCCCCGCCCCCTTACTATACACCCATTATAAATTAAAACTCCATTTTAACCATGATAGCTTTATATATTAAATATATGTAAATTTAATGTATGTAAATCAATATCAAATATTTTTTGAAGTTTTGACTTATAAAAATGAAATTAATATCAAATATCTAATCACTGAATCGAGTTCACATGAGTCTGAGTAGACCAAGGGAAAATAATTTAAGGTAGTGATTCAGCGCGTGAAATATGTATCCCACGTGGTCGGGGGTAAAAAAAGCATTGTGAAAATTGACTGCCCAGTTATAGAATATAATTGAAAGAGAATGTGCATCCAGGTGACATTTTGGCGTATTAGTCATGCCAACCATCAATGATAGTGACATCCACATGAAGCACTCCTCTCTCCAGCCCTTTCTCTCATTAAGACTATACTTTGAGGGATCATTTCTATAGTTCTTAACTTGAGGAATGAGTTTCTAAAGTGTTTGGTCTCGCTAACCACGATGAAGAGTCGTGGTGTTCCTTTCTGAGCGTGAAGCGGGCAGTGCCTAATGATTGGTTACATACATCCACTGCCATTGATGACTGTTCTTTGCTTCTTAGTGGAGCATTGAGGAAGGGAGCATTGTCAGAGTGGTTTTCCAGGGTTATGTTAAATGAAAATTTATTAATTCTCTTTCTGTGACACTCAATTATGGGGGAAGCCCAAACATTTAGCACTGTGACTGTCCGATCCCTACATGCCATATATGAAGGGATATTCCATGTGAACACCCAAGACAGTTTGCAAGTTACTCAATTCAGTATTTCCATATTTGATGTCCATTTCAGCTGCCCCGCCCCCTTACTATACACCCATTATAAATTAAAACTCCTTTTTAACCATGATAGCTTCATATATTCAATATATGTAAATTACATGTATGTAAATCAATATCAAATATATTTTGAAGATTTGACTTATAAAAATGAAATTAATATCAACTATCTAATCATTGGATCGAGTTCACATGAGTCTGAGTAGACCAAGGGAAAATAATTTAAGGTGGTGATTCAGGGGCGTGAAATATGTATCCCACGTGGTCGGGGGTAAAAAAAAAAGGATTGCGAGAATTGACTGCCCAGTTCATTATAGAATATAATTGAAAGAGAATGTGCATCCAGGTGACATTTTGGTGTATTAGTCATGCCAACCATCAATGATAGTGACATCCACATGAAGCACTCCTCTCTCCAGCCCTTTCTCTCATTAAGACTATACTTTCAGGGATCATTTCTATAGTTCTTAACTTGAGAAATGAGTTTCTAAAGTGTTTGGTCTCGCTAACCACGATGAAGAGTCCTGATGTTCCTTTCTGAGCGTGAAACGGGCAGTGGCTAATGATTCGTTTCATACATCCACTGCCATTGATGACTGTTCTTTGCTTCTTAGTGGAGCATTGAGGAAGGGAGCATTGTCAGAGTGGTTCTCTAGCTTTATGTTGAAAGAAATTTTTGAGTTCTGTTTCTGTGAGATTCGTTTTTGGGGGAAGCCCAAACATTTAGCACTGTGACTGTCCGATCCCTACATGCCATGCCATATATCAAGGGATTCAAGGGATATTTTATGTGAACACCCAAGACAGTTTGCAAGTTACTCGATTCAGTATTTCCATATTTCATGTCCATTTCAGCTGCCCCGCCCCCTTACTATACACCCATTATAAATTAAAACTCCTTTTTAACCATGATAGCTTCATATATTCAATATATGTAAATTACATGTATGTAAATCAATATCAAATATTTTTTGAAGTTTTGACTTATAAAAATGAAATTAATTTCAAATATCTAATCACTGAATCGAGTTCACATGAGTCTGAGTAGACCAAGGGAAAATAATTTAAGGTGGTGATTCAGGGCGTGAAATATGTATCCCACGTCGGAGGAGGTAAAAAAGGATTGTGAAAATTGACTGCCCAGTTCATTATAGAATATAATTGAAAGAGAATGTGCATCCAGGTGACATTTTGGTGTATTAGTCATGCCAACCATCAATGATAGTGACATCCACATGAAGCACTCCTCTCTCCAGCCCTTTCTCTCATTAAGACTATACTTTCAGGGATCATTTCTATAGTTCTTAACTTGAGAAATGAGTTTCTAAAGTGTTTGGTCTCGCTAACCACGATGAAGAGTCCTGATCTTCCTTTCTGAGCGTGAAGCGGGCAGTGGATAATGATTTGTTTCATACATCCACTGCCATTGATGACCGTTCTTTGCTTCGTAGTGGAGCATTGAGGAAGGGAGCATTGTCAGAGTGGTTCTCTAGCTTTATGTTAAATGAAAATTTTGAATTCTGTTTCTGTGAGACTCAATTATGGGGGAAGCCCAAACATTTAGCACTGTGACTGTCTGATCCCTACATGCCATATATGAAGGGATATTCCATGTGAACACCCAAGACAGTTTGCAAGTTACTCATTTCAGTATTTCCATATTTGATGTCCATTTCAGCTGCCCCGCCCCCTTACTATACACCCATTATAAATTAAAACTCCTTTTTAACCATGATAGCTTCATATATTCAATATATGTAAATTACAGGTATGTAAATCAATATCAAATATATTTTGAAGATTTGACTTATAAAAATGAAATTAATATCAACTATCTAATCATTGGATCGAGTTCACATGAGTCTGAGTAGACCAAGGGAAAATAATTTAAGGTGGTGATTCAGGGCGTGAAATATGTATCCCACGTGGTCGGGGGTAATAAAGAATTGCGAAAATTGACTGCCCAGTTCATTATAGAATATAATTGAAAGAGAATGTGCATCCAGGTGACATTTTGGCGTATTAGTCATGCCAACCATCAATGATAGTGACATCCACATGAAGCACTCCTCTCTCCAGCCCTTTCTCTCATTAAGCCTATACTTTCAGGGATCATTTCTATAGTTATTATCTGGAGAAATGAGTTTCGAAAGTGTTTGGTCTCGCTAACCACGATGAAGAGTCGTGATGTTCCGTTTTGAGTGTGAAGCGGGCCGTGGCTAATGATTCGTTTCATACATCCACTGCCATTGATGACCGTTCTTTGCTTTGTAGTGGAGCATTGAGGAAGGGAGCATTGTCAGAGTGGTTCTCTAGCTTTATGTTAAATTAAAATTTGGGATTTGGTGTCTGCGAGATTCGTTTTTTTGGGGTGAAGCTCAAATATTTAGCACTGTGACTCTCCGATACACCTACATGCCATATAAGGGATATTTCATGTGAACACCCAAGACAGTTTTCAAGTTACTCGATTTAGTATTTCCATGTTTGATGTCCATTTCAGCTGCCTGCCCCCTTACTATACACCCATTATAAATTAAAACTCCTTTTTAACCATGATAGCTTCATATATTCAATATATGTAAATTACAGGTATGTAAATCAATATCAAATATATTTTGAAGATTTGACTTATAAAAATGAAATTAATATCAACTATCTAATCATTGGATCGAGTTCACATGAGTCTGAGTAGACCAAGGGAAAATAATTTAAGGTGGTGATTCAGGGCGTGAAATATGTATCCCACGTGGTCGGGGGTAAAAAAAAAAAGGATTGCGAAAATTGACTGCCCAGTTCATGAGAGGGTAACGGCTGCAGCCCGCGGGAAGCCTGCAGGATCCTGCAGGCAAGGATCCTGCAGGATCCTGCAGGCAAGGATCCTGCAGGCAAGGATCCTGCAGGACCAACCTCCCTACTGCTCCCAGTGGCAGCCCTCGGAACTGCACCCACCCATGGCGCGACTTTTCAGTTGCCACCCGAAATAAAGCAGCGGGGTTGGGAAGGAGCGCTTGTTTTAACTGCCGGCTACTACTAGTAGGGCGGGGCGAAGCATAGTTTTACTGAGGTTATGTTTAGGGTTAGTAACCGCATAAAGCTAACCCCAACCTAACCCTAAACACAACCCCAGTAAAACTAGGCTATGCCTAAACCTAATCCTAACCCTAAACTTAACCTCAGTAAACCTATGCCTAAACCTAACCTAACCCTAACCATAACCTCAGTAAAACTTCCTTCGCCCCGCCCTACTAGTAGTAGCCGGCAGTTAAAACAAGCGCTCCTTCCCAACCCCGCTGCTTTATTTCGGGTGGCAACTGAAAAGTCGCGCCATGGGTGGGTGCAGTTCCGAGGGCTGCCACTGGGAGCAGTAGGGAGGTTGGTCCTGCAGGATCCTTGCCTGCAGGATCCTGCAGGATCCTTGCCTGCAGGATCCTGCAGGCTTCCTGCGACCCGCAGCCGTTACTACTTGAACGAATCTAGTGCCTTGAGCGGAGTACCACCCTGAACAGCGGGGGGCAGTAATACGCGTCAGCGTCTATACTGCCGGAAACCCTAGTAGAAGAAGAAGAAGATCATTTCTATAGTTCTTAACTTGAGGAATGAGTTTCTAAAGTGTTTGGTCTCGCTAACCACGATGAAGAGTCGTGATGTTCCTTTCTGAGTGTGAAGCAGGCAGTGGATAATGATTCGTTTCATACATCCACTGCCATTGATGACCGTTCTTTGCTTCGTAGTGGAGCATTGAGGAAGGGAGCATTGAGGAAGGGAGCATTGTCAGAGTGGTTCTTTAGCTTCATGTTAAAATAATTTTTTGAATTCTGTTTCTGTGAGATTCGTTTTTGGGGGAAGCCCAAACATTTAGCACTGTGACTGTCCGATCCCTACATGCCATGCCATGCCATATATTAAGGAATATTTCATGTGAACACCCAAGACAGTTTGCAAGTTACTTGATTCAGCATTTCCATATTTGATATCCATTTCAGCTGCCCCACCCCCTTACTATACAGCCATTATAAATTAAAACTCCATTTTAACCATGATAGTTTTATATATTCAACATATGTAAATGTAATGTATGTAAATTAATATCAAATATTTCTTGAAGTTTTGACTAGAATATAATTGAAAGAGAATGTGCATCCAGGTGAAATTTTGGCGTATTAGTCATGCCAACCATCAATGATAGTGACATCCACATGAAGCACTCCTCTCTCCAGCCCTTTCTCTCATTAAGACTATACTTTCAGGGATCATTTCTATAGTTCTTAACTTGAGGAATGAGTTTCTAAAGTGTTTGGTCTCGCTAACCACGATGAAGAGTCCTGATGTTCCTTTCTGAGCGTGAAGCAGGCAGTGGATAATGATTTGTTTCATACATCCACTGCCATTGATGACCGTTCTTTGCTTCGTAGTGGAGCATTGAGGAAGGGAGCATTGTCAGAGTGGTTCTCTAGCTTTATGGTTAAATGAAATTTTTGGGTTCTGTTTCTGCGAGATTCATTTTTTGGGGTGAAGCCTATTTAGCACTGTGACTGTCCCATCCCTACATGCCATATATCAAGGGATATTTCATGTGAACACCCAAGACAGTTTGCAAGTTACTCGATTCAGTATTTCCATGTTTGATGTCCATTTCAGCTGCCCCGCCCCCTTACTATACACCTATGATAAATTAAAACTCCATTTTAACCATGATAGCTTATTTATTCAATATATGCAAATTCAATGTATGTAAATCAATAACAAATATCTTTTGAAGTTTTGACTCATAAAAATGAAATTAATATCAAATATCTAATCACCGAATCGGCAGTGGATAATGATTCGTTTCATACATCCACTGCCATTGATGACTGTTCTTTGCTTCGTAGTGGAGCATTGAGGAAGGGAGCATTGTCAGAGTGGTTCTCTAGCTTTATGTTGAAAGAAATTTTTGAGTTCTGTTTCTGTGAGATTCGTTTTTGGGGGAAGCCCAAACATTTAGCACTGTGACTGTCCGATCCCTACATGCCATGCCATGCCATGCCATATATTAAGGAATATTTCATGTGAACACCCAAGACAGTTTGCAAGTTACTTGATTCAGCATTTCCATATTTGATATCCATTTCAGCTGCCCCACCCCCTTACTATACACCCATTATAAATTAAAACTTCATTTTAACCATGATAGTTTTATATATTCAACATATGTAAATTTAATGTATGTAAATTAATATCAAATATTTCTTGAAGTTTTGACTAGAATATAATTGAAAGAGAATGTGCATCCAGGTGACATTTTGGCGTATTAGTCATGCCAACCATCAATGATAGTGACATCCACATGAAGCACTCCTCTCTCCAGCCTTTTCTCTCATTAAGACTATACTTTCAGGGATCATTTCTATAGTTCTTAACTTGAGGAATGAGTTTCTAAAGTGTTTGGTCTCGCTAACCACGATGAAGAGTCGTGATGTTCCTTTCTGAGCGTGAAGCGGGCAGTGGATAATGATTCGTTTCATACATCCACTGCCATTGATGACTGTTCTTTGCTTCGTAGTGGAGCATTGAGGAAGGGAGCATTGTCAGAGTGGTTCTCTAGCTTTATGTTGAAAGAACTTTTTTAGTTCTTTTTCTGTGAGATTCGTTTTTGGGGGAAGCCCAAACATTTTGCACTGTGACTGTCCGATCCCTACATGCCATACCATATATCAAGGGATTCAAGGGATATTTTATGTGAACACCCAAGACAGTTTGCAAGTTACTCGATTCAGTATTTCCATATTTCATGTCCATTTCAGCTGCCCCGCCCCCTTACTATACACCCATTATAAATTAAAACTCCATTTTACCATGATAGCTTCATATATTCAATAAATGTAACATTTACATTTATTGAATATATATAAAAAAAAAATCAAAAAAATATTTGGTATTGATTTACATACGTTGAATTTACATTGTAAAGTCAATGTATGTAAATCAATATCAAATATATTTTGAAGTTTTGACTTATAAAAATGAAATTAATTTCAAATATCTAATCAC
Source organism: Benthosema pterotum (assembly GCA_039105355.1). Lineage (NCBI taxonomy): Eukaryota > Metazoa > Chordata > Actinopteri > Myctophiformes > Myctophidae > Benthosema > Benthosema pterotum. The sequence goes on from CM076975.1 coordinate 2,717,135, forward strand.
TGAATCGAGTTCACATGAGTCTGAATAGACCAAGGGAAAATAATTTAAGGTAGTGATTCAGGGTGTGAAATATGTATCCCACGTGGTCAGGGGCAAAAAAGGATTGCGAAAATTGCCTGCCCCAGTTCATTATAGAATATAATTGAAAGAGAATGTGCATCCAGGTGACATTTTGGCGTATTAGTCATGCCAACCATCAATGATAGTGACATCCACATGAAGCACTCCTCTCTCCAGCCCTTTCTCTCATTAAGACTATACTTTCAGGGATCATTTCTATAGTTATTATCTTGAGAAATGAGTTTCTAAAGTGTTTGGTCTCGCTAACCACGATGAAGAGTCGTGATGTTCCTTTTTGAACGTGAAGCGGGCCGTGGCTAATGATTCGTTTCATACATCCACTGCCATTGATGACCGTTCTTTGCTTCTTAGTGGAGTATTGAGGAAGGGAGCATTGTCAGAGTGGTTCTCTAGCTTCATGTTAAATGAAAATTTTGATTCCTGCTTTTGTGAGATTCTTTTTTGGGGCAAGCCCAAACATTAGGCACTGTCACTGCCCGTTCCTGCCATGCCATATATCAAGGGATATTTCTTGTGAACACCCAAGACAGTTTGCAAGTTACTTGATTCAGTATTTCCATATTTGATGTCCATTTCAGCTGCCCCGCCCCCTAACTATACACCCATTATGAATTAAAACTCCATTTCACCCATGATAGCTTCATATATTCAATATTTATGTAAATTACATATATGTAAATCAATATCAAATATATTTTGAAGATTTGACTTATAAAAATGAAATTAATATCAACTATCTAATAATTGGATCGAGTTCACATGAGTCTGTGTAGACGAAGGGAAAATAATTTAAGGTGGTGATTCAGGGCGTGAAATATGTATCCCACGTCGTCGGAGGTAAAAAAAAAAAAAAAAGGATTGCGAAAATTGCCTGCCCAGTTCATTATAGAATATAATTGAAAGAGAATGTGCATCCAGGTGACATTTCGGCGTATTAGTCATGCCAACCATCAATGATAGTGACATCCACATGAAGCACTCCTCTCTCCAACCCTTTCTCTCATTAAGACTATACTTTCAGGGATCATTTCTATAGTTCTTAACTTGAGGAATGAGTTTCTAAAGTCTTTGGTCTCGTTAACCACGATGAAGAGTCATGATGTTCCTTTCTGAGCGTGAAGCGGGCAGTGGCTAATGATTCGTTTCATACATCCACTGCCATTGATGACCGTTCTTTGCTTCTTAGTGGAGCATTGAGGAAGGGAGCATTGTCAGAGTGGTTTTCTAGGTTTATGTTAAATGGAAAATTTGTATTCTTTTTCTGTGAGACTCAATTATGGGGGAAGTCCAAACATTTAGCACTGTGACTGTCCGATCCCTACATGCCATATATGAAGGGATATTCCATGTGAACACCCAAGACATTTTGCAAGTTACTCATTTCAGTATTTCCATATTTGATGTCCATTTCAGCTGCCCCGCCCCCTTACTATACACCCATTATAAATTAAAACTCCTTTTTAACCATGATAGCTTCATATATTCAATATATGTAAATGACATGCATGTAAATCAATATCAAATATATTTTGAAGATTTGACTTATAAAAATGAAATTAATATCAACTATCTAATCATTGGATCGAGTTCACATGAGTCTGAGTAGACCAAGGGAAAATAATTTAAGGTGGTGATTCAGGGCGTGAAATATGTATCCCACGTGGTCGGGGGTAAAAAAAAAAAAAAAGGATTGCGAAAATTGACTGCCCAGTTCATTATAGAATATAATTGAAAGAGAATGTGCATCCAGGTGACATTTTGGCGTATTAGTCATGCCAACCATCAATGATAGTGACATCCACATGAAGCACTCCTCTCTCCAGCCTTTTCTCTCATTAAGACTATATTTTCAGGGATCATTTCTATAGTTCTTAACTTGAGTAATGAGTTTCTAAAGTGTTTGGTCTCGCTAACCACGATGAAGAGTCCTGATGTTCCTTTCTGAGCGTGAAGCGGGCAGTGGATAATGATTTGTTTCATACATCCACTGCCATTGATGACCGTTCTTTGCTTCTTAGTGGAGCATTGAGGAAGGGAGCATTGTCAGAGTGGTTCTCTAGCTTTATGTTGAAAGAAATTTTTGAGTTCTGTTTCTGTGAGATTCGTTTTTGGGGGAAGCCCAAACATTTAGCACTGTGACTGTCCGATCCCTACATGCCATATATCAAGGGATATTTCATGTGAACACCCAAGACAGTTTGCAAGTTACTCAATTCAGTATTTCCATATTTGATGTCCATTTCAGCTGCCCCGCCCCCTTACTATACACCCATTATAAATTAAAACTCCTTTTTAACCATGATAGCTTCATATATTCAATATATGTAAATTACATGTATGTAAATCAATATCAAATATATTTTGAAGATTTGACTTATAAAAATGAAATTAATATCAACTATCTAATCATTGGATCGAGTTCACATGAGTCTGAGTAGACCAAGGGAAAATAATTTAAGGTGGTGATTCAGGGCGTGAAATATGTATCCCACGTGGTCGGGGGTAAAAAAAAAAAAAAAAAAGGATTGCGAAAATTGACTGCCCAGTTCATTATAGAATATAATTGAAAGAGAATGTGCATCCAGGTGACATTTTGGCGTATTAGTCATGCCAACCATCAATGATAGTGACATCCACATGAAGCACTCCTCTCTCCAGCCCTTTCTCTCATTAAGACTATACTTTCAGGGATCATTTCTATAGTTCTTAACTTGAGGAATGAGTTTCTAAAGTGTTTGGTCTCGCTAACCACGATGAAGAGTCCTGATCTTCCTTTCTGAGCGTGAAGCGGGCAGTGGATAATGATTCGTTTCATACATCCACTGCCATTGATGACCGTTCTTTGCTTCTTAGTGGAGCATTGAGGAAGGGAGCATTGTCAGAGTGGTTCTCTAGCTTTATGTTGAATTAAATCTTTGAATTCTGTTTCTGTGAGATTAGTTTTTGGGAGAAGCTCAAACATTTAGCAGTGACTGTCCGATCCCTACATGCCATGCCATATATTAAGGAATATTTCATGTGAACACCCAAGACAGTTTGCAAGTTACTTGATTCAGCATTTCCATATTTGATATCCATTTCAGCTGCCCCGCCCCCTTACTATACACCCATTATAAATTAAAACTCCATTTTAACCATGATAGTTTTATATTTTCAACATATGTAAATTCAATATATGTAAATTAATATCAAATATTTTTTGAAGTTTTGACTAGAATATAATTGAAAGAGAATGTGCATCCAGGTGACATTTTGGCGTATTAGTCATGCCAACCATCAATGATAGTGACATCCACATGAAGCACTCCTCTCTCCAGCCCTTTCTCTCATTAAGACTATACTTTCAGGGATCATTTCTATAGTTCTTAACTTGAGGAATGAGTTTCTAAAGTGTTTGGTCTCGCTAACCACGATGAAGAGTCTTGGTGTTCCTTTCTGAAAGTGAAGCGGTCAGTGGATAATGATTCGTTTCATACATCCACTGCCATTGATGACCGTTCTTTGCTTCGTAGTGGAGCATTGAGGAAGGGAGCATTGTCAGAGTGGTTCTCTAGCTTTATGTTGAAAGAAATTTGTGAGTTTTATTTCTGTGGGATTCGTTTTTGGGGGAAGCCCAAACATTTAGCACTGTGACTGTCCGATGCCTACATGCCATATATCAAGGGATATTTCATGTGAACACCCAAGACAGTTTGCAAGTTACTCAATTCAGTATTTCCATATTTGATGTCCATTTCAGCTGCCCCGCCCCCTTACTATACACCCATTATAAATTAAAACTCCTTTTTAACCATGATAGCTTCATATATTCAATATATGTAAATTACATGTATGTAAATCAATATCAAATATATTTTGAAGATTTGACTTATAAAAATGAAATTAATATCAACTATCTAATCATTGGATCGAGTTCACATGAGTCTGAGTAGACCAAGGGAAAATAATTTAAGGTGGTGATTCAGGGCGTGAAATATGTATCCCACGTCGTCGGAGGTAAAAAAAAAAAAAAAAAAGGATTGCGAAAATTGACTGCCCAGTTCATTATAGAATATAATTGAAAGAGAATGTGCATCCAGGTGACATTTTGGCGTATTAGTCATGCCAACCATCAATGATAGTGACATCCACATGAAGCACTCCTCTCTCCAGCCCTTTCTCTCATTAAGACTATACTTTCAGGGATCATTTCTATAGTTCTTAACTTGAGAAATGAGTTTTTAAAGTGTTTGGTCTCGCTAACCACGATGAAGAGTTGTGATGTTCCTTTCTGAGCGTGAAGCGGGCTGTGGATAACAATTCGTTTCGTACATCCACTGCCATTGATGACCGTTCTTTGCTTCGTAGTGGTGCATTGAGGAAGGGAGCATTGTCAGAGTGGTTCTCTAGCTTTATGTTGAAAGAAATTATTGAGTTCTGTTTCTGTGAGATTCGTTTTTGGGGGAAGCCCAAACATTTAGCACTGTGACTGTCCGATCCCTACATGCCATGCCATATATCAAGGAATGAGCCTATTTCACAGCCAGCACGCGCTGGCCTCTAGTGGGGATAATGGGGGGACACCGACACTGGGGGGGACCCGACCACTGACTGTCATTGCACAAACGGCCATTGTTTTGTGCAATGACAGTCAGTGGTCGGGTCCCCCCATTATCCCCACTAGAGGGCAGCACGCGCTGGCTGTGAAATAGGCGTATTCAAAGGATATTTTATGTGAACACCCAAGACAGTTTGCAAGTTACTCGATTCAGTATTTCCATATTTCATGTCCATTTCAGCTGCCCCGCCCCCTTACTATACACCCATTATGAATTAAAACTCCATTTTACCATGATAGCTTCATATATTCAATAAATGTAAAATTTACATTTATTGAATATATAAAAAACTTCAAAAAAATATTTGGTATTGATTTACATACAATGAATTTACATTGTAAATTCAATGTATGTAAATCAATATCAAATATTTTTTGAAGTTTTGACTTATAAAAATGAAATTAATTTCAAATATCTAATCACTGAATCGAGTTCACATGAGTCTGAGTAGACCAAGGGAAAATAATTTAAGGTGGTGATTCAGGGCGTGAAATATGTATCCCACGTCGGAGGAGGTAAAAAAGGATTGCGAAAATTGCCTGCCCAGTTCATTATAGAATATAATTGAAAGAGAATGTGCATCCAGGTGACATTTTGGCGTATTAGTCATGCCAACCATCAATGATAGTGACATCCACATGAAGCACTCCTCTCTCCAGCCCTTTCTCTCATTAAGACTATACTTTCAGGGATCATTTCTATAGTTCTTAACTTGAGAAATGAGTTTCTAAAGTGTTTGGTCTCGCTAACCACGATGAAGAGTCGTGATGTTCCTTTCTGAGCGCGAAGCGGGCAGTGGATAATGATTCGTTTCATACATCCACTGCCATTGATGACCGTTCTTTGCTTCTTAGTGGAGCATTGAGGAAGGGAGCATTGTCAGAGTGGTTCTCTAGCTTTATGTTGAAAGATTTTTTTGAGTTCTGTTTCTGTGAGATTCGTTTTTGGGGGAAGCCCAAACATTTAGCACTGTGACTGTCCGATCCCTACATGCCATGCCATATATCAAGGAATTCAAAGGTTATTTGAATCAGGTGACATCTTGGTGTATTAGTCATGCCAACCATCAATGATAGTGACATCCACATGAAGCACTCCTCTCTCCAGCCCTTTCTCTCATTAAGACTATACTTTCAGGGATGATTTCTATAGTTATTAACTTGAGGAATGAGTTTCTAAAGTGTTTGGTCTCGCTATCACGATGAAGAGTCTTGATGTTCCTTTGTGAGCATGAAGCGGGCAGTGGATAATGATTCGCTTCATACATCCACTGCCATTGATGACCGTTCTTTGCTTCTTAGTGGAGCATTGAGGAAGGGAGCATTGTCAGAGTGGTTCTCTAGATTTATGTTAAACGAAATTTTTGCGTTCTGTTTCTGCGAGATTCGTTTTTTGGGGTGAAGCCTATTTAGCACTGTGACTGTCCGATCCCTACATGCCATATATCAAGGGATATTTCATGTGAACACCCAAGACAGTTTGCAAGTTACTCGATTCAGTATTTCCATGTTTGATGTCCATTTCAGCTGCCCCGCCCCCTTACTATACACCCATTATAAATTAAAACTCCATTTTAACCATGATAGCTTATTTATTCAATATATGTAAATTCAATGTATGTAAATCAATATCAAATATTTTTTGAAGTTTTGACTCAAAAAAATGAAATTAATATCAAATATCTAATCACCGAATCGGCAGTGGATAATGATTTGTTTCATACATCCACTGCCATTGATGACCGTTCTTTGCTTCTTAGTGGAGCATTGAGGAAGGGAGCATTGTCAGAGTGGTTCTCTAGCTTTATGTTGAAAGAAATTTTTGAGTTCTGTTTCTGTGAGATTCGTTTTTGGGGGAAGCCCAAACATTTAGCACTGTGACTGTCCAATCCCTACATGGCATGCCATATATCAAGGGATTCAAGGGATATTTTATGTGAACACCCAAGACAGTTTGCAAGTTACTCGATTCAGTATTTCCATATTTCATGTCCATTTCAGCTGCCCCGCCCCCTTACTATACACCCATTATAAATTAAAACTCCATTTTACCATGATAGCTTCATATATTCAATAAATGTAAAATTTACATTTATTGAATATATAAAAAACTTAAAAAAATGGTATTGATTTACATACATTGAATTTACATTGTAAATTCAATGTATGTAAATCAATATCAAATATTTTTTGAAGTTTTGACTTATAAAAGTGAAATTAATTTCAAATATCTAATCGCTGAATCGAGTTCACATGAGTCTGAGTAGATCAAGGGAAAATAATTTAAGGTAGTGATTCAGGGCGTGAAATATGTATCCCACGTGGTCGGGGGTAAAAAAGGATTGCGAAAATTGCCTGCCCAGTTCATTATAGAATATAATTGAAAGAGAATGTGCATCCAGGTGACATTTTGGCGTATTAGTCATGCCAACCATCAATGATAGTGACATCCACATGAAGCACTCCTCTCTCCAGCCCTTTCTCTCATTAAGACTATACTTTCAGGGATCATTTCTATAGTTATTATCTTGAGAAATGAGTTTCTAAAGTGTTTGGTCTCGCTAACCACGATGAAGAGTCGTGATGCTCCGTTTTGAGTGTGAAGCGGGCCGTGGCTAATGATTCGTTTCATACATCCACTGCCATTGATGACCGTTCTTTGCTTCGTAGTGGAGCATTGCGGAAGGGAGCATTGTCAGAGTGGTTCTCTAGCTTTATGTTAAATGAAGAAATTTGATTCCTGGTTTTGTGAGATTCGTTTTTGGGGCAAGCCCAAACATTTAGCACTGTCACTGCCCGATCCTGCCATGCCATATATCAAGGGATATTTCTTGTGAACACCCAAGACAGTTTGCAAGTTACTTGATTCAGTATTTCCATATTTGATGTCCATTTCAGCTGCCCCGCCCCCTTACTATACACCCATTATAAATTAAAACTCCATTTCACCCATGATAGCTTCATATATTCAATATTTATGTAAATTACATATATGTAAATCAATATCAAATATATTTTGAAGTTTTGACTTATAAAAATGAAATTAATATCAACTATCTAATCATTGGATCGAGTTCACATGAGCCTGTGTAGATGAAGGGAAAATAATTTAAGGTGGTGATTCAGGGCGTGAAATATGTATCCCACGTCGTCGGAGGTAAAAAAAAAAAAAAAAAGGATTGCGAAAATTGCCTGCCCAGTTCATTATAGAATATAATTGAAAGAGAATGTGCATCCAGGTGACATTTTGGCGTATTAGTCATGCCAACCATCAATGATAGTGACATCCACATGAAGCACTCCTCTCTCCAGCCCTTTCTCTCATTAAGACTATACTTTCAGGGATCATTTCTATAGTTCTTAACTTGAGAAATGAGTTTCTAAAGTGTTTGGTCTCGCTAACCACGATGAAGAGTCGTGATGTTCCTTTCTGAGCGTGAAGCGGGCAGTGGATAATGATTCGTTTCATACATCCACTGCCATTGATGACCGTTCTTTGCTTCGTAGTGGAGCATTGAGGAAGGGAGCATTGTCAGAGTGGTTCTCTAGCTTTATGTTGAAAGAAATTTTTGAGTTCTGTTTCTGTGAGATTCGTTTTTGGGGGAAGCCCAAACATTTAGCACTGTGACTGTCCGATCCCTACATGCCATGCCATATATCAAGGAATTCAAAGGATATTTTATGTGAACACCCAAGACAGTTTGCAAGTTACTCGATTCAGTATTTCCATATTTCATGTCCATTTCAGCTGCCCCGCCCCCTTACTATACACCCATTATGAATTAAAACTCCATTTTACCATGATAGCTTCATATATTCAATAAATGTAAAATTTACATTTATTGAATATATAAAAAACTTCAAAAAAATATTTGGTATTGATTTACATACAATGAATTTACATTGTAAATTCAATTTACGTTTTGACTTATAAAAATGAAATTAATTTCAAATATCTAATCACTGAATCGAGTTCACATGAGTCTGAGTAGACCAAGGGAAAATAATTTAAGGTAGTGATTCAGGGCTTGAAATATGTATCCCACGTCGGAGGAGGTAAAAAAGGATTGTGAAAATTGACTGCCCAGTTCATTATAGAATATAATTGAAAGAGAATGTGCATCCAGGTGACATTTTGGTGTATTAGTCATGCCAACCATCAATGATAGTGACATCCACATGAAGCACTCCTCTCTCCAGCCCTTTCTCTCATTAAGACTATACTTTCAGGGATCATTTCTATAGTTCTTAACTTGAGGAATGAGTTTCTAAAGTGTTTGGTCTCGCTAACCACGATGAAGAGTCGTGATGTTCCTTTCTGAGCGTGAAGCGGGCAGTGGCTAATGATTTGTTTCATACATCCACTGCCATTGATGACTGTTCTTTGCTTCTTAGTGGAGCATTGAGGAAGGGAGCATTGTCAGAGTGGTTCTCTAGCTTTATGTTAAATCAAGTTTTTCAATTCTGTTTCTGCATTCGTTTTTGGGGGAAGCCCAAACATTTAGCACTGTGACCTGCCATGCCGTATATCAAGGGATATTTCATGTGAACACCCAAGACAGTTTGCAAGTTACTCGATTGAGTATTTCCATATTCGATGTCCATTTCAGCTTCCCCGCCCCCTTACTATACACCCATTATAAATTAAAACTCCATTTTACCCATGATAGCTTCACATATTCAATATATGTAAATTCAATGTATGTAAATCAATATAAAATATTTGTTTAAGTTTCGACTTAAGTTAAACAGATTAAATTAATATCAAATATCTAATCACTGAATCGAGTTCACATGAGTCTGAGTAGACCAAGGGAAAATAATTTAAGGTAGTGATTCAGGGCGTGAAATATGTATCCCACGTGGTCGGGGGTAAAAAAGGATTGCGAAAATTGCCTGCCCAGTTCATTATAGAATATAATTGAAAGAGAATGTGCATCCAGGTGACATTTTGGCGTATTAGTCATGCCAACCATCAATGATAGTGACATCCACATGAAGCACTCCTCTCTCCAGCCCTTTCTCTCGTTAAGACTATATTTTCTGGGATCATTTCTATAGTTCTAAACTTGAGAAATGAGTTTCTAAAGTGTTTGGTCTCGCTAACCACGATGAAGAGTCGTGATGTTCCTTTCTGAGCGTGAAGCGGGCAGTGGATAATGATTCGTTTCATACATCCACTGCCATTGATGACCGTTCTTTGCTTCTTAGTGGAGCATTGAGGAAGGGAGCGTTGTCAGAGTGGTTCTCTAGCTTTATATTAAATAAAGTTTTTGGATTCGATTTCTGCGAGATTCGTTTTTCTGGGTGAAGCTCAAATATTTAGCACCGTGACTCTCCGATACTGCCATGCCATATATCAAGGGATATTTCATGTGAACACCCAGGACAGTTTTCAAGTTACTCGATTTAGTATTTCCATGTTTGATGTCCATTTCAGCTGCCCCGCCCCCTCACTATACACCCATTATAAATTAAAACTCCATTTTAACCATGATAGCTTCATATATTAAATATATGTAAATTACATGTATGTAAATCAATGTCAAATATTTTTTGAAGTTTTGACTTATGAAAATCAAATCAAATCACCGAATCAAGTTCACATGAGTCTGAGTAGACCAAGGGAAAATAATTTAAGGTGGTGATTCAGGGCGTGAAATATGTATCCCACGTCGTCGGAGGTAAAAAAAAAAAAAAAGGGGGGGGATTGCGAAAATTGACAGCCCAGTTCATTATAGAATATTATTGAAAGAGAATGTGCATCCAGGTGACATTTTGGCGTATTAGTCATGCCAACCATCAATGATAGTGACATCCACATGAAGCACTCCTCTCTCCAGCCCTTTCTCTCATTAAGACTATACTTTCAGGGATCATTTCTATAGTTCTTAACTTGAGAAATGAGTTTCTAAAGTGTTTGGTCTCGCTAACCACGATGAAGAATCGTGATGTTCCTTTCTGAGTGTGAAGCGGGCAGTGGATAATGATTCGTTTCATACATCCACTGCCATTGATGACCGTTCTTTGCTTCGTAGTGGAGCATTGAGGAAGGGAGCATTGTCAGAGTGGTTCTTTAGCTTCATGTTAAAATAAATTTTTGAATTCTGTTTCTGTGAGATTCGTTTTTGGGGGAAGCCCAAACATTTAGCACTGTGACTGTCCGATCCCTACATGCCATGCCATATATTAAGGAATATTTCATGTGAACACCCAAGACAGTTTGCAAGTTACTTGATTCAGCATTTCCATATTTGATATCCATTTCAGCTGCCCCACCCCCTTACTATACACCCATTATAAATTAAAACTCCATTTTAACCATGATAGTTTTATATATTCAACATATGTAAATTTAATGTATGTAAATTAATATCAAATATTTCTTGAAGTTTTGACTAGAATATAATTGAAAGAGAATGTGCATCCAGGTGACATTTTGGCGTATTAGTCATGCCAACCATCAATGATAGTGACATCCACATGAAGCACTCCTCTCTCCAGCCCTTTCTCTCATTAAGACTATACTTTCAGGGATCATTTCTATAGTTCTTAACTTGAGAAATGAGTTTCTAAAGTGTTTGGTCTCGCTAACCACGATGAAGAGTCCTGATGTTCCTTTCTGAGCGTGAAGCGGGCAGTGGATAATGATTTGTTTCATACATCCACTGCCATTGATGACCGTTCTTTGCTTCTTAGTGGAGCATTGAGGAAGGGAGCATTGTCAGAGTGGTTCTCTAGATTTATGTTAAATGAAATTTTTGGGTTCTGTTTCTGCGAGATTCGTTTTTTGGGGTGAAGCCTATTTAGCACTGTGACTGTCCGATCCCTACATGCCATATATCAAGGGATATTTCATGTGAACACCCAAGACAGTTTGCAAGTTACTCGATTCAGTATTTCCATATTTGATGTCCATTTCAGCTGCCCCGCCCCCTTACTATGCACCCATTATAAATTAAAACTCCATTTTAACCATGATAGCTTCATATATGCAATATATGTAAATTCAATGTATGTGAATCAATATGAAATACTTTTTGAAGTTTTGACTTATAAAAATGAAATTAATTTCAAATATCTAATCACTGAATCGAGTTCACATGAGTGTGAGTAGACCAAGGGAAAATAATTTAAGGTGGTGATTCAGGAGTGAAATATATATCCCACGTGGTCGGAGGAAAAAAAAGGATTATGAAAATTGACTGCCCAGTTCATTATAGAATATAATTGAAAGAGAATGTGCATCCAGGTGACATTTTGGCGTATTAGTCATGCCAACCATCAATGATAGTGACATCCACATGAAGCACTCCTCTCTCCAGCCCTTTCTCTCATTAAGACTATACTTTCAGGGATCATTTCTATAGTTCTTAACTTGAGAAATGAGTTTCTAAAGTGTTTGGTCTCGCTAACCACGATGAAGAGTCGTGATGTTCCTTTCTGAGTGTGAAGCGGGCAGTGGCTAATGATTCGTTTCATACATCCACTGCCATTGATGACTGTTCTTTGCTTCGTAGTGGAGCATTGAGGAAGGGAGCATTGTCAGAGTGGTTCTTTAGCTTCATGTTAAAATAAATTTTTGAGTTCTGTTTCTGTGAGATTCGTTTTTGGGGGAAGCCCAAACATTTAGCACTGTGACTGTCCGATCCCTACATGCCATGCCATATATTAAGGAATATTTCATGTGAACACCCAAGACAGTTTGCAAGTTACTTGATTCAGCATTTCCATATTTGATATCCATTTCAGCTGCCCCACCCCCTTACTATACACCCATTATAAATTAAAACTCCATTTTACCATGATAGCTTCATATATTCAATAAATGTAAAATTTACATTTATTGAATATATAAAAAACTTAAAAAAATTGTATTGATTTACATACATTGAATTTACATTGTAAATTCAATGTATGTAAATCAATATCAAATATTTTTTGAAGTTTTGACTTATAAAAGTGAAATTAATTTCAAATATCTAATCGCTGAATCGAGTTCACATGAGTCTGAGTAGACCAAGGGAAAATAATTTAAGGTAGTGATTCAGGGCGTGAAATATGTATCCCACGTGGTCGGGGGTAAAAAAGGATTGCGAAAATTGCCTGCCCAGTTCATTCTAGAATATAATTGAAAGAGAGTGTGCATCCAGGTGACATTTTGGCGTATTAGTCATGCCAACCATCAATGATAGTGACATCTACATGAAGCACTCCTCTCTCCAGCCCTTTCTCTCATTAAGACTATACTTTCAGGGATCATTTCTATAGTTCTTAACTTGAGAAATGAGTTTCTAAAGTGTTTAGTCTCGCTAACCACGATGAAGAATCGTGATGTTCCTTTCTGAGCGTGAAGCGGGCAGTGGATAATGATTCGTTTCATACATCCACTGCCATTGATGACCGTTCTTTGCTTCGTAGTGGAGCATTGAGGAAGGGAGCATTGTCAGAGTGGTTCTCTAGCTTTATGGTTAAATGAAATTTTTGGGTTCTGTTTCTGCGAGATTCGTTTTTTGGGGTGAAGCCTATTTAGCACTGTGACTGTCCGATCCCTACATGCCATATATCAAGGGATATTTCATGTGAACACCCAAGACAGTTTGCAAGTTACTCGATTCAGTATTTCCATGTTTGATGTCCATTTCAGCTGCCCCGCCCCCTTACTATACACCCATTATAAATTAAAACTCCATTTTAACCATGATAGCTTATTTATTCCAGATATGCAAATTCAATGTATGTAAATCAATATCAAATATTTTTTGAAGTTTTGACTCATAAAAATGAAATTAATATCAAATACCTAATCACCGAATCGGCAGTGGATAATGATTTGTTTCATACATCCACTGCCATTGATGACCGTTCTTTGCTTCTTAGTGGAGCATTGAGGAAGGGAGCATTGTCAGAGTGGTTCTCTAGCTTTATGTTGAAAGAAATTTTTGAGTTCTGTTTCTGTGAGATTCGTTTTTGGGGGAAGCCCAAACATTTAGCACTGTGACTGTCCGATCCCTACATGCCATGCCATATATCAAGGGATTCAAGGGATATTTTATGTGAACACCCAAGACAGTTTGCAAGTTACTCGATTCAGTATTTCCATATTTCATGTCCATTTCAGCTGCCCCGCCCCCTTACTATACACCCATTATAAATTAAAACTCCATTTTACCATGATAGCTTCATATATTCAATAAATGTAAAATTTACATTTATTGAATATATAAAAAACTGGTATTGATTTACATACATTGAATTTACATTGTAAATTCAATGTATGTAAATCAATATCAAATATTTTTTTGAAGTTTTGACTTATAAAAGTGAAATTAATTTCAAATATCTAATCGCTGAATCGAGTTCACATGAGTCTGAGTAGATCAAGGGAAAATAATTTAAGGTAGTGATTCAGGGCGTGAAATATGTATCCCACGTGGTCGGGGGTAAAAAAGGATTGCGAAAATTGCCTGCCCAGTTCATTATAGAATATAATTGAAAGAGAATGTGCATCCAGGTGACATTTTGGCGTATTAGTCATGCCAACCATCAATGATAGTGACATCCACATGAAGCACTCCTCTCTCCAACCCTTTCTCTGATTAAGACTATACTTTCAGGGATCATTTCTATAGTTCTTAACTTGAGAAATGAGTTTCTAAAGTGTTTGGTCTCCCTAACCACGATGAAGAATCCTATTGTTCCTTTCTGAGCGTGAAGCGGGCAGTGAATAATGATTAGTTTCATACATCCACTGCCATTGATGACTATTCTTTGCTTCTTAGTGGAGCATTGAGGAAGGGAGCATCGTCAGGTTCTCTAGCTTTATGTTAAATGAAAAATTTGAATTCTGTTTCTGTGAGACTCAATTATGGGGGAAGCCCAAACATTTAGCACTGTGACTGTCCGATCCCTACATGCCATGCGATATATGAAGGGGTATTTCATGTGAACACCCAAGACAGTTTGCAACTTAGTCAATTCAGTATTTCCATATTTGATGTCCATTTCAGCTGCCCCGCCCTTACTATACACCCATTATAAATTAAAACTCCTTTTTAACCATGATAGCTTCATATATTCAATATATGTAAATTACATGTATGTAAATCAATATCAAATATATTTTGAAGATTTGACTTATAAAAATGAAATTAATATCAACTATCTAATCATTGGATCGAGTTCTAGTTCTGAGTAGACCAAGCTTCATGTTAAATGAGGTTTTTTGAATTCTGTTTCTGAGATTCGTTTTTGGGGTAAGCCGAAACATTTAGCACTGTGACTGACCGATCCCGCCATGCCATATATCAAATATATTTCATGTGAACACCCAAGACAGTTTGCAAGTTACTCGATTCAGTATTTCCATGTTTGATGTCCATTTCAGCTGCCCCACCCCCTTACTATACACCCATTATAAATTAAAACTCCATTTTAACCATGATAGCTTCATATATTCTCACATCAAACAAATATCAAAAAACGCCTTTTTCCACTTGCGCAACATTGCAAAAGTCAGGCACATCCTGTCCCGAAATGATGCAGAGAAACTTGTCCATGCATTTGTTACCTCAAGGCTGGACTATTGCAACTTCCTACTGTGCTCAAACAAATCTTCATAAAGCCTACAGCTAGTCCAAAATGCAGCGTCATGCATGCTGACAGGAACCAGGAAAAGAGAACATATCACTCCTTCGCTGGCCTCTCTGCACTGGCTTCCGGTTAAATTTAGAGTAGAGTTAAAAATCCTTATTCTTACCTATAAAGCCCTGAATGGTCAGGCATCGCAATATCTGAATATCTTTTCATTAATGTAAATTATGAATTAGGCAGGAAAAAATGGCAGAATTCGCATAACTTTCCAGAATTAAAATCAGAAAAAAAGATATAGCCAGAGACAACCTTCATATTGAGTTTTGTTTACATGTTGGAATCAAATGTTTTAACTAATACGTCGCTTAGCCTTTCCTGTCCCACTTGTCCCACACAAGTGAAACTGATATGAAGGCATGGATGTAACGACTAACGAGTAGCAAGTAACAAGTAATATTATGACTTTTTCAGGTAACAAGTAGTGTAAAAAACAGTAATAATATTACAGTTACTTCTGCTAATATTACTTAGTTACTTTCGTCATGCTGCTGCTTTCAACAGTATTTCGTTGGTGAAGGGAGATGAGCCAATGGCACTTTACTTTGATAAAAAAAAGTGCAGTGAACAGCAACCTATTATTATTACTGTCAAACGTACAAAGCCGTCTAGTGTCAAAGCTGCGACATTGAGGTGTCAGAAACTGAGCGCTTGAGAGATGTTTGTGCACTGTGTTGTCCCTATTTATTGTCCCAATCCTCAATAGAAGTCTATGTAGAAGAGCCGCCCCTGGACTGGCCACATAAAGAGAACAGAGTTTGCACTGCTGTTCTGCTCCGCCCTTAACTTCGGAGAAAGCCTGCGGAGAAAGTTGAGATTACAATTGAAAAACTCCCAGGCCATTCCCACCCGATTCCAATAATTCCAAGTGTGGTCCATGCTCAGGAGTATATATTTTTATTTGCTATATGAGTCATGCGTTTATAATATACCTGTATGTTTATCACACAATATAGAGGAAAAATGTCACATCGTGATTTCCATACATGGCTGTTCTACAAATAAACTAATCACCTAATGCCAGTCTGTTTGCACAGTATAATCAATTAAACCACCTTTTAATTTTCCATTAAAACACGTTTGACAGGAACTGTAACCAAATAACAATCCTACTGGATCTACTGATTAAATAACAGCCTAGTCCAACTATGTAATCTATGGTATGTTAATCATGTGTATCATATAAATGTTAATATATTTTAGTATTTTTTCTAGGGTGGGATGTCCGTATTCATCTATCTAAATACATTTATCTAAATACATCCATCCATCTTCACCTGCTTATCCGTAGTCAGGTGATGGGGTAACAGCTCCACCAGAGAGCTACAGAGTCACCCAATTGACACATAGCAGGGTTGGCTGATTGGTGACTCTTGTTATTATTCTTCATATTCAAAACAATTAGATTCAGCTCTAAAAGAAGCTGACAGATTGTGTAGTTGTACTTACTGTACCTTTTTTCAGGGAGCTGAGTGCAAAAGTAATATAAAAAAGTAATATGTAATACACTACATATTACTTTTGCATCCAAGTAATAAGTAGTGTAATAATATTACTTTTCTAAAGGGGTAATAAGTAATGTATTACTTTCCTCAGTAATATTGCCCAACAATGCTCATACAACGTATATCCCTCAAATGAATACATGAACATCAGTTGGTCTACTGATCTCCTAGCAGCTGGAGGTGGAGGTAACCAGCAGATTCTCAGTATTCTCAGCCTCAGTAGCAGCAGCTTTTGCTTTCCCCGCTCCACTCACACTGTTTTCAACATTCCCAGTCTTCTTCAGGACACCAAAGACGTCCCAGGAAGGAGGCAGCAGGTGGCGGGTGAACGCCAGACGTGCCAGCAAGGAGGCCGAGGGAATGATGAGTATGACAAGCAACGTTATCAAAGACCTGAAGGGAAAGTACTGGTGGATGTCCCCTGTTAACTCATCCTCCCTCCAACCAGGAAACATCAGGACAGGAGGGATGTGGAGTGCAGGCTCCCCGCTCAGAAATCTGAGAAAGGTCCCCAGGACGAAGCCAGTGGTCGCACCGTATCCGTTAGCGAAGGGACAATGCAGGACACAGATGATCTGCGGGAGGACGGTGCAGTACATCATGTCTGAATTCAGCAACACCAACGCTATGATGCCTTCCCCGGTGAAGGTCAGACCTGCACCAGCCAGACCCACTAGCAGCACACTTAGCCGGATCACCCATGCACACTCCCTCTCTGATGCCTGGAGAAAGAAAGGGGAGAAATTGTTTTATGACAGCATGACGACATACAGTAGATGACTAGGCTGCGTCCAAAGTAATCCCATATGTGCATTGTGCAATTGGCTGAATGGTTGGAGTATGAGATGTAAGATGGAATTAATCCAACACAGGCCCAACCACACAGAGCTGAGCAGGTGCATAATAAACACAAGCAACTATGCAGCGTATATGTTTCATATTGTGCTTGGTTCACAGGTCATGAAGCATAGTTCCTAACCTGTTTCCTGAGGTAGCTCTTGTAGATGTTCTGAGTGAACGTGGACGCTGAAGAAAGCAGGGCAGAGTCCACGGAGGACATGACGGCTGCAGCCAATGCCCCGATGCCCAACGCCGACACCCAGGATGGGGCAAGGTTTTGCAGGACCAGTGGAAGAACATTCCCTGCCTCGCCGCGCTCAGACGGAGGTGGAAGACCATACTCTGTCTGATTCCAGTCTGAGAGGGAGAACCAGAATGTTTAAGACAGTCAACATGCATGAGACCTTCTCTTTGGTAGAACAAAGGTTGTGGATAGAGGCTTAAAGTGACGTCGCAAAGTCTGTGTTTGTCGCAGTGAGGTAGATCCTACGAAAAACAGGCAGAAATGTGTGTGGGAAGTGGACAGTGTTTGTTCGCTAAATTGTTCAGTACCTGTGGAAACAGCCACCCCTCCGATAATGAACGAGGGAATGCCCAAGATGATCATCATGATTGATGAGACAAAGCAGGAGATCTGAGCCTGAGCAGGTGATGCAGCAGAAAGGACCCTCTGATAGAACGCCTGGTAGGACAGTCCTCCGAGGGTCTACACACACACACACACACACACACACACACACACACACACACACACACACACACACACACACACACACACACACACACACACACACACACACACACACACACACACACGCACACTTTCATTACTTTCATCAGTTTAAGTGATCACAATTTGAGGATGGCAACTTTATAGCTGGCAAGCAAAATGGTGGTATCAGCTGTGTTACATTTGAATGTGTGTTGTTGGATATACAGTAACCATACTGAGGAAACAGACACCAAAAAGTCTGACATGCCACAGTGTGTCAGACAATTAGTTTAATTTCAAATCAAATCAGTTCAATCATTGTTAGGTCAGGCAGGGAGAGAATAGCGCAGTGATCCATAAGAGGTCTCAAGTTACCGGGTATTTTATAATGGCGTAATAGTAGAGTAATGGTATGGCCCCACATATCATCCATAAATTATAGTTCATTGACATACTTCGGCTCAGAATGACCATATACCATTTATTGCAATGCCTTTGCAAGTTAGTATGGCGGTGTGGCTCTGTTCGTGTGATATAAAATCTATGTAGTGAGACATAGGTCTGAGATCACATTTGATATCTCAGATTTCTGTGTTTCGGCACCGAGACACAGCTCTGATATCAACAACCTCCCCTGAGCAGAGCCTAGCATAAAAACATTACAACATAGATACCGGAAAGATAAAAATTGGTGAGCCAAGTGCTGCTATTTTTGCCCTCGACCCAAAACCATTTGGCGCAGTTTGGTTCCTAGTTCCGCCCCACTTCCTCCTCCACCATACTTTTTTTTTTCAGTGCACCACAGCACCGTCGTTTACGTTACTCATTTTGCATGCCATCAAGAGCGAATTTACGAGAATGACTGTCGCCGTCGCTGATATCGGGCGACGCTGCTTGTGCATCCCCGGCCGTTAAAACGTAGGGTAACTATCCCTCATGACCGACGACAACAGCAAACCGATCGCTTAACCAATACGCAATACGCAAGTTCCCCATTCAAACAAAATAAACTAACCAATATGAGGAATTCATCGATCCATTTTCCAGCATCCTCCGTTTTGAGCTCCCCCAGCCAGGGTGGAGAGTTAACAGGTGAGAGAGTCACATTAGATGATGATGATGATGATGATGATGATGATGATGATGATGATGATGATGATGATGATGATGATGGGTGGAGAACTACAAAGGGAACACACATCCACTGGCAAAGAGAAGATACAACAGAGCAAGAAAAGACATGATTATATTCAGGATGTACAATGTACCAATACTTGCAATTTAGCATTATAATTTACAATTTAGGCATTTAGCAGACAATCTAATCCAGAGTGACTTACATTAAGCATGAACAAAAGAAAGAACATTGTGGTGCATCATATACATCCAGATTATTTAAATTTACAATTTAAAATTTACAAAAAAACAAGATAAACGGCGGTGCACAGGTCACCGCCAGGTCAGGTTGTGGCCTCCTGGTGGCGCTATAATATCCCAATGTTAAAAGGGTGCATGCCATTTCTTCTCATGACTTTGGCATTTGGATGATTTGAGGCATTTAATTTTGCAAATATTCACCTGTTGGTGGCCCTATAACAAGCCATTGTGAAAACAGTGGGATATTTTTCTCCTTGCAAAGTTTGAAAGCGATTTGTAGGCAATTAGGATGGACAATGAAATATAGGACACACACCGTCATGAGCACATGACTGTAGAGATACTGTATAACGAATCGTGGGATTCTGGGACAGAATCTGGATGGGTATGAAAAAATGTGTTTTACAAAAATCTGCCTCCTGGTGGCGCTATAAAAAACTGACATGAAAAAAATGTTCATCTTTGTCCTCTAAGTAGAGTAAATGCAACATTTCATGCAAGTATATGTAAAACTGCATGTTGCCAAAGGGTGGCACTATAACAGGCCACTCTGGGAAATGTAAAATGTGGGGCAGAGGTTCATGGTTGGCATCCATGGAGTGTGTGTGCAAATTTTGGCATCAATCGGATTAACGGTATGGGAGATTAGCTGGCAACAGCCACACACAGACAAAAGATTTTCAAGAATCGGTCTCCTGATGGTGCTATAACAGGCCGTTGTGGAGAAATTGGGGCAGAGGTTCATGCGAAGATTGACATCGATCGGGTTAACGGTTCCGGAGATTAGCTGGTAACAGACACAGAAACGGACGGACGGACGGACACACGGACGAAGACACACACACACACACACGGACACACGGACACAGACACGGACAGATGGACGGAAAGCAAAACATATTCCTGGTGGAGACAAAAGCTAATACATCACAGTCAAACCAAGTAGTTAATGTTTGCCAAAAAAAAATCATAATAGCAGGACATCCTATAGGTAACTGCTATCCAAGTCTACTAGTTGCTAGGAGGTCCGAATGCATGATGCTACTCAACCAGCGGACCTAGACTCTCTAACCATTGAGCTACTGCATGCCAGCCTGACATTCACATCTGCTCTTACGTACCAGACTGATAAAGATGATCAACAGCTGGATGACATCGGTGTAGGCCACAGAGTACAGGCCTCCCAGCAGTGTGTAGGTGATGGCAACACCCGCAGACAGGATGATGGAGTAGGACGAATGGAGATCCAGAATCACACTGACTGTCCCACCTGCACAGACACATTATATACACACACAACGTGCATGTTTCCATGAGCCAATTTAAACCCATGTAGCCTATAGTCTATTTACCATGTGAAAAGTCAAACGGACTTTTCACATGCTATGTAATGGATTCATGATGCTGAATCCATTACAAGCATTCGTTTTGCCCCGAAAACACTCCTTGGGCTGCAAAAAACAATGGCTGTCATCGGGCAAGCGCTATGGCTGTTTTCAGCATGTTCTTGGCAATTATGAAAATTGCTCAAATTAGGCAAGTTATCATCCGGCGATTTGTTCATGCTGGAACCCCAAGGGGAATGTACCTAAGGCACCCAGAGTGGACGCCACCCACAGAATGTCACCAAGCAGACAGGGAAGCAGAAGGACTGTGGTGAACGTGTTGCCGTAGCGCTGCTGAAATGGATCCATCATCGTCACGTAGCGCTTCGACCTCATCTGTTTAGCAACGGTCAATCCTCCTGTTGGGACACAACAGGAAGGTGATGCGTCAGACCACGGGTTCCCAACCTGGCGATCGATAAGTGACATCCAACATTGTAGACAATTTTGTCTTCTTACGATGCTGCTTCTTACCTACGATGAAGGTCATACTAGCTGTCAGAGGGAACAGGCCCCAAATAAAGCCACGGGAGGGAGTGTAGATGGCCTCGGCAGTACTCATGATAGGGTAGGCTCCTCCAACCCAGGTGGCTGATGGTGAAGATATACATGCAGAGGGAAAACAAATCTCATTTACTAACTTAGTCAACAGACAGCAACAGGGCTACTGCCTGTTCAAACACAGCACGTATGCATTCTTTATGTGTGTCTGACACACTATACTATACTCTATAGTCTATACTATACTAGCAAGTGTAATGGCTTATGATGTCATCCACTGTGACAGTTTTTGTAATATAGCGTTCAGAAATACTTAAATACATCCATCCATCACCTGTCATTGTGCAGATGCCAATCCAAACGTTGATGTTGCGTCCTCCTACCATGGTAACTTCACTTCTGGATCCCTCACATTTCTTCTCCTCCCTCCTGGCTTTCTTAGAAGCCCAGACCCCAATCCCCAGGATCAGGGCATAGAAGACCAGCATTGCTACCAGCCCAGCTACGTTTAGAGCCATCATGGAACTGTAAACACACAGATGTGGATGGGTTTTGTCAGTCTTGAGCAAGATGTTGAATCCATAATGCTCCTGTTGCTGCCGTGCATGGCAGGCAGCAACTATTATTTATTACCTCGTAAATGTCACAATAAATGCTGATAAAAGCAATAAATTCCATGTCTATTCACTGTTTCTTTCACCTTGACCCCTCAGGGTAAAGGAAACAACACGGAATTGACTACAAAAAGACTACTGTTGTTATATTGCACTGCATGTAATAAAAATACTCAGCTTAAGGGCTGTTCATACGTTCATACTTTTTGTTGGAAAGTTGCGATACAACAACAAATTGATGTCACTTGCAATTTCTGAAACGCATTCCTTCGAAATTTTGTTCTTAAATGTTGGATGTTGTGACTCTCTGACCTCCACTAGGGAAGAACGGAGAAGGAGATTGGTCAGTGCTCACCCGCAGTTGCGCCCCCAACACACACACACACACACACACACACACACACACACACACACACACACACACACACACACACACACACACACACACAGGTTTAAAAATCATTTGTACCAGCATCAACTAAAATGTTGAATGATGCTCTGAAACAGCAGTGATTGTAGCAGGCCAGTTTTTCATACTGTGTGCACTGTGTAATGTTGTCTCCCTCTGTCTTGTATTTTGTGTGTCATCTATGTTTCATGTGTGGCTGAAGCAGGGCTGTTAGCCCAAGACAAATTTCCCTTGTGGACGATAAAGTTTACCTTAACCTTGACCTTGACCTTGACCTTGACACACACACACACACACACACACACACACACACACACACACACACACACACACACACACACACACACACACACACACACACACACATGCACCCCCCCCCCCACCCCCCCCCCTCCCCCCCACACACACACACACACATCATCATAAGTGGACATTCTTTAATACTGCATTTAGTTATAAACAGAGCCTTCTATCCACAATTTTCCCCGCCAAGGCACCGGAGGGGACCGGAAACAGAGCACACACACATCCATACAGTGTTGCCATGTCCACTCATTATAAGCAACCTTTGCCTCGTTTTTTCATGTAGGGAATCACTTACAAATACATTTGGTAGTTGCTGGTTGAAGTTTTTTGGGCTTGTTTCTAAAGTGTACAGTAGTTGTTTATTAGAGCTTACATTCTAAAGCTTAAACCAGTGTTTTCAAGGAACCAGTGTCAAGGAACCCCAGATTAATATGCAATTGTCCACAGACAACCACCAGAAAATACTGTCTATGCCAAATGTTTAAAATATACTCAAAATATTTCGTTTTATTCTCTAAGTGTTTTTTAAATGACAGATATCCAACCTCACAATATGTCGCTTTGAGGTTGTGGATCAGCTATTTTGATTTGTGCTGGTCTTTATAGTCCTGTCCACTTGTTTCTGTCGCAAACCTGGCAACACAGAGGAACTTCTGCACACACAAATGCAAAGACTTATGGGTTGTAGGAAAGTTGTGGATAGTGGGAGAGTTAGGATATTGGTGTACCCGGAAGCAGAGGCCGGAAGCAGAGCGGAGCAGCCAGGTCACGTGACTATACAGAGCCTCTTTGAGTCCTATCTGAGCATAATGCTCACTACTCCTACAGTCTCGCCAGATGTATACAGTAGTATACGAGACAATACGAGACTTTGCCGGTCCCTATTAAATCCCATTCATTTCATCGACTTCCGGCTTGTGAGTGGACTCACAGAGCCCCTCCATGCTCCTCCAGTAACGGCTGCGCCCTGGCGCATAGGAGTGAACGGGAATATCTTAACCCTCCCACTAGAAGGCTCTGGTTATAAATAGTGCAAATGTCCGACGCCAACTGCACTGCTAGTCAGTTAGTCACTGTGCTGTCACTGTGTTAACTGTTGTTGTCGACTGCAAACAACGTCACAGGAAGACAGATTCGCTGATCTCCAGTGATTGGTTGAGGGAAAAATCAAGGGCCCGCCTCCTCGTAAATCGGTTACGATGGGGCCAATGTCAGACTCTTGAGCCATGGCTCAGAGTCTGCTAGATCAGTGGAGCCATTTGAAGAGAGGTCATCAGAGCAGTCACTCAGGAGGCGAGCTGATGTTCTTCATCGGCAGTATGAGGATGTTGTGGTTCCCAAAACCTTTCATGCCAACGACCCCCAATATGATACTAATTAGCTTGCAGACCCCCATTATGTCAAGGACCAACGTCTATCAAGACACTTTTTTGTTGCTTATTCCAAACAAGAACAGGTGAAGTATGAACATCATTTTTTTTTTCTTTTGAAAACAAAAACAAAAGTGTGATCTTTCCGACAAAAAATTCGGAGGGAGAGAGGATGGACAGCCCTACACATTAACTTATTTCTGAGGGGCATTCATTCGCTCCATAAGTAGGCCACAAAAGGCCTACGTGTGTATTATTGGGATTCCACGCAGATAAATGTACCAACTGTAGAATGTGTCTAAACCACATATGTCAAACTCAAAGCCCAAGGGCCAGATCAGGCCTACAAATGAATTATCTTTGGCCCACAGGATGATGTATAGTTGCTATTAGAAGTGGCCCTCTGGTATATTGCACACACCATGAACGGAACTGATTGTTTTACTTCCTCAAATCATTGAATTACTTTCTCATTTTACTATGAAATGCTTGGTGAGGATCGTAGAACAGGAAACTGACCTTTCACTCTCCATCCTTAATGTATTTGTATCTGGATCTATGGAGAGCCTTTTTTTTTCTTAAACTTCGCAACAGAGCGAAATGATTCATGGATACTTTTACACCAAACCATTTCCCTCGCCCAAAACACTTGTTGTCAGCAAAGTTATATACTTAGGCATATACAATTCAGAATTTAGTGAACTAGCTCTACGCACACGTATGTTGGATCCCACAGTTGCTTTATCATTCCATTATCACTACAATCACTGATTAGAATAATAATCGCGACCATTGGCATAGTGTACGGCGGTTAAGGTCAGGCTTAGCCATATGTTTTACTGAGGTTATGTTTAGGGTTAGGGTTAGGGTTAGGTTTAGTAGCAACCGGTGAAGAACGGTCGCGGCTAGTTGTCCCAACGGTCGTGGCCAGTAGTAAAACAGTCATGACTGGTAGTTTATCGCGACTAATTGCAACTAATATATAATGGTTACAACTAATGTACGTTGTATAACACCCGTGACAATGGTTACGGCCATTTTACTACTGGTCGTGAACAACAGTCATGGTTGCGGAATGATTTTGCTGTCTCAAAATGTGTGTGAAAACTCACTCATGAAAACAACAAATACATATATTAAAAAAAATAATTACAGCAATTCTTGAACAATGCCTAACCACTCCTTAGAATAATTTGAGTGCGACTATCAAAACAAATTTCAAGTGCATTCACTCAAAGGAATTCACTAATTATTCAGGTGACACACCATCTCACAATACAACTTTGGAAGTGAAGAGATATGCAGCATTTAAATAATGCTCCATATCGTGTAGCGACACACTCCAGCCAAGACATTGAATGACAGGGGGAGGGTAAGCCTTACTTTAATGTGCAGCTGCGTAACTCCTTCTCTGTAGTGGAGGATCTATCCGGCACGTTAGGAATAGTGACACCCAAAACTGTCAAAAATTGCCTAGAAACTCAGAGTTGAGACAATATTCTCCGGGGTGAGGCATGCTCTATGATAGTAAGGGGAGTAGTCTAATAGTCTAACATACCATTGTGTTAACATTGTCCTGCCAAGAGCGCAGGGCAGAAACACAGTACTGGAGTTCCTTCAAGGACAGAGTGAACCATAACAAGATAGGCTGTAAAAAAATAAAAAATAAAAATAAAAAAACGGCTAGGCCCTGTGGAGACCTCCAAGGTCCCCACAGCCACCAAACAACACATGCATTATACTGCTTTTTAAAATCATGTTAAAATATGACATCCCAGTGTTATGATGCATTCGGGGTGACACATAAATTACCACAGCTCCAAAGAACGGATTGAAATCCATTTGACTCAAGAAGGCAGCAGTTTCATCAATCGCAGTATTTGAAAGACCCTTACATTCTAAACCTATAATCCTAACTAACTTCAGTACAGCAACTAAGCCTGCCCTAAACCCTAACCTCAAATACGCAGCCTATATAGTTGACAAATTAATTGGACTTTTGAGTGGTCAAATCCTTTTCCTAAGAGTGGCCCTTTGATTGTATTTATGCCAAATGTCATACTTACAACATAAAAGGAACGATTCACCACTTCACTTTCCAATGTATTTTCATATAGGTCCTCACTAATGATAAAATGCCATAAATGTTTTCTACTCAGTCTGTATCTCACGAGAGGGCTGTGGGCAGTTCAGCAACCGTGCTCCAATCAATGACATCATCAATCATCAGATTTTTTGAAAAAAAGAAAGAAAGAAAAAAAGTTATCAGAATGTTGGCTGCCATTTTTGCATAGCAATTTTTCAGTAATTGAAAGCATGCAGTTTCTATTAGACCCTTGGACCATCGATGATGTCATTGGAGGACAGGTTTCTGAACTGTCCACAGCCCTCTTTGGGGCACAGACTAGAGTAGAAAAAACTGTAGCATTTTGTCATTTACATTATTGAGGAACTATTATATGAAGATACGTTGAAAAGTGATGAAGTCGTCCTTTGAGAAAGTTGCCAATATTGTGCTCCAATAGACTGGGATAGGACATACAGAGTAGTCTTAAGAATCGAATCAACCTTCATACTCGCTGTGGTGTCCTTAAGGATTGACTCCGCCCACCTGTTGTTTTCAGGCGATGTGTATTTGAGGTTCTAGCCACTGAAGCAGGAGGAACAGCGGCGGGACCAAGTTTTTCTTTCCTCGTCCAGAATCACCACTTTTAGCCTTTGTAAAGCAGTTTCTAATTTTGCCCCATGTTTATTTTTTTTAACAAACATCTGCAACTTCAATGTCTCAGCTATTTCTTGCCATGAATTGTAGGCCATCCGTTGGTAATCTGCCATTGAGGAGTTATAAAGATGTTCATATTGCCTGTGTTCCATTGATAACATCTCTTCAAATTCATTCATTTCGACTCATTTTCCCTTCCTTTTCTCCTCCTCCTCTTCTACTTTTTGTTTCTCTCTACTACCTATATTATTCTACTTTCTGTTTCTATTTGTTTTCTGTCGCTGTCAGCTGTGATCTCGACCTCCTGCGCTTTCGAGCATGCCACTTTCTAGACCAATCATTGAACGTGGTGAATGCCCCAGAGTGAATGGACTTGTCGGATAGTAAAAACAGAGTGATGTGTCAGGATGTGCGGAGAGACCTGTTCACCGCGGTGAATGGCGTCATGTTGTAGTTGTGTAGCCCTTAAACAACTACACCACGGTGATACTCTTTCACCGCAAATTACTTCACTGTGGAGTATGAATGAGCCTTTAGACTCAGTAGCAGCAGATACTGCTGCTCCCCCCACTACACCTACACTGTTTAGCCTACAGTCCAGTCTCCCTCAACACATGAAAGACAAGGTGAAGGCAATTGTGAAATTGTGGGTGAACCATTGTATGATTGTATATATCCCATCGGTTTATGTCGTAGTGAAAGATGTTTTTTTTTGCTTTGCCAAGTTTGTTTAGCTAAGTCATAGGGCAACCATAAACTGAGGGACAGAACGTCACCTAATAGCCGTAGTTGTGTTTCACCATGTTAATGATCTTCTTTTGCCGGTCCACACAACATCTCTAATGATGAAATGGTTGGAATTAGTTAAAATGACTAGTAAAAAATATCCCCTAGCCTACCCTGGAATAAAACTTTATATGCAAACTCTTGAAAGTGTCCCCTTTCATACCATCCACTTTAGGAAAAAAAAAAAAAAAAAAAAAAAAAAAAAAAAACCTATGGATCTCATATGTTTTGCATGTCATATTATTCTTATAAATTAGAAAATTGCATATGCTTAACTTTACAAAAAAAAAATACTATATGTAATGTGTCATTAACACCGTCCTGTCGTCCTGGTCCCCACACAATCACTTTTGTCTCTAGTATGAACAGTTTGGGTGTGATTCTGATCACCCTAAAAGAGAATCAAGGGCTTACCTGTACAGTAGGTGTTCTGTAGCTGTGTGGACCTCTGATGTCTGTAGTGGCCTGGTGCAGACTGTCTTTGTTGTGTTGTCTCTTCATAACAGGATATACTGGTGCTTCAAGTGGCACCAGTTTTTATTTACTTCCCTGGGATTGTTTTCCTAAGGTCATGACCATTTCCTGGGTTATAGGGATTTTATTTTGACCAAATGAATAAGTCACAAAAAATAAGTCACAGCTCCTCACACCTTTCTCCATTTCAAACCCTTAAAACTCAACAGCACCATGTAACAGCTACTCATTCATCTTCAGTTTAAATCTGAATGTTCTACTGCTGCAGAACTGAGTCAAGACAACAGGTGCTGCGCATTCATGCATTGTCAAGTATTGTCAATACTTCTATCATTATGCTAGTTCAACTATGTTTGTGAACTTGCATGTTTAGCACAGTGCTAAATTCTTGAGTCCGCTTCTGCAGTTTTAAATATGCTATATATTATGAACACAATTTGATTTGATTGCAAGTGCAATTGTCTTATTTCTATAAGCTGTGTGTCATGTGACCCTTTTTCACTGGTCCTCACTGAGACTTCAAGGCATTCTCAAGCTTGGGTAGAGCCAGAGGGGGTCATCCCTATGTTCCCCGGGTCCTATGTTCCCCGGGTCCTATGTTCCCCGGTATCGGGGAACATAGGACCCTCTTTTCAAAAAAGGGTTCTATGTTCCCCGCTCAATCCAAATATACGCATATCGGGGAACATAGGACCCTCTTTTCAAAAAAGGGTTCTATGTTCCCCGCTCATTCCAAATATACGCATTTACAGTACAGTACTTGCTACTTATGCGTGTAGGCTAAGGGAGAAGAGAATGCATCTCGGACAGGCTCGGCCACTGAGCACGGGCAAGAGCCTAATAATTAGGGGAAAAACAGCCTCCCGCAGATATTACAATGGCCTCGCGAGGAGACTCTAATTGGGGGGGTGTCATGAAATAAAACGGAACTTTTCAAAATCTTCATCATCTCTGCGCCCTGCCCGGCCGCGGCCGGGCACGCGGCCCCCCGCCCCCGACGCGGCTGCCGACCTGGACGGACTGTCCTCAGTGCGTCCTGACCGCGCCGCGCCGCCCGGGCGGGGACCGGCCCTCGTACAGCGTGCGCTAGGGGTCTGCGACGAGTCGGCTACCTACCAGACCCGTCTTGAAACACGGACCAAGAAGTCTAACGCGCGCGCGAGTCGGAGGGTGAGCTAAATCTGATCTCTCTTTTGTGGGCTATCACCATGGAACATATCTCCCTGGTTTTGGAGACATTACGCATGGCAATTTCTGAGCAAGTGGGCATGTCAGGCAACCACTAAGCGAGTGAGGGAGCTGACTACACACGCTGCCTGTGGACAATTTGCCCCATATAGGACACCATGGTCACTTTGCGCCCCAAGTTGGCATTTTACCCAAGTTCACAAACACTGTGACGTTGTGCGGTGACAGACAGAGGGCACGGCAACGCAAACTCCCGCCCTCGACTTGTGCGCATGTGGACTCGCATTAAATAGCATAATAATAGGCTGATTAAAAAAAGTTTCCCTGCTGTCAGATAGGCACACCAACTTTACAACACATTTCACCGTTCAACACCATGACTGCATGGGAAATTTGGAATAAAACTTCTATCACGTTTTGCAACGCCAGCATGAGGCTCATAGCGCATTCAATGGTCATCCATGGGAAGGCTTATGTAGAAGAGAGAGAAAAAAAAAAAACTAAAAGTAAAAGCTATATTACGAGTCAATATTTCGTTTTGGTATCCCGTTTGTTGTTGTTTTTTTCTGCTTTGAAGAGTAATTAGAAACCAAGCACTAACCTCCTGAATTTTCGATAATAACAAGAAACGAGAAAACGAAATATCGAGTTGTTATTCTGTTTTTAGTTTGTCATGTTAAATTGAATAGGCCTATTAGAATGATCGGATGATACACGGACCGGGCTGGAGTACTAGCCCGGTCGGTGTATCATCCGACCCTACTCCCGCGCCTGGCGCGGGAGTAGGCCTAAGTCCTTAATCCTGATCTTACTGCATGGCACAGTGAAGGCACCCACAGGATTGGAACTAAAACCTAAACTTGAAGTTATGTTTGAAGAACAACAATAAAAGACATAGTTGCAGTGCTTGCTGTGAAGCGCAGCTTGTGTCTATCGTAGTCCTCAACCTCGCCAAACCAGAAAATATGCCAATCTTGAATGGTGACACTTTAAAAGATACTAGCCTACTTTTCCGTGACACAACGTATTTCTTTTGTTTGTTTGTTTGTTTTCTTTGCCTTTGACACCTCAACAAGTTCGGGAAAACGCTCCTCTCCGCTGTCGATATTGCAATTGAGCGCCCGTCCCTGTATGGTGTTGCGCGCAAGAAATGTCAACACTGTCACTGTCCTTACGCCTAGTAAGACAAGAAATAGTCACGCACAAAAACATTCCCGTCTTGTTCCATGTTCAGATACCAGGCGGGGAACATAGGACCCTTTTTAAAGAAAAGGGTCCTATGTTCCCCGTTTTTTGTATGGACCGGGGAACATAGGACCCTTTTCTTTAAAAAGGGTCCTATGTTCCCCGGTCCATACAAAAAACGGGGAACATAGAACCCGGGGAACATAGGACCCGGGGAACATAGGACCGCTCCCAGCCAGAGCCTTATAGCGGGAGAGTTGCGATATTCATGTACCCGAAACTGGAGTGGGGGAGCAGCAGTATCTGTTGCTACTGAGTCTGAGATTACTGTCTGCCCTATTCTTATGATCTATTGGAGCACATATTTCTTAAGAATTGTCCCCTTTATGGTGCAAGCATTACATTTGGCATAAATACAATCAAAGGGCCACAATTGGAAAAGGGATTTGTGGATTTGTCAAAAGTCCAATTAATTTGTCAACTATAATGGTTGCATGTTGGGCTTAGGGCAGGTCATAGCTATAGGATTATAGGTTTAGACTATAGGTTAGACTATATATATATATATATATATATATATATATATATATATATATATATATATATATATATATATATATATATATATATATATATATATATTGTGCTGTTTGGTGGCTGTGGGGACCTTGGATGTCTCCATACGGCTTAGCGGTTGTTGTTTTCTTGTGACATCCTACCTTGTTATAGTTCACTCTGTCCTTGAAGAGCTCCAGTACAAATGTGATTCTGCCCTGTGCTCTTGGCACAACAATGTTACCACCAGAGTTGTACCCGAACACGTTCAAAGAACGAAAGTTCTTTGAACCGTTCATATTTTTAAGGAACTTGAACCGAACGGCCCCTATATCTGCTTGAAGAACGGCGATGTGAACTCGTTCATTTCTGGCGTGAGTGAACGCCACTTTTCTTGCGTTCGATTTCGTTCAAGAGCGGGGCTCGACACGTATTGGCCATGTCTTTAAAGACAACCCTCTATTTGCCCACAAGAGGGCCAAAAACGTGAGAGCAGACCTGTATAGTCCACCCAAGCACTTCTTATCTACACTCCCTTCTGGTAATTTCCCTTGCCACAATTGTATACACTGTAATGCCATGGTCAAAAGCGACACATTTCTACACGCACATTCGGGAAAAAATATTCCGTTAAAGGGAGGATATCCTGCAAAACGAAACATGTAGTCTATCTCTTAAAATGCCATGTTATGTAGGTGAAACAGGGAGGGAAATTAAAACTAGATTCTCAGAACATAAGAGTAATATCCGGAATAATGATGAGAAATCTTCTGTAGCACGACACTTTAATTCTGTGGGTCACCCAGTCAGCTGTCTGGGGTTTCAAGGTATTGAAGTTGTGAACCCCTTGAAAAGAGGGGAGGATCGGAACTCCTCTTGGGTTGCTTTTTGTAAATTAACGATTCATTATTGGACACTACTAAATTCTTAAATTACGCTTATTAAACTTTTTCTAATATATAGTTCCAGTCTGGGTTGACTCCAAGAGCTTCCGTCTCGTGGAGTCAACCCAGGGGGGGGAGGGGGGGGCAGGTTGTTATTGTAACGTGAAGTTTTTTGGATTCATACACTCCAAACTGAGCACCCCAAAGCTCCTCTTGGGTTGCTTTTTGTAAATGAACGATTCATGATTGGACACTGTTAAACTATTAAACCTTTTAATAAATAATATATATATATATATATATATATATATATATATATATATATATATATATATATATATATATATATATATATATATATATATATATATATATATATATATAGTTCCAGTCTGGGTTGACTCCAGGAGCTTCCGTCTTTGATATTACTCTTTTATATTATCACATTTTCTATATTGTCTATTTCTATATTCTCTAATATGAGTCTCACTTTGACAAGACTCCAAGGTCTTTAATATTTCCTGTTTGGTTCAACAGCCTCACAGAGGACTTAGTTTAAGGGCCAAATATAGTATAGATCCTTGAAGGGTATGATGTTTTACATTTTATTGTCTATATTTACTGTTGTATATATTTATTGCATCAACTACTATGCCTTACACTGATGTCATGTGAATGGCTGTCAGCTGACTAATGATTTTGTGACCACATGGTGGCATCAGTTTGTATAAATTCACCTCACCACTTGTCCATTACAACGCTGACCGCACAGGTCGAAACGCGTTCGTTGCTGCCTAGGCCCAGTATTGACAATATTAATAGTATAAAAGAGTGATGCCATACGAACAAATTATTACCTTCCATGAATGCACAGCACCCGTTGCCTTGATTCAGTTCTGCAGCAGTAGAACGATCAGATTTAAACTCAAGATGAATGAGTATAGCTGTTACAAGTTACATGGTGCTGTTGAATTTCAAACGTTTGAAATGAAGGAGGTGTTGGGGGTGTGACTTATTTGACCCAGCTGTCAGTTATACCCACAGGAAACTAACCTAACCAATTAAACAAAAAAAAAAAATGGCCTGTGAATTTGGTCAAAATGAAATAACCCAGGAAATTGTTATGGCCTTAGGAAAACAACCCCAGGGGAGTGAATAAAAACTGTAGGATAGCCACTTGAAGCACCAGTATATCCTGTTATGTACAACGTATATCAACTGGCCATAAAGAGACACAACACAACAAAGACAGTCTGCACCAGGCCACTACAGACATCAGAGGTCCACACAGCTACAGACCAACAACAGGTAAGCCCTTGATTCTCTTCTGGATTCTCTTGGAATTCCGCTTTAATAAGCTATCTTGCAGGAAAGAAGCAATGAGAGCTTTGCAACAGAAAGCCAACCCATCGGATTTTTTTTCTATATGCAAACGCTTGAAAGTGGCACCTTCATATAACAGAATGAAGTTAATATAAGATCCATAGTATTGTTTTGTGTGTGTGTGTGTGTGTGTGTGTGTGTGTGTGTGTGTGTGTGTGTGTGTGTGTGTGTGTGTGTGTGTGTGTGTGTGTGTGTGTGTGTGGGGGGGGGGTATTAGGTGACGTTTTGGCGCATTTGTTCAAATGCTTTACGCCGTTTGAACACTGCTGTAGTCCCAATCACTGTTGGGACATGTGCACTACATAACTTAATATATTACATAATATATTACCAAAACGCAGTAACTTGTAATATAAATATATTACTTAACAAAAACAATCTAATATATTATACTTTTCTTTCTGCATTGCTGCATTACTTTCAGTTTCAATATTACTTTCTGTCAATCTGTCTTGTTGGAAATGTTTTGTTTAATTATCTTGACAACTGCAGAAGTTAAATAGTTACTTATTTTCCGTCATTTGTCATCAAATTATTCAGTTTGTTGATTTCATATGGATTTGGCCAGATAGCCAAGTGGGCTTGCTTTATTGTAGGTATGCCACTGGCCTACGCAATATTTGATTAATAGTGACACTAAATATTTAATTATATATTTTGTAAAAAGTTTTTTTTAAAGTAATGTGTAATAGTAATATTAATATATTACACTTGCTCAGGCAGTAATATTGTAATATAATATATTGCTTTAAAATGAAGGTAATAATTAATAAGTAATATATTAACAAGGTATAGTAATATTCCCAACACTGGTCCCAATGTGGGAGAGGGCCTCAATGTGGCACTGTCCCACTGAGGAAAGAAAAACTTGGTCCTGCCGCAGTCCCTCCTGCTTCAGTTGCTAGAACATCAAATAGAGATGCGCAGTGACGTCACCGCCCCGGTTCCGGAAGTCTTTTCCCAATTCATTTTTCTCATAGACTTTTCGAAAATAATTTATATCAAGACGATTACGCTGCGGACAAAGCCAACTCGAGTCGTGACGAATCATGATGACACACACAAACTTTTGGGACAATAAAATAATTTCTAAGATGAAAAACGAAACAAAAAGTCTTGTATCATGCCGTTTTCTACTTCTTCCTAATTATATATTATATGACGATGTTGTGTTTGTTGTCATGATTTGTCACGACCTGAGTTGGCTTTGGCCGCAGCGTAATCGTCTTGATATAAATTATTTTCGAAAAGTCTATGAGAAAAATGAATGGGGAAAAGACTTCCGGAACCGGGGCGGTGACGTCACTGCACATCTCTATACACATAGCTGTAAACCACAGGTGGGCGGAGTCAATCATTAAGGACACCACAGCGAGTATGAAGGCCTCACTGCTTTCGCGGCGTAAGGTGAAATCCCATTTCACCTTAAACGGTGAAGCTGTTTCGCTTCACTGTGGAGTATGACTGAGCCTTAACCTAGTCTATTGGAGCACAACATTGGCAACTTTCTCAAAGGACGACTTCATCACTTTTCAACGTATCTTCATATAATAGTTCCTCAATAATGTAAATGACAAAATGCTACAGTTTTTTCTACTCTAGTCTGTGCCCCAAAGAGGGCTGTGGACAGTTCAGAAACCTGTCCTCCAATGACATCATCGATGGTCCAATGGGCTAATAGAAACTGCATGCTTTCAATTACTGAAAAATTGCTATGCAAAAATGGCAGCCAACATTCTGATAACTTTTTTTTCCCCAAAAAATCTGATGATTGATGATGTCATTGGAGCACGGTTGCTGAACTGCCCACGGCCCTCTTGTGAGATACAGACTGAGTAGAAAACATTTGTGGCATTTTATCATTAGTGAGGACCTATATGAAGATACATTGGAAAGTGAAGTGGTGAACCGTTCCTTTTATGTTGTAAGTATGACATTTGGCATAAATACAATCAAAGGGCCACTCTTAGGAAAAGGATTTGACCACTCAAAAGTCCAATTAATTTGTCAACTATATAGGCTGCGTATTTGAGGTTAGGGTTTAGGGCAGGCTTAGCTGCTGTACTGAAGTTAGTTAGGATTATAGGAGAATGTAAGGGTCTTTCAAATACTGCGACTGCTGCCTCCTTGAGTCAAATGGATTTCAATCCGTTCTTTGGAGCTGTGGTAATTTATGTGTCGCCCCGTAACAACATCATAACAATGGGATGTCATATTTTAACATGATTTAAAAAAAAAAAAAAAAAAAAAAAAAAAAAAAAAAAAAAACAGTATACTGCATGTACTGTTTGGTGGCTGTGGGGACCTTGGATGTCTAGCCTTTTTTTTTCTTCTTTTTTTTTTTTTTTGTTACAGCCTATCTTGTTATGGTTCACTCTGTCCTTGAAGGAACTCCAGTACTGTGTTTCTGCCCTGCGCTCTTGGCAGGACAATGTTAACACAATGGTATGTTAGACTATTAGACTACTCCCCTTACTATCATAGAGCATGCTTCACCCCGGAGAATATTGTCTCAACTCGGAGTTGCTAGTCAATTTTTGACAGTTTTGGGTGTCACTATTCCTAACGTGCTGGATAGATCCTCCACTACAGAGAAGGAGTTACGCAGCTGCACATTAAAGTAAGGCTTACCCTCCCCCTGTCATTCAATGTCTTGGCTGGAGTGTGTAGCTACACGATATGGAGCATTATTTACATGTCTGGAACTCTTCACTTTGCCAAATTTGTATTGTGAGATGGTATATCACCTGATTAATTAGTGAATTCCTTTGAGTGAATGCAATTTGTTTTGATAGTCGCACTCAAATTATTCTAAGGGGTGGTTAAGCATTGTTAAAAATTACTGTAATTATTTTTTGAATATATGTATTTGTTGTTTTCATGAGTGTTGTAGTTTTCACACACATTTTGAGACAGCAAAATCATTTTGCAACCATGACTGTTGTTCACGAGCAGTAGTAAAATGGCCGTAACCATTGTCACGGCCGTTATACAACGTGCAGTACATTACTTGTAACCATTATAAATTAGTTGCAATTAGTCGCGACCGTTTAAACTACCGGTCATGACTGTTTTACTACTGGCCGCGACCGTTGGGACAACTAGCCGCGACCGTTCTTCACCGGTTGCTACTAAACCTAACCCTAACCCTAAACATAACCTCAGTAAAACATATGCCTAAGCCTGACTTTAACCGCCGTACGCTATGCCAATGGTCACGATTATTACTCTAATCAGTGATTGTAGTGATAATGGAATGATAAAGCAACCGTGGGATCCAACACAAGTGTGCGTAGAGCTAGTTCACTAAATTCTGAATTGTATATGCCTAAGTATATAACTTTGCTGACAACAAAAGTGTTTTGGGCGAGGGAAATGGTGTGGAGTAAAAGTATGCGATAACAACGATAGTGTTGGTTGTTATCCTTATTGTTGGCAAACTAAACTATTCTATGAATCATTTCACTCTGTTGCGCAGTTTAACAAAAAAAGGCTCTCCATAGATCCAGATAAAAATACATTAGGGATGGAGAGTGAATGAAGCAAATTACTTAACCTCTATTGTTTAGACCAGGTACAGTATGTCAAACTCAAACACATTGCGGGTCAAAATAGAACAATTGGTACAAGTCGAGGGCCGGACCTGCCGGACTGTGTTTCACATAGGGCACAGTTTTATGAGGACGTCCCAGGAAAATGGCAAAAGTAATTTTCATTCAAAGATCATTAATGTCTCTTAATAGTAAGATAGATGCAAAAGTGAAACTGCGTGCATTCAAAACCGAATGCATTATTAAAGGTCAGTTTCCTGTTCTACGATCCTCACCAAGCATTTCATAGTAAAATGAGAAAGTAATTCAATGAATTGAGGAAGTAAAACAATCAGTTCCGTTCATGGTGTGTGCAATATACCAGAGGGCCAGTTCTAATAGCAAGTATATATCATCCTGTGGGCCAGAGATAATTCATTTGTAGGCCTGATCTGGTACCCCTGGGCTTTGAGTTTGACATATGTGGTTTAGACACGTTCTACAGTTGGTACACTTATCTGCGTGGAATCCCAATAATACACAAGTAGGCCTTTTGTGGCCTACTTATGTGTAGGGCTGTCCATCCTCTCTCCCTCCGAATTTTTTGTCGGAAAGATCACACTTTTGTTGTTGTTTTCTTAAAAAATAAAAAAATAAAAAAAAAAAAAAAATCATAGAGCTGTTGGTCCTTGACATAATGGGGGTCTGCGAGCTAATTAGTATCATATTGGGGGTCGTTGGCATGAAAGGTTTGGGGAACCACTGCTGTACAACATCCTTATACTGCCGATGAGGAATATAGCAATCTCGCTGCTCGCCTCCTGAGTGACTGCTCTGATAACCTGATCTCAAAATTGCCCCTACAAGTTGCCCACTAGAGGGCGAAATTGGCCAACTCATGGTTTCCCAGTTGCTGAATACAGGCCCTATTTTGTACTTTGCAGTGTTATGAAATTTATTATTTTGTTTTTTAAGTGTGGCTGACTTATGAACGGCTCCTTGAGCCTGATGTCTTCAGCAAACTTTAAACAAATTGTTGTACAATGTTTATTGGATATCCTATTTGTAATTTTAACCTTATTCTAAAAATGCAGAGTTGTTGTTCAAACCACTGTTGGTGGACACACCCGGGTGGGTGTGCCAACCATAATTGGTAAATTGTCAAACCACACACACCTTAACAGATGATTAGCACCCTACATAAGGAAGGGACTGTCATTGTTACCTTTACACCTGAAGAAGGCCGGCACGGCCGAAACTGTCGTGTTCATCTACTGCAAAGTACAAAGAAATGTAAGCAGAAATCAATAAACTACAACTCTCCTGCAACCTGTCGTGCGACCCACCCCCCCTTTTTTGATGTGATGCTCTGATAAACTCTCTTCAAATGGCTCTGACCAATGACCTTCTCCGTTCTTCCATAGTCGAGGTCAGAGAGTGACAACATCCAACGGTAAAGCTTTCAGAAGAAAATTTCGGAGGAATGCGTTTCAGAAATTGCAAGTGACATCAATTTGTTGTTGTGTCGCAACTTTCCAACGAAAGGTTTGGAGGTCGGACAGCATATGAACAGCCCTTAAGCTGAGTTAGTTTTTTTTTTATTACATGCAGTGCAATATAACAACAGTAGTCGACTCACAGGTATTTTTTTCAGACATGGTCTTTTTGTAGTCAATTCCGTGTCTATTCACTGTTTCCTTTACCCTGAGGGGTCAAGGTGAAAGAAACAGTGAATAGACATGGAATTTATTGCTTTTATCAGCATATATTGTGACATTTAGGAGCCATGCACGGCAGCAACAGGAGCATTATGGATTCAACATCTTGCTCAAGACTGACAAAACCCATCCACATCTGTGTGTTTACAGTTCCATGATGGCTCTAAACGTAGCTGGGCTGGTAGCAATGCTGGTCTTCTATGCCCTGATCCTGGGGATTGGGGTCTGGGCTTCTAAGAAAGCCAGGAGGGAGGAGAAGAAATGTGAAGGATCCAGAAGTGAAGTTACCATGGTAGGAGGACGCAACATCAACCTTTGGATTGGCATCTGCACAATGACAGGTGATGGATGGATGGATGGATGTATTTAAGTATTTCTGAACGCTATACTACAAAAACTGTTACAGTGGATGACACCATAAGCCACTACACTTGCTAGTATAGTATAGAATAATGTGTCGGACACACATAAAGAATGCATACGTGCTGTGTTTGATACCCGCCTCAATGCTTTTCCAATGGAATTCATAAGATTTGACTAAAACAGTTGTGTTTGACTGGACGAACAAAGTTAGGCCAAATCTCAGCTTCCTCATCAATCAATCTCACACAAACTTAAAGTATATTCATGAGAAATGTCCGCAACAGAGGGTCACTGTTGGCTTCTTCCATACATGGATATGGCCTAGTTACAGGGGTCGGCAACCCAAGATGTTGAAAGAGCCATTTTCGACCCGAAATTAAATTCTGAATCTGTCTGGAGCCGCATTATTATTTTTTTTTTTCCTGAGAGTGTGCAAATGTGAACCAAATGGACCCTGGCGGGTCCATTTGGTTCCATTTGCACACTCTCAGAAAAAAAGGTCCTCAAAGAAAAATCATTAACATGGTGAAACACAACCTTTCTTCAGAAATGGAGTTTCTAAAAAAATAAATAAAGGAATTTTACAGAATTTCTAGTCCACACAACATCTCTAAGGTATATTAATGACTTAGTAAACTGTTGAAAATGGGTGGTTCAGATTGAAAGCTCCACCTCTGATAACTGCTGGGCTTTTTTGACATGGCCAAGTGCTACTTTAACTGGCAACTGTCAGACAGCGCAACGCGTTTTGGGTGACTGAAATGTTTATATTATTTTGGTGTGGATCACCCCAGTGTGTGTATGTAATAATGCTACAGCCACTGAGCCACTAGGGCTGTGTTCTAGAGCCCAGTGTGTATGTAATAATGCTACAGGGAGGGCTGTGTTCTAGAGCCCAGTGTGTATGTAATAATGCTACATCCACTGAGCCACTAGGGCTGTGTTCTAGAGCCCCAGTGTGTATGTAATAATGCTACATCCACTGAGCCACTAGGGCTGTGTTCTAGAGCCCAGTGTGTATGTAATAATGCTACAGCCATGGAGCCACTAGGGCTGTGTTCTAGAGCCCAGTGTGTATGTAATAATGCTACAGCCACTGAGCCACTAGGGCTGTGTTCTAGAGCCCAGTGTGTATGTAATAATGCTACAGCCAGGGAGCCACTAGGGCTGTGTTCTAGAGCCCAGTGTGTATGTAATAATGCTACAGCCACTGAGCCACTAGGGCTGTGTTCTAGAGCCCAGTGTGTATGTAATAATGCTACAGCCACTGAGCCACTAGGGCTGTGTTCTAGAGCCCAGTGTGTATGTAATAATGCTACATCCACTGAGCCACTAGGGCTGTGTTCTAGAGCCCAGTGTGTATGTAATAATGCTACAGCCACTGAGCCACTAGGGCTGTGTTCTGGAGCCGCATGCGGCTCCTGAGCCGCAGGTTGCTGACCCCCGGCCTAGTAGTTTAAGACATTTCGATTGAGGTGAGTCATCAACAGGAGATGAACAACTGTAGGCAGTAGCCCTGTTGCTGTCTGTTGACTAAGTTAGTAAATGAGATTTGTTTTCCCTCTGCATGTGTATCTTCCCCATCAGCCACCTGGGTTGGAGGAGCCTACATCATGGGTACAGCCGAGGCCATCTACACTCCCTCCCGTGGCTT
This sequence comes from Benthosema pterotum, assembly GCA_039105355.1. Lineage (NCBI taxonomy): Eukaryota > Metazoa > Chordata > Actinopteri > Myctophiformes > Myctophidae > Benthosema > Benthosema pterotum. The sequence goes on from CM076975.1 coordinate 2,757,924, forward strand.
TATCTGGGCCCTGTTCCCTTTGGCAGCTAGTCTGACCTTCATCGTAGGTAAGAAGCAGCATCGTAAGAAGACAAAATTGTCTACTACAATGTTGCACGTCACTTATCGATCGCCAGGTTGGGAACCCGTGGTCTGACGCATCACCTTCCTGTTGTGCCCCAACAGGAGGATTGACCGTTGCTAAACAGATGAGGTCGAAGCGCTACGTGACGATGATGGATCCATTTCAGCAGCGCTACGGCAACACGTTCACCACAGTCCTTCTGCTTCCCTGTCTGCTTGGTGACATTCTGTGGGTGGCGTCCACTCTGGGTGCCTTAGGTCAGTCATATATTGCCCATGTGGTTCCTGTATGAACAAACTGCCGGATGATAACTTGTCTGATTTGAGCAATTTTCATAATTGCCAATAACATGCTGAAAACAGCCGTGGCGTTTGCCCGATGACGGCCTTTGTTTTGTGTAGCCCAAGGAGTGTTTTCGGCAGTGGCGTGCACAGAGAGTTTCAAGGGCAGGTGCTCAAATGTAACCAGGACACCGGGCGTCCTGGTTACAAACACATAGAAACACATAGGGGGTTAAAAACACATAGAAAACAGCATCTCAGCATCTTTTTGCTCTTTTAAAAAGGGCATGTTGGTCCAGAGAGGGCCACTAGGGGGTGCTCAAACCCCCCTTGACGTCTACCTATGCACGCCTATGGTTTTCGGGGGCAAAACGAATGCTTGTAATGGATTTGGCATCATGAAATCCCCCCTAGTTTGACTTTTCATGTGCTACGTAAAGTGTGCTGGCATTTTGATGACATGATGCCAATTGTGAAAATTGCACAAACTGTGTACTGAACATGTCTGGGATCACATTCTGGTAAATAGACTATAGGCTACATGGGTTTAAATTGGCTCATAGAAACATGCACGTTGTGTGTGACATATAATGTGTCTGTGCAGGTGGGACAGTCAGTGTGATTCTGGATCTCCATTCGTCCTACTCCATCATCCTGTCTGCAGGTGTTGCCATCACCTACACACTGCTGGGAGGCCTGTACTCTGTGGCCTACACCGATGTCATCCAGCTGTTGATCATCTTTATCAGTCTGGTAAGTGAGAGCAGATGTGAATGTCAGGCTGGCATGCAGTAGCTCAATGGTTAGAGAGTCTAGGTTCGCTGGTTGAGTAGCATCAAGCATTCGGATCTCCTAGTAACTAGTAGACTTGGATAGCAGTTACCTATACAGAATGTCCTGCTATTATAATTTTTTTTGGCAAACATTAACTACTTGGTATGCATATGATGTATTAGCTTTTGTCTCCACCAGGAATATGTTTTGCTCTCCGTCCATCTGTCCATGTGTGTGTGTGTGTGTGTGTGTGTGTGTGTGTGTGTGTGTGTGTGTGTGTGTGTGTGTGTGTGTGTGTCTCTGTCTCTGTCTCTGTCTCTGTCTCTGTCCGTCCTTCCGTCCGTCCGTCCGTCCGTCCGTCCGTCCGTGTGTTTCTGTGTCTGTTACCAGCTAATCTCCGGAACCGTTAACCCGATCCATGTCGATCTTCGCATGAACCTCTGCCCCAATATCTCCACAACGGCCTGTTATAGCGCCATCAGGAGGTCGATTCTTGAAAATCTTTTGTCTGTGTGTGGCGTTAATCCGTTAATACGATTGATGCCAAAATTTGCACACACACTCCACGGATGCCAACCATGAACCTCTGCCCCACATTTTACATTTCCCAGAGTGGCCTGTTATAGCGCCACCCTTTGGCAACATGCAGTTTTACATATACCTGCATGAAATGTTGCATTTACTCTACTTAGAGGACAAAGATGAACATTTGACCTACATTTTTCATGTCAGCTTTTTATAGCGCCACAAGGAGGCAGATATTTGTAAAACACATTTTTTTCATACCCATCCAGATTCTGTCCCAGAATCCCACAATTCGTTATACAGCATCTCTACAGTCATGTGCTCATGACGGTGTGTGTCCTATATTTCATTGTCCATCCTAATTGCCTACAAATCGCTTTCAAACTTTGCAAGGAGAAAAATATCCCACTGTTTTCACAATGGCTTGTTATAGGGCCACCAACAGGTGAATATTTGCAAAACAAAATGCCTCAAATCATCCAAATGCCAAAGTCATGAGAATAAAAGGCAGGCACCCTTTTAACATTGGGATATTATATCGCCACCAGGAGGCCACAACCTGACCTGGCGGTGACCTGTGCACAGAGGGCACTTTTCTAGTTTTATCTGTTTTTTTGAGTGTCTGCCATGTTTTAGTGCTTGAATTGTAAATTTAAATAATCTGGATGTATATGATGCACCGCAATGTTCTTTCTTTTGTTCATGCTTAATGTAAGTCACTCTGGATTAGATCGTCTGCTAAATGCCTGAATTGTAAATTATAATGCTAAATTGCAAGTATTGGTACATTGTACATCCTGAATATAATCATGTCTTTTCTTGTTCTGTTGTATCTTGTTTTTTGCCAGTGGATGTGTGTTCCCTTTGTAGTTCTCCACCCATCATCATCATCATCATCATCATCATCATCATCATCTAATGTGACTCTCTCACCTGTTAACTCTCCACCCTGGCTGGGGGAGCTCAAAACGGAGGATGCTGGAAAATGGATCGATGAATTCCTCATATTGGTTAGTTTATTTTTGTTTGAATGGGGAACTTGCGTATTGTGTCACTGGCGTGCACAGAGAGTTTCAAGGGCAGGTGCTCAAATGTAACCAGGAGGGCACTCTAGCCCTCTAGGTAAATTGAGTTTTGGGGGGTTAAAAACGCATAGAAAACAGCATTTCAGCATCTTTCTGCTCATTTAAAAAAGGGCATGTTGGTCCAGAGAGGGCCACTAGGGGGTGCTCAAACCCCCCCTTGACGTCTATGTATGCACGTCTATGTATTGCGTATTGGTTAAGCGATCGTTTTGCTGTTGTCGTCGGTCATGAGGGATAGTTACCCTACGTTTTAACGGCCGGGGATGCACAAGCAGCGTCGCCCGATATCAGTCATTCTCGACAGTGCTGTGGTGCACTGAAAAAAAAAAGTATGGTGGAGGAGGAAGTGGGGCGGAACTAGGAACCAAACTGCGCCAAATGGTTTTGGGTCAAGGGCAAAAATAGCAGCACTTGGCTCACCCATTTTTATCTTTCCGGTATCTATGTTGTAATGTTTTTATGCTAGGCTCTGCTCAGGGGAGGTTGTTGATATCAGAGCTGTGTCTCGGTGCCGAAACACAGAAATCTGAGATATCAAATGTGATCTCAGACCTATGTCTCACTACATAGATTTTATATCACACGAGCAGAGCCACACCGCCATACTAACTTGCAAAGGCATTGCAATAAATCGTATATGGTCATTCTGAGCCGAAGTATGTCAATGAACTATAATTTATGGATGATATGTGGGGCCATACCATTACTCTACTATTACACCATTATAAAATACCCGGTAACTTGAGACCTCTTATGGATCACTGTGCTATTCTCTCCCTGCCTGACCTAACAATGATTGAACTGATTTGATTTGAAATTAAACTAATTGTCTGATACACTGTGGCATGTCAGACTTTTTGGGAGTGACGCCGAGATCGAAAAGTGGTATATGGTATGCCGCTAGTGCCTCAGCGGCATATGCCATATGCCGGTGGCATATGCCGGTGGCCCAGCGGCATATGCTGGTGGCCTAGCGGCATATGCCTAACCCTAACCTAACCCTAACCCTAACCCTAACCCTAACCTAACCCTAACCCTAACCCTAAAACGAGCGGCATTTGCCGTTGGGAAATGGTATGTACCGGTGGAACACGAGCGGCATACCACTCTAGAACCGGCATATGGCACTGAGCCACCGGCATATGCCGCTGAGCCACCGGCATATGCCGCTGAGGCACTAGCGGCATACCATATACCACTTTTCGATCTCGGTGCTACTGCTTTTTGGTGTCTGTTTCCTCAGTGTGGTTACTGTATATCTGACAACACACATTCAAATGTAACACAGCTGATACCACCATTTTGCTTGCCAGCTATAAAGTTGCCATCCTCAAATTGTGATCACTTAAACTGATGAAAGTAATGAAAGTGTGCGTGTGTGTGTGTGTGTGTGTGTGTGTGTGTGTGTGTGTGTGTGTGTGTGTGTGTGTGTGTGTGTGTGTGTGTGTGTGTGTGTGTGTGTGTGTGTGTGTGTGTGTGTAGACCCTCTCAGGACTGTCCTACCAGGCGTTCTATCAGAGGGTCCTTTCTGCTGCATCACCTGCTCAGGCTCAGATCTCCTGCTTTGTCTCATCAATCATGATGATCATCTTGGGCATTCCCTCGTTCATTATCGGAGGGGTGGCTGTTTCCACAGGTACTGAACAATTTAGTGAACAAACACTGTCCACTTCCCACACACATTTCTGCCTGTTTTTCGTAGGATCTACCTCACAGCGACAAACACACACTTTGCGACGCCACTTTAAGCCTCTATCCACAACCTTTGTTCTACCAAAGAGAAGGTCTCATGCATGTTGACTGTCTTAAACATTCTGGTTCTCCCTCTCAGACTGGAATCAGACAGAGTATGGTCTTCCACCTCCGTCTGAGCGCGGCGAGGCAGGGAACGTGCTTCCACTGGTCCTGCAAAACCTCGCCCCATCCTGGGTGTCGGCGTTGGGCATCGGGGCATTGGCTGCAGCCGTCATGTCCTCCGTGGACTCTGCCCTGCTTTCTTCAGCGTCCACGTTCACTCAGAACATCTACAAGAGCTACCTCAGGAAACAGGTTAGGAATTTTGCTTCATGACCTGTGAACCAAGCACAATGAAACATATATGGTGCATAGTTGCTTGTGTTTATTATGCACCTGCTCAGCTCTGTGTGGTTGGGCCTGCGTTGGATTAATTCCATCTTACATCTCATACTCCAACCATTCAGCCAATTGCACAATGCACATATGGGATTACTTTGGACGCAGCCTAGTCATCTACTGTATGTCGTCATTTCTCCCCTTTCTTCCTCCAGGCATCAGAGAGGGAGTGTGCATGGGTGATCCGGCTAAGTGTGCTGCTAGTGGGTCTGGCTGGTGCAGGTCTGACCTTCACCGGGGAAGGCATCATAGCGTTGGTGTTGCTGAATTCAGACATGATGTACTGCACCGTCCTCCCGCAGATCATCTGTGTCCTGCATTGTCCCTTCGCTAACGGATACGGTGCGACCACTGGCTTCATCCTGGGGACCTTTCTCAGATTTCTGAGCGGGGAGCCTGCACTCCACATCCCTCCTGTCCTGATGTTTCCTGGTTGGAGGGAGGATGAGTTAACAGGGGACATCCACCAGTACTTTCCCTTCAGGTCTTTGATAACGTTGCTTGTCATACTCATCATTCCCTCGGCCTCCTTGCTGGCACGTCTGGCGTTCACCCGCCACCTGCTGCCTCCTTCCTGGGACGTCTTTGGTGTCCTGAAGAAGACTGGGAATGTTGAAAACAGTGTGAGTGGAGTGGGGAAAGCAGAAGCTGCTGCTACTGAGGCTGAGACTACTGAGAATCTGCTGGTTACGTCCACCTCCAGCTGCTAGGAGATCAGTAGCCCAACTGATGTTCATGTATTCATTTGAGGCAGTGTTGGGCAATATTACTGAGGAAAGTAATACATTACTTATTACCACTTTAGAAAAGTAATATTATTACACTACTTATTACTTGGATGCAAAAGTAATATGTAGTGTATTACATATTACTTTTTTATATTACTTTTGCAGTTGCACTCAGGTCCCTGAAAAAAGGTGGAGCTGTTACCCCCATCAACTGACTACGGATAAGCAGGTGAAGATGGATGGATGTATTTAGATGAATGTATTTAGATAGATGAATACGGACATCCCACCCTAGAAAAAAAAATAAAATATATTAACATTTATATGCCACACATGATTAACAGGCCATAGATTACATAGTTGCAGTGGGCTGTTATTTAATCAGTAGAGTCAGTAGGATTGTTATTTGGTTACAGTTCCTGTCAACCGTGTTTTAATGGAAAATTAAAAGGTGGTTTAATTGATTATACTTTGCAAACAGACTGGCATTAGGTAATTAGTTCATTTGTAGAACAGCCGTTTATGGGAAATCACAATGTGACATTTTGCCTCTCCTATTGTGTGATAAACGCATGACTCATATAGCAAATAAAAATATATACTCCTGAGCATGGACCACACTTGGAATTATTGGAATCGGGTGGGAATGGCCTGGGAGTTTTTCAATTGTAATCTAAACTTTCTCCGCAGGCTTTCTCCGAAGTTCAGGGCGGAGCAGAACAGCAGTGCAAACTCTGTTCTCTTTATGTGGCCAGTCCAGGGGCGGCTCTTCTACATAGACTTCTATTGAGGATTGGGACAATAAATAGGGACAACACGGTGCACAAACAGCTCTCGAGCGCTCAGTTTCTGACACCTCAATGTCGCAGCTTTGACACTAGACGGCTTTGTACGTTTTTTCACCGCACTTTTTTTAAATTAAAGTAAAGTGCCATTGGCTCATCTCCCTTCACCAACGAAATACTGTTGAAAGCAGCAGCATGACAAAAGTAACTATGTAATATTAGTAGAAGTAACTGTAATATTATTACTGTTTTTTTTTACACTACTCATTACCTGAAAAAGTCATAATATTACTTTTTACTTGCTACTCGTTAGCCGTTACATCCATCCCTTCATATCAGTTTCACTTGTGTGGGACAAGTGGGACAAGAAAGGCTAAGCGACGTATTATTTGAAACATTTGATTCCAACATGTAAACAAAACTCAATATGGAGGTTGTCTCTGGCTATCTTTTTTCTGATTTTGATTCGGGAAAGTTATGCAAATTCTGCCATATTTTATTTTCTATACCCCAGGGCTGGAGAGAGGAGTGCTTCATGTGGATGTCACTATCATTGATGGTTGGCATGACTAATACGCCAAAATGTCACCTGGATGCACATTCTCTTTCAATTATATTCTATAATGAAATGCGCAGTCAATTTTTCGCAATCCTTTTTTACCTCAGACCACGTGCAGGGATACATATTTCACGCCCTGAATCACTACCTTAAATTATTTTCCCTTGGTCTACTCAGACTCATGTGAACTCGATCCAATGATTAGATAGTTGATATTAATTTCATTTTTATAATTTAAAACTTCAAAAAATATTTGATATTGATTTACATACATTGAATTTACAATGTAAATTCAATGTATGTAAATCAATACCAAATATTTTTGTTTTTGTTTTTTATATATTCAATAAATGTAAATTTTGCATTTATTGAATATATGAAGCTATCATGGTAAAATGGAGTTTTAATTCATAATGGGTGTATAGTAAGGGGGCGGGGCAGCTGAAATGGACATGAAATATGGAAATACTGAATCGAGTAACTTGCAAATTGTCTTGGGTGTTCACATAAAATATCCCTTGATATATGGCATGTAGGGATCGGACAGTCACAGTGCTAAAAGTGGACCCCAGGAAGAGTAGTCTTCACCGTGGTGACGACTAATGGGGATCCGTAATAAACATAAACATAAACATTGCTGCCTCCCGCTGGTTGGGAGTTCACTCTTTCTAATTGCATCCTTTTAAATTGGTAGACCTGTAGCTGTAATGAACTCCAGCACTGCGTTTAAGGTCTTTGCCTGGTCTCTTTTTGGACTAAGGAGGCCTTTAAGAGATATGTTCCCAGTCTCACTTGCCACTTGCGCAAACATTGTCCTTCTCTCCTCCTCATACAGCCTGCACTCCATTAGGACATGCTCCACAGTCTGCTCTTTTCTGCATGTACCACAAAGACCATCTGGGTGCTTCCCCATCTTAGCCAGGTCCCAGGCCAGTCCACAATGTCCCAGTCTGAGTCTGGTCAGCGTCACAGATTGCCTTCTGTCTGCCCCCAAATAGAATTCGCCTCTCTTGACATTATTCTGAATTTTAAAATAGTGCCTTCCCTTCTTTCCCTTTTCCCACTGCTCCTGCCAGGCTGCCGTAATTTCCCTTTTAATTATGGATCTGCACTCAAATGCTCCTATTTGCGTACTTATTTCTACACTTCTGTGCAGAGCTTTTTTTTGCTGCCCTATCCGCCAACTCGTTCCCAAGTACCCCCACATGAGCTGGTACCCATAGGAAGCCCACTCTCCCTCCTGCCTTCTCAATTCTGTAAAGGAGGACCATCAGCTCCACCATCAGGTCAGACCGTGCTCCCGACTCCCTTCCCCCATGTTCATAAGCACAGATGCTGAGTCTGAGCACACAACCACCTGGCCTGGCTTCACCTCCTCCACCCACCTCAGAGCCCAAATTACGCCCATCAGCTCTGTTGTGAAAACTGACACCCCTTTGGACAGACTTTTATTCACTGACAGCCCCAACTTACGAATAACGAAAGCAAACCCCGCCTTCCCTGACTCAGGATCTTTAGCTCCATCTGTATATATTTATCAAAGGCAGTGGATGTATGTAACGAATCATTATCCATGTGGATGTCACTATCATTGATGGTTGGCATGACTAATACGCCAAAATGTCACCTGGATGCACATTCTCTTTCAATTATATTCTATAATGAACTGGGCAGTCAGTTTTCGCAATCCTTTTTTTTTTTTTTTTTTTTTTTTTTTTTTTTACCTCCGACGACGTGGGATACATATTTCACGCCCCAAATCACCACCTTAAATTATTTTCCCTTGGTCTACTCAGACTCATGTAAACTCGATTCAGTGATTAGATAGTTGATATTAATTTCATTTTTATAAGTCAAATCTTCAAAATATATTTGATATTGATTTACATACATGTAATTTACATATATTGAATATATAACTATCATGGTTAAAAAGGAGTTTTAATTTATAATAGGTGTATAGTAAGGGGGCGGGGCAGCTGAAATGGACATCAAATACGGAAATACTAAATTAAGTAACTTGCAAACTGTCTTGGGTGTTCACATGAAATATCACTTGATATATGGCATCTAGGGATTGGACAGTCACAGTGCTAAATGTTTGGGCTTCCCCCATAATAGAGTCTCACAGAAACAGAACTCAAAATTTTTCTTTAACATAAAGCTAGAGAACCACTCTGACAATGCTCCCTTCCTCAATGCTCCACTAAGAAGCAAAGAATGGTCATCAATGAAAGTGGATGTATGAAACAAATCATTATCCACTGCACGCTTCACGCTCAGAAAGGAACATCAAAACTCTTCATCGTGGTTAGCGAGACGAAACACTTTAGAAACTCATTTCTCAAGTTAAGAACTATAGAAATGATCCCTGAAAGTATAGTCTTAAAGAGAGAAAGGGCTGGAGAGAGGAGTGCTTCATGTGGATGTCACTATCATTGATGGTTGGCATGACTAATACGCCAAAATGTCACCTGGATGCACATTCTCTTTCAATTACTGTGTACATACATCTACTGATGCCTAGTCTGGACACATCGTCAGTGATGTTCCTTAAATTATTTTCCCTTGGTCTACTCAGACTCATGTGAACTCGATTCAGTGATTAGATATTTGAAATTAATTTCATTTTTATAAGTCAAAACTTCAAAAAATATTTCATATTGATTTACATACATTGAATTTACAATGTAAATTCAATGTATGTAAATCAATACCAAATATATATTTTTTTAATTTTTTATATATTCAATAAATGTAAATTTTACATTTATTGAATATATGAAGCTATCATGGTAAAATGGAGTTTTAATATATAATGGGTGTATAGTAAGGGGGCGGGGCAGCTGAAATGGACATGAAATATGGAAATACTGAATCGAGTAACTTGCAAACTGTCTTGGGTGTTCATATAAAATATCCCTTGAATCACTTGATATATGGCATGGCATGTAGGGATCGGACAGTCACAGTGCTAAATGGTTGGGCTTCCCCAAAAAACAAATCTCGCAGAAACAGAACTCAAAAATTTAATTTAAAATAAAGCTAGAGAACCACTCTGACAATGCTCCCTTCCTCAATGCTCCACTAAGAAGCAAAGAACAGTCATCAATGGCAGTGGATGTATGTAACGAATCATTAGGCACTGCCCGCTTCACGCTCAGAAAGGAACATCACGACTCATCGTGGTTAACGAGACCAAACACTTTAGAAACTCATTTCTCAAGTTAAGAACTATAGAAATGATCCCTGAAAGTATAGTCTTAATGAGAGAAAGGGCTGGAGAGAGGAGTGCTTCATGTGGATGTCACTATCATTGATGGTTGGCATGACTAATACGCCAAAATGTCACCTGGATGCACATTCTCTTTCAATTATATTCTATAATGAACTGGGCAGTCAATTTTCGCAATCCTTTTTTTTTTTTTTTTTTTTTTTTTACCTCCGACGACGTGGGATACATATTTCACGCCCTGAATCACCACCTTAAATTATTTTCCCTTGGTCTACTCAGACTCATGTGAACTCGATCCAATGATTAGATAGTTGATATTAATTTCATTTTTATAAGTCAAATCTTCAAAATATATTTGATATTGATTTACATAGATGTAATTTACATATATTGAATATATGAAGCTATCATGGTTAAAAAGGAGTTTTAATTTATAATGGGTGTATAGTAAGGGGGCGGGGCAGCTGAAATGGACATCAAATATGGAAATACTAAATTGAGTAACTTGCAAACTGTCTTGGGTGTTCACATGAAATATCACTTGATATATGGCATCTAGGGATTGGACAGTCACAGTGCTAAATGTTTGGGCCTCCCCCATAATTGAGTCTCACAGAAACAGAATTCAAAATTTTTATTTAACATAAAGCTAGAGAACCACTCTGACAATGCTCCCTTCCTCAATGCTCCACTAAGAAGCAAAGAACGGTCATCAATGGCAGTGGATGTATGTAACGAATCATTATCCACTGCCCGCTTCACGCCCAGAAAGGAACATCACGACTCTTCATCGTGGTTAGCGAGACCAAACACTTTAGAACTTACTTTACAATAAATTCAATGTATGTAAATCAATACCAAATATTTTTTTGAAGTTTTTTATATATTCAATAAATGTAAATTTTACATTTATTGAATATATGAAGCTATCATGGTAAAATGGAGTTTTAATTTATAATGGGTGTATAGTAAGGGGGCGGGGCAGCTGAAATGGACATGAAATATGGAAATACTGAATCGAGTAACTTGCAAACTGTCTTGGGTGTTCACATAAAATATCCCTTGAATCCCTTGATATATGGCATGGCATGTAGGGATCGGACAGTCACAGTGCTAAATGTTTGGGCTTCCCCCAAAAACAAATCTCACAGAAACAGAACTCAAAAATTTCATTTAACATAAAGCTAGAGAACCACTCTGACAATGCTCCCTTCCTCAATGCTCCACTAAGAAGCAAAGAACGGTCATCAATGGCAGTGGATGTATGAAACGAATCATTATCCACTGCCCGCTTCACGCTCAGAAAGGAACATCAGGACTCTTCATCGTGGATAGCGAGACCAAACACTTTAGAAACTCATTCCTCAAGTTAAGAACTATAGAAATGATCCCTGAAAGTATAGTCTTAATGAGAGAAAGGGCTGGAGAGAGGAGTGCTTCACGTGGATATGTGGATGTCACTATCATTGATGGTTGGCATGACTAATACGCCAAAATGTCACCTGGATGCACATTCTCTTTCAATTATATTCTATAATGAACTGGGCAGTCAATTTTCGCAATCCTTTTTTTTTTTTTTTTTTTTTTACCTCCGACGACGTGGGATACATATTTCACGCCCTGAATCACCACCTTAAATTATTTTCCCTTGGTCTACTCAGACTCATGTGAACTCGATCCAATGATTACATAGTTGATATTAATTTCATTTTTATAAGTCAAATCTTCAAAATATATCTGATATTAATTTACAGACATGTAATTTAGATATATTGAATATATGAAGCTATCATGGTTAAAAAGGAGTTTTAATTTATAATGGGTGTATAGTAAGGGGGCGGGGCAGCGGAAATGGACATCAAATATGGAAATACTGAATTGAGTAGCTTGCAAACTGTCTTGGGTGTTCACATGGAATATCCCTTCATGGCATGTAGGGATCGGACAGTCACAGTGCTAAATGTTTGGGCTTCCCCCATAATTGAGTCTCACAGAAACAGATTTCAAATTTTTCATTTAACATAGAGCTAGAGAACCACTCTGACAATGCTCCCTTCCTCAATGCTCCACTACGAAGCAAAGAACAGTCATCAATGGCAGTGGATGTATGTAACGAATCATTATCCACTGCCCGCTTCACGCTCAGAAAGGAACATCACAACTCTTCATCGTGGTTAGCGAGACCAAACACTTTAGAAACTCATTTCTCAAGTTAAGAACTATAGAAATGATCCCTGAAAGTATAGTCTTAATGAGAGAAAGGGCTGGAGAGAGGAGTGCTTCATGTGGATGTCACTATCATTGATGGTTGGCATGACTAATACACCAAAATGTCACCTGGATGCACATTCTCTTTCAATTACTGTGTACATACATCTACTGATGCCTAGTCTGGACACATCGTCAGTGATGTTCCTTAAATTATTTTCCCTTGGTCTACTCACACTCATGTGAACTTGATTCAGCGATTAGATATTTGAAATTAATTTCATTTTTATAAGTCAAAACTTCAAAAAATATTTCATATTGATTTACATACATTGAATTTACAATGTAAATTCAATTTATGTAAATCAATACCAAATATATTTTTTTAAGTTTTTTATATATTCAATAAATGTAAATTTTACATTTATTGAATATACGAAGCTATCATGGTAAAATGGAGTTTTAATTTATAATGGGTGTATAGTAAGGGGGCGGGGCAGCTGAAATGGACATGAATTATGGAAATACTGAATCGAGTAACTTGCAAACTGTCTTGGGTGTTCATATAAAATATCCCTTGAATCCCTTGATATATGGCATGGCATGTAGGGATCGGACAGTCACAGTGCTAAATGTTTGGGCTTCCCCCAAAAACAAATCTCACAGAAACAGAACTCAAAAATTTAATTTAACATAAAGCTAGAGAACCACTCTGACAATGCTCCCTTCCTCAATGCTCCACTAAGAAGCAAAGAACGGTCATCAATGGCAGTGGATGTATGAAACAAATCATTAGCCACTGCCCGCTTCACGCTCAGAAAGGAACATCAGGACTCTTCATCGTGGTTAGCGAGACCAAACACTTTAGAAACTCATTTCTCAAGTTAAGAACTATAGAAATGATCCCTGAAAGTACAGTCTTAATGAGAGAAAGGGCTGGAGAGAGGAGTGCTTCATGTGGATGTCACTATCATTGATGGTTGGCATGACTAATACGCCAAAATGTCACCTGGATGCACATTCTCTTTCAATTATATTCTATAATGAACTGGGCAGTCAATTTTTGCAATCCTTTTTTTTTTTTTTTTTTTACCTCCGACGACGTGGGATACATATTTCACGCCCTGAATCACCACCTTAAATTATTTTCCCTTGGTCTACTCAGACTCATGTGAACTCGATCCAATGATTAGATAGTTGATATTAATTTCATTTTTATAAGTCAAATCTTCAAAATATATTTGATATTGATTTACAGACATGTAATTTAGATATATTGAATATATGAAGCTATCATGGTTAAAAAGGAGTTTTAATTTATAATGGGTGTATAGTAAGGGGGCGGGGCAGCTGAAATGGACATGAAATATGGAAATACTGAATCGAGTAACTTGCAAATGTCTTGGGTGTTCACATGAAATATCCCTTGAATCCAGTGGCGTTTCTGAAAATCTGGAGGCCCTCTGCAAGGTTTAGGTGAGGGGCCTTTTACAACAGTTACACAAGCACACAGCGTGCGACACTTTGATATGGATGGGCTACTGATTGTGTGTGTGTGTGTGTGTGTGTGTGTGTGTGTGTGTGTGTGTGTGTGTGTGTGTGTGTGTGTGTGTGTGTGTGTGTGTGTGTGTCCACTTTCTAAACCAGTGGTTTCATGATGTTCACACAAACACCTACTTTAATGCAACAAAAACATTTATCACCAGTTAACTACACCTTAGGCTTGCTTTGCTATCACTGCTTCCCCTTTTCCCATGATCAAGTACAACTACAGCAGTGCTCCATCAAAATACTTACATTATTGTTATTGATATTAAATCACATTAACCACAATAGATCATTTGTTGTTCATATATTCACAACGGGTAAGGTCCTAGTATGTTTAATTATCCAAATGATAATATGCTGCATGTTTGCAGCCAATAACTGCAGCCAACACACCAATACTGTACAAACACAAATGTCCAACAGACAGACCAGGTATTGTAGAGTGAGGCTTGCAGCCTTTGAGACAATTCAAACAAATATTGACTGCCAGCGCACGTGTCTCTAAGCTGCGTGGGTAAAAAGGATGAAAAAACATGGCCTACACCTATACCCAATGAAAATATAAAATATATAAATTATACACTGTATTGACAAATTGGAATTAAAACAATCGCTTGAAAACTGAGTGAGGATGGCACATTTGTAATATCAACTTTTTGGATCGGAGCGGCGTTGGAGCCGTTAGGGGAGAATACGAGTTGTCATGGTAACCTTACAACACAAATGCAGTTAGAGCCATCTAGTAGAAGAGTTGCGACATTGAGGAGTCAGAAACTGAGCGCTCAAGCGCTGTTCCTGCAACCTGAATAGAGACTAATAAACACTATTCATTTATAGTAACCTATATTAGCCCAGATATATTCTTACCTTAATAATGTTCAAAGCATGCTTCCCTTGTCGCATTCTTGCACGCAAACTATATCCAGTTGACGGGCGCGCTGGTTCTATGTTCAGAAGTACCAGACAATCTATCCTCCTGTGTCATTGTGCTTCTCGGATGTCTTTATGATTTTCAGTTTGCAAAATGATCGGTCTGCACTTGCAACGGTGACTGGGAAGTCTGGGATAGTCAAAAATAGTTTGAGGGCAGTAGCCACGTCGGTGACACTGGGCATAATGGTACTGGTAGTAGTGCTGGGAGAGCGATGCCGGTGTGTCTCCACGATCACACCCAGCCCCGGGTTCATCCTCCCCGGCCGCCGCGCTGACCGGCCCCCGGTGCACGTGGACTTGCAGGTGCAGTAGCAGCACCATCGTCGGCCTCCTTCTCCCTGACGTCCGTATCACTGTTAATTGCATTCCTGGTAGAACTGCACGAGCAGCAGTACTAGTAGGTTTAAATATTGCCGTAATCTTAGGTTGTTTTATCTGATTATTATCATTGCGCGAAACACAGTATTTTCTCTTGCTCATTTTGAAAATCAAAACATCCGCTCTAGCTCTAAGCCCGGTAGTAAGGTGGTGCTGCAGTATCACGTGACACACATCACCCACGCATTCTAAAGGGACCGGTTTCTTAATTCTAATGGAAGATAAAATATTAAATTCTGATTCTATTGCCAGCCACCTTCACATGTAATTTCGTTTCACATTTCAAGGTTTATATTTGCTTTATTTATTATTTAAAATAAAGCATTTACAATTGTGTCAACTAAAGGTGGGAAAAAAGCTTTGGGCGAGTGGGGCTCCCCCTGCTGGGGGCCCCCCCGCATTGCGGGGGTTGCGGACCCCTCCCCGACGCCCCTGCTTGAATCTCTTCATATATGGCATGGCATGTAGGGATCGGACAGTCACAGTGCTAAATGTTTGGGCTTCCCCCAAAAACGAATCTCACAGAAATAGAACTCAAAAATTTCTTTCAACATAAAGCTCGAGAAGCACTCTGACAATGCTCCCTTCCTCAATGCTCCACTAAGAAGCAAAGAACGGTCATCAATGGCAGTGGATGTATGTAACGAATCATTATCCACTGCCCGCTTCACGCTCAGAAAGGAACATCAGGACTCTTCATCGTGGTTAGCGAGACCAAACACTTTAGAAACTCATTTCTCAAGTTAAGAACTATAGAAATGATCCCTGAAAGTATAGTCTTAATGAGAGAAAGGGCTGGAGAGAGGAGTGCTTCATGTGGATGTCACTATCATTGATGGTTGGCATGACTAATGCGCCAAAATGTCACCTGGATGCACATTCTCTTTCAATTATATTCTATAATGAACTGGGCATGCAGGCAATTTTCGCAATCCTTTTTTGTCTCCACCACGTGGGATACATATTCCACGCCCTGAATCACTACCTTAAATTATTTTCCCTTGGTCTACTCAGACTCATGTGAACTCGATTCAGTGATTAGATATTTTAAATTAATTTCCTTTTTATAAGTCAAAACTTCAAAAAAAATATTTGATATTGATTTACATATGGAGTTTTCATTTATAATGGGTGTATAGTAAGGGGCGGGGCAGCTGAAATGGACATGAAATATGGAAATACTGAATCGAGTAACTTGCAAACTGTCTTGGGTGTTCACATAAAATATCCCTTGAATCCCTTGATATATTGCATGGCATGTAGGGATCGGACAGTCACAGTGCTAAATGTTTGGGCTTCCCCCAAAAACAAATCTCACATAAAGCTAGAGAACCACTCTGACAATGCTCCCTTCCTCAATGCTCCACCACGAAGCAGAGAACGGTCATTAATGGCAGTAGATGTACGAAACAAATCATTATCCACTGCCCGCTTTGCACTCAGAAAGGAAGATCAGGACTCTTCATTGTGGTTAGCGAGACTAAACACTTTAGAAACTCATTTCTCAAGCTCAGAACTATAGATTGATCCCTGAAAGTGTAGTCTTAATGAGAGAAAGGGCTGGAGAGAGGAGTGCTTCATGTGGATGTCACTATCATTGATGGTTGGCATGACTAATACGCCAAAATGTCACTTGGATGCACACTCTTTCAATTATATTCTATAACTGGGCAGTCAATTTTCGCAATCCTTTTTTTTTTTTTTTTTTTTTTTTTTTTTTTTTTTTACCTCCGACGACGTGGGATACATATTTCACGCCCTGAATCACTACCTTAAATTATTTTCCCTTGGTCTACTCAGACTCATGTGAACTCGATCCAATGATTAGATAGTTGATATTAATTTCATTTTTATAAGTCAAATCTTCAAAATATATTTGATATTGATTTACATACATGTAATTTACATATATTGAATATATGAAACTATCATGGTTAAAATGGAGTTTTAATTTATAATGAGTGTACAGTAAGGGGGCGGGGCAGCTGAAATGGACATCAAATATGGAAATACTGAATCGAGTAACTTGCAAACTGTCTTGGGTGTTCACATAAAATATCCCTTGATATATGGCATGTAGGGATCGGACAGTCACAGTGCTAAATGTTTGGGCTTCCCCCAAAAACAAATCTCACAGAAACAGAACTCAAAAATTTCTTTCAACATAAAGCTAGAGAACCACTCTGACAATGCTCCCTTCCTCAATGCTCCACTAAGAAGCAAAGAACCGTCATCAATGGCAGTGGATGTATGAAACAAATCTTTAATTTCATTTTTATCTAGCTTTATCTAAAAATATTTGATATTGATTTACATACATTGAATTTACAATGTAAATTCAATGTATGTAAATCAATACCATTTTTTTTAAAGTTTTTTATATATTCAATAAATGTAAATTTTACATTTATTGAATATATGAAGCTATCATGGTAAAATGGAGTTTTAATTTATAATGGGTAAGGGGGCGGGGCAGCTGAAAGGGACATGAAATATGGAAATACTGAATCGAGTAACTTGCAAACTGTCTTGGGTGTTCACATAAAATTTTTCTTGAATCCCTTGATATATGGCATGGCATGTAGGGATTGGACAGTCACAGTGCTAAATGTTTGGGCTTCCCCCAAAAACGAATCTCACAGAAAGAGAACTCAAAAACTTCTTTCAACATAAAGGTAGAGAACCACTCTGACAATGCTCCCTTCCTCAATGCTCCACTACGAAGCAAAGAACAGTCATCAATGGCAGTGGATGTATGAAACAAATCATTATCCACTGCCCGCTTCACGCTCAGAAAGGAACATCAGGACTCTTCATTGTGGTTAGCGAAAACAAACACTTTAGAAACCCGTTTCTCAAGTTAAGAACTATAGAAATGATCCCTGAAAGTATAGTCTTAATGAGAGAAAGGGCTGGAGAGAGGAGTGCTTCATGTGGATGTCACTATCATTGATGGTTGGCATGACTAATACGCCAAAATGTCACCTGGATGCACATTCTCTTTCAATTATATTCTATAATGAACTGGGCAGGCAATTTTCGCAATCCCTTTTTTTTTTTTTTTTTTTACCTCCGACGACATGGAATACATATTTCACGCCCTGGTTCACCACCTTAAATTATTTTCCCTTGGTCTACTCAGACTCATGTGAACTCGATCCAATGATTAGATAGTTGATATTAATTTCATTTTTATAAGTCAAATCTTCAAAATATATTTGATATTGATTTACATACATGTAATTTACTGAATATATGAAGCTATCATGGTTAAAAAGGAGTTTTAATTTATAATGGGTGTATAGTAAGGGGGCGGGGCAGCTGAAATGGACATCAAATATGGAAATACTGAATCGAGTAACTTGCAAACTGTCTTGGGTGTTCACATGAAATATCCCTTGATATATGGCATGTAGGGATCAGACAGTCACAGTGCTAAATGTTTGGGCTTCCCCCAAAAATTAATCTCACAGAAGCAGAATTCAAAATTTTAATTTAACATAAAGCTAGAGAACCACTCTGACAATGCTCCCTTCCTCAATGCTCTACTAAGAAGCAAAGAACCGTCATCAATGGCAGTGGATGTATGAAATTAATCATTATCCACTGCCGATTTCACGCTCAGAAAGGAACATCACAAATCTTCATTGTGGTTAGCGAGACCAAACACTTTAGAATCTCATTTCTCAAGTTAAGAACTATAGAAATGATCCCTGAAAGTATAGTCTTAATGAGAGAAAGGGCTGGAGAGAGGAGTGCTTCATGTGGATGTTACTATCATTGATGGTTGGCATGACTAATACGCCAAAATGTCACCTGGATGCACATTCTCTTTCAATTATATTCTATAATGAACTGGGCAGGCAATTTTCGCAATCCTTTTTTACCCCCGACCACGTGGGATACATATTTCACGCCCTGAATCACTACCTTAAATTATTTTCCCTTGGTCTACTCAGACTCATGTGAACTCGATTCAGTGATTAGATATTTGAAATTAATTTCATTTTTATAAGTCAAAACTTCAAAAAATACTCGATATTGATTTACATATGGAGTTTTCATTTATAATGGGTGTATAGTAAGGGGCGGGGCAGCTGAAATGGACATCAAATAAGGAAATACTGAATTGAGTAACTTGCAAACTGTCTTGGGTGTTCACATAAAATATCCCTTGATATATAGCATGGCATGTAGGGATCGGACAGTCACAGTGCTAAATGTTCGGGCTTCCCCCAAAAACAAATCTCACAGAAACAGAACTCAAATTTCTTTCAACATAAAGCTAGAGAACCACTCTGACAATGCTCCTTTCCTCAATGCTCCACTAAGAAGCAAAGAACGGTCGTCTATGGCTGTGGATGTACGAAACAAATCATTATCCACTGCCCGCTTCACGCTCAGAAAGGAACATCAGGACTCTTCATCGTGGTTAGCGAGACCAAACACTTTAGAAACTCATTCCTCAAGTTAAGAACTATAGAAATGATCCCTGAAAGTATAGTCTTAATGAGAGAAAGGGCTGGAGAGAGGAGTGCTTCATGTGGATGTTCTGGACTCTTATTAGGGCCCGAGCACTGCAAAGCAAGTGCGAAGCCCTATTGATTCCGCAATGTTTATTATTATTCTTAACCGAAGTAAATCGCGTTTTTCGGCCGCATAACGTACACGAAAAGTTGCGAAAGTTGGCACGCACGTTCCTAGTGGCGTAAATTTACGTATGGTAAAATTGTTAAAAGTGGGCGTGGCCTAATTGTGCAACAGCGCCCCCTAGAAAACTTCGTGCCTCAAGCCCCACCATACGGTTTGACGTACTTCCACGAAAATCGGCACGGACCTGTATCATGTCGCAACTTAAAAAAAAGTCTCTTGGTGCCGCGTCCGAAACCGAACAGGAAGTCGGTTATTTCAAAATAAAGGCCGCGTTTTGGTGCAATTTAGGCCATTTCCACATGTCGCATTTTGGCGAACTCGTCGGAGCAGGGGGGTCCGTTCGAAAAAAAAAATCGCTCGGTAAGCAGAAAAGACGTTGACGATGAAAAGTTGTGCTAATCGTGAGTTTTCGTAAAACGGCGCCGCCGTGGCGGAGCGCCAAACTTCGCCGCCAAACAGGAAGTGGTACTTGCACCTGATTGGTCGATACTATTTTCTGTCATAACTCCTCAATGCTATGTCATAGAGACATATGGCTGGCATCGTGGGACCCGGTAATGAGTCCCTGACGTCCTGATTGGTATCGACCAACCAGAAGAGGGGCCCCGCCCCCTGTACTTGCACCTGATTGGTCGATACTATTTTCTGCCATAACTCCTCAATGCTATGTCATAGAGACATATGGCTGGCATCATGGGACCCGGTAATGAGTCCCTGACGTCCTGATTGGTATCGACCAACCAGAAGAGGGGCCCCGCCCCCTGTACTTGCACCTGATTGGTCGATACTATTTTCTGCCATAACTCCTCAATGCTATGTCATAGAGACATATGGCTGGCATCGTGGGACCCGGTAATGAGTCCCTGACGTCCTGATTGGTATCGACCAACCAGAAGAGGGGCCCCGCCCCCTGTACTTGCACCTGATTGGTCGATACTATTTTCTGCCATAACTCCTCAATGCTATGTCATAGAAACATATGGCTGGCATCATGGGACCCGGTAATGAGTCCCTGACGTCCTGATTGGTATTGACCAATCAGAAGAGGGGCCCCGCCCCCTGTACTTGCACCTGATTGGTCGATACTATTTTCTGCCATAACTCCTCAATGCTATGTCATAGAGACATATGGCTGGCATCGTGGGACCCGGTAATGAGTCCCTGACGTCCTGATTGGTATTGACCAATCAGAAGAGGGGCCCCGGCCCCTGTACTTGCACCTGATTGGTCGATACTATTTTCTGCCATAACTCCACAATGCTATGTCATAGAGACATATGGGTGGCAGCAATGAACTGGGTAATGAGTCCCTGACGCGTCCCTGACGTTGATTGGTGTAACTTAGCCCCGCCCCCTCCTCTGATTGGTCGATACTATTTCCTGCCATAACTCCACAATGCTATGTCATAGAGACATATGGGTGACATCATTGGACTAGTAATGAGTCCTGGCACGTCCCTGATGTTGATTGGTGTAACTTAGCCCCGCCCCCTATTCTGATTGGTCGATACTATTTTCTGCCATAACTCCTCAATGCTATGTCATAGAGACACATGGGTGGTATCATTGGACTACATTTTGGGTCCTTGTGACTTAGCCGCGTCCCCTTTTCTGATTGGCCGATATTTGCCCGACACTTGCCCGATCGAGGGCCCGTAAATCGCTGCTTGCAGCTTTAATTATGGTTGGCATGACTAATACGCAAAAATGTCACCTGGATGCACATTCTCTTTCAATTATATTCTATAACTGGGCAGTCAATTTTCGCAATCCTTTTTTTTTTTTTTTTTTTTTTTTTTTTTACCTCCGACGACGTGGGATACATATTTCACGCCCTGAATCACCACCTTAAATTATTTTCCCTTGGTCTACTCAGACTCATGTGAACTCGATCCAATGATTAGATAGTTGATATTAATTTCATTTTTATAAGTCAAATCTTCAAAATATATTTGATATTGATTTACATACATGTAATTTAGATATATTGAATATATGAAGCTATCATGGTTAAAAAGGAGTTTTAATTTATAATGGGTGTATAGTAAGGGGGCGGGGCAACTGAAATGGACATGAAATATAGAAATACTGAATCGAGTAACTTGCAAACTGTCTTGGGTGTTCACATGAAATATCCCTTGAATCCCTTGATATATGGCATGGCATGTAGGGATCGGACAGTCACAGTGCTAAATGTTTGGGCTTCCCCCGAAAACGAATCTCACAGAAATAGAACTCAAAAATTTCTTTCAACATAAAGCTAGAGAACCACTCTGACAATGCTCCCTTCCTCAATGCTCCACTACGAAGCAAAGAACAGTCATCAATGGCAGTGGATGTATGAAACAAATCATTATCCACTGCCCGCTTCACGCTCAGAAAGGAACATCAGGACTCTTCATCGTGGTTAGCGAGACCAAACACTTTAGAAACTTATTTCTCAAGTTAAGAACTATAGAAATGATCCCTGAAAGTACAGTCTTAATGAGAGAAAGGGCTGGAGAGAGGAGTGCTTCATGTGGATGTCACTATCATTGATGGTTGGCATGACTAATACGCCAAAATGTCACCTGGATGCACATTCTCTTTCAATTATATTCTATAATGAACTGGGCAGTCAATTTTTGCAATCCTTTTTTTTTTTTTTTTTTTACCTCCGACGACGTGGGATACATATTTCACGCCCTGAATCACCACCTTAAATTATTTTCCCTTGGTCTACTCAGACTCATGTGAACTCGATCCAATGATTAGATAGTTGATATTAATTTCATTTTTATAAGTCAAATCTTCAAAATATATTTGATATTGATTTACATACATGTAATTTAGATATATTGAATATATGAAGCTATCATGGTTAAAAAGGAGTTTTAATTTATAATGGGTGTATAGTAAGGGGGCGGGGCAGCTGAAATGGACATGAAATATGGAAATACTGAATCGAGTAACTTGCAAATGTCTTGGGTGTTCACATGAAATATCCCTTGAATCCAGTGGCGTTTCTGAAAATCTGGAGGCCCCTCTGCAAGGTTTAGGTGAGGGGCCTTTTACAACAGTTACACAAGCACACAGCGTGCGACACTTTGATATGGATGGGCTACTGATTGTGTGTGTGTGTGTGTGTGTGTGTGTGTGTGTGTGTGTGTGTGTGTGTGTGTGTGTGTGTGTGTGTGTGTGTGTGTGTGTGTGTGTCCACTTTCTAAACCAGTGGTTTCATGATGTTCACACAAACACCTACTTTAATGCAACAAAAACATTTATCACCAGTTAACTACACCTTAGGCTTGCTTTGCTATCACTGCTTCCCCTTTTCCCATGATCAAGTACAACTACAGCAGTGCTCCATCAAAATACTTACATTATTGTTATTGATATTAAATCACATTAACCACAATAGATCATTTGTTGTTCATATATTCACAACGGGTAAGGTCCTAGTATGTTTAATTATCCAAATGATAATATGCTGCATGTTTGCAGCCAATAACTGCAGCCAACACACCAATACTGTACAAACACAAATGTCCAACAGACAGACCAGGTATTGTAGAGTGAGGCTTGCAGCCTTTGAGACAATTCAAACAAATATTGACTGCCAGCGCACGTGTCTCTAAGCTGCGTGGGTAAAAAGGATGAAAAAACATGGCCTACACCTATACCCAATGAAAATATAAAATATATAAATTATACACTGTATTGACAAATTGGAATTAAAACAATCGCTTGAAAACTGAGTGAGGATGGCACATTTGTAATATCAACTTTTTGGATCGGAGCGGCGTCGGAGCCGTTAGGGGAGAATACGAGTTGTCATGGTAACCTTACAACACAAATGCAGTTAGAGCCATCTAGTAGAAGAGTTGCGACATTGAGGAGTCAGAAACTGAGCGCTCAAGCGCTGTTCCTGCAACCTGAATAGAGACTAATAAACACTATTCATTTATAGTAACCTATATTAGCCCAGATATATTCTTACCTTAATAATGTTCAAAGCATGCTTCCCTTGTCGCATTCTTGCACGCAAACTATATCCAGTTGACGGGCGCGCTGGTTCTATGTTCAGAAGTACCAGACAATCTATCCTCCTGTGTCATTGTGCTTCTCGGATGTCTTTATGATTTTCAGTTTGCAAAATGATCGGTCTGCACTTGCAACGGTGACTGGGAAGTCTGGGATAGTCAAAAATAGTTTGAGGGCAGTAGCCACGTCGGTGACACTGGGCATAATGGTACTGGTAGTAGTGCTGGGAGAGCGATGCCGGTGTGTCTCCACGATCACACCCAGCCCCGGGTTCATCCTCCCCGGCCGCCGCGCTGACCGGCCCCCGGTGCACGTGGACTTGCAGGTGCAGTAGCAGCACCATCGTCGGCCTCCTTCTCCCTGACGTCCGTATCACTGTTAATTGCATTCCTGGTAGAACTGCACGAGCAGCAGTACTAGTAGGTTTAAATATTGCCGTAATCTTAGGTTGTTTTATCTGATTATTATCATTGCGCGAAACACAGTATTTTCTCTTGCTCATTTTGAAAATCAAAACATCCGCTCTAGCTCTAAGCCCGGTAGTAAGGTGGTGCTGCAGTATCACGTGACACACATCACGCACGCATTCTAAAGGGACCGGTTTCTTAATTCTAATGGAAGATAAAATATTAAATTCTGATTCTATTGCCAGCCACCTTCACATGTAATTTCGTTTCACATTTCAAGGTTTATATTTGCTTTATTTATTATTTAAAATAAAGCATTTACAATTGTGTCAACTAAAGGTGGGAAAAAAGCTTTGGGCGAGTGGGGCTCCCCCTGCTGGGGGCCCCCCCGCATTGCGGGGGTTGCGGACCCCTCCCCGACGCCCCTGCTTGAATCCCTTAATATATGGCATGGCATGTAGGGATCGGACAGTCACAGTGCTAAATGTTTGGGCTTACCCCGAAAACAAATCTCACAGAAACAGAACTCAAAAATTTCATTCAACATAAAGCTCGAGAAGCACTCTGACAATGCTCCCTTCCTCAATGCTCCACTAAGAAGCAAAGAACGGTCATCAATGGCAGTGGATGTATGTAACGAATCATTATCCACTGCCCGCTTCACGCTCAGAAAGGAACATCAGGACTCTTCATCGTGGTTAGCGAGACCAAACACTTTAGAAACTCATTTCTCAAGTTAAGAACTATAGAAATGATCCCTGAAAGTATAGTCTTAATGAGAGAAAGGGCTGGAGAGAGGAGTGCTTCATGTGGATGTCACTATCATTGATGGTTGGCATGACTAATGCGCCAAAATGTCACCTGGATGCACATTCTCTTTCAATTATATTCTATAATGAACTGGGCATGCAGGCAATTTTCGCAATCCTTTTTTGTCTCCACCACGTGGGATACATATTCCACGCCCTGAATCACTACCTTAAATTATTTTCCCTTGGTCTACTCAGACTCATGTGAACTCGATTCAGTGATTAGATATTTTAAATTAATTTCCTTTTTATAAGTCAAAACTTCAAAAAAAATATTTGATATTGATTTACATATGGAGTTTTCATTTATAATGGGTGTATAGTAAGGGGCGGGGCAGCTGAAATGGACATGAAATATGGAAATACTGAATCGAGTAACTTGCAAACTGTCTTGGGTGTTCACATAAAATATCCCTTGAATCCCTTGATATATTGCATGGCATGTAGGGATCGGACAGTCACAGTGCTAAATGTTTGGGCTTCCCCCAAAAACAAATCTCACATAAAGCTAGAGAACCACTCTGACAATGCTCCCTTCCTCAATGCTCCACCACGAAGCAGAGAACGGTCATTAATGGCAGTAGATGTACGAAACAAATCATTATCCACTGCCCGCTTTGCACTCAGAAAGGAAGATCAGGACTCTTCATTGTGGTTAGCGAGACTAAACACTTTAGAAACTCATTTCTCAAGCTCAGAACTATAGATTGATCCCTGAAAGTATATAGTCTTAATTAGAGAAAGGGCTGGAGAGAGGAGTGCTTCATGTGGATGTCACTATCATTGATGGTTGGCATGACTAATACGCCAAAATGTCACTTGGATGCACACTCTTTCAATTATATTCTATAACTGGGCAGTCAATTTTCGCAATCCTTTTTTTTTTTTTTTTTTTTTTTTACCTCCGACGACGTGGGATACATATTTCACGCCCTGAATCACTACCTTAAATTATTTTCCCTTGGTCTACTCAGACTCATGTGAACTCGATCCAATGATTAGATAGTTGATATTAATTTCATTTTTATAAGTCAAATCTTCAAAATATATTTGATATTGATTTACATACATGTAATTTACATATATTGAATATATGAAGCTATCATGGTTAAAATGGAGTTTTAATTTATAATGAGTGTACAGTAAGGGGGCGGGGCAGCTGAAATGGACATCAAATATGGAAATACTGAATCGAGTAACTTGCAAACTGTCTTGGGTGTTCACATAAAATATCCCTTGATATATGGCATGTAGGGATCGGACAGTCACAGTGCTAAATGTTTGGGCTTCCCCCAAAAACAAATCTCACAGAAACAGAACTCAAAAATTTCTTTCAACATAAAGCTAGAGAACCACTCTGACAATGCTCCCTTCCTCAATGCTCCACTAAGAAGCAAAGAACCGTCATCAATGGCAGTGGATGTATGAAACAAATCTTTAATTTCATTTTTATCTAGCTTTATCTAAAAATATTTGATATTGATTTACATACATTGAATTTACAATGTAAATTCAATGTATGTAAATCAATACCATTTTTTTTAAAGTTTTTTATATATTCAATAAATGTAAATTTTACATTTATTGAATATATGAAGCTATCATGGTAAAATGGAGTTTTAATTTATAATGGGTAAGGGGGCGGGGCAGCTGAAAGGGACATGAAATATGGAAATACTGAATCGAGTAACTTGCAAACTGTCTTGGGTGTTCACGTAAAGTATCCCTTGAATCCCTTGATATATGGCATGGCATGTAGGGATCGGACAGTCACAGTGCTAAATGTTTGGGCTTCCCCCAAAAACGAATCTCACAGAAACAGAACTCAAAAACTTCTTTCAACATAAAGGTAGAGAACCACTCTGACAATGCTCCCTTCCTCAATGCTCCACTACGAAGCAAGAACAGTCATCAATGGCAGTGGATGTATGAAACAAATCATTATCCACTGCCCGCTTCACGCTCAGAAAGGAACATCAGGACTCTTCATCGTGGTTAGCGAGACCAAACACTTTAGAAACCCATTTCTCAAGTTAAGAACTATAGAAATGATCCCTGAAAGTATAGTCTTAATGAGAGAAAGGGCTGGAGAGAGGAGTGCTTCATGTGGATGTCACTATCATTGATGGTTGGCATGACTAATACGCCAAAATGTCACCTGGATGCACATTCTCTTTCAATTATATTCTATAATGAACTGGGCAGGCAATTTTCGCAATCCCTTTTTTTTTTTTTTTTTTTACCTCCGACGACATGGAATACATATTTCACGCCCTGGTTCACCACCTTAAATTATTTTCCCTTGGTCTACTCAGACTCATGTGAACTCGATCCAATGATTAGATAGTTGATATTAATTTCATTTTTATAAGTCAAATCTTCAAAATATATTTGATATTGATTTACATACATGTAATTTACTGAATATATGAAGCTATCATGGTTAAAAAGGAGTTTTAATTTATAATGGGTGTATAGTAAGGGGGCGGGGCAGCTGAAATGGACATCAAATATGGAAATACTGAATCGAGTAACTTGCAAACTGTCTTGGGTGTTCACATGAAATATCCCTTGATATATGGCATGTAGGGATCGGACAGTCACAGTGCTAAATGTTTGGGCTTCCCCCAAAAATTAATCTCACAGAAGCAGAATTCAAAATTTTAATTTAACATAAAGCTAGAGAACCACTCTGACAATGCTCCCTTCCTCAATGCTCTACTAAGAAGCAAAGAACGGTCATCAATGGCAGTGGATGTATGAAATTAATCATTATCCACTGCCAATTTCACGCTCAGAAAGGAACATCACAAATCTTCATCGTGGTTAGCGAGACCAAACACTTTAGAATCTCATTTCTCAAGTTAAGAACTATAGAAATGATCCCTGAAAGTATAGTCTTAATGAGAGAAAGGGCTGGAGAGAGGAGTGCTTCATGTGGATGTTACTATCATTGATGGTTGGCATGACTAATACGCCAAAATGTCACCTGGATGCACATTCTCTTTCAATTATATTCTATAATGAACTGGGCAGGCAATTTTCGCAATCCTTTTTTACCCCCGACCACGTGGGATACATATTTCACGCCCTGAATCACTACCTTAAATTATTTTCCCTTGGTCTACTCAGACTCATGTGAACTCGATTCAGTGATTAGATATTTGAAATTAATTTCATTTTTATAAGTCAAAACTTCAAAAAATACTCGATATTGATTTACATATGGAGTTTTCATTTATAATGGGTGTATAGTAAGGGGCGGGGCAGCTGAAATGGACATCAAATAAGGAAATACTGAATTGAGTAACTTGCAAACTGTCTTGGGTGTTCACATAAAATATCCCTTGATATATAGCATGGCATGTAGGGATCGGACAGTCACAGTGCTAAATGTTCGGGCTTCCCCCAAAAACAAATCTCACAGAAACAGAACTCAAATTTCTTTCAACATAAAGCTAGAGAACCACTCTGACAATGCTCCTTTCCTCAATGCTCCACTAAGAAGCAAAGAACGGTCGTCTATGGCTGTGGATGTACGAAACAAATCAATATCCACTGCCCGCTTCACGCTCAGAAAGGAACATCAGGACTCTTCATCGTGGTTAGCGAGACCAAACACTTTAGAAACTCATTCCTCAAGTTAAGAACTATAGAAATGATCCCTGAAAGTATAGTCTTAATGAGAGAAAGGGCTGGAGAGAGGAGTGCTTCATGTGGATGTCACTATCATTGATGGTTGGCATGACTAATACGCCAAAATGTCACCTGGATGCACATTCTCTTTCAATTATATTCTATAATGAACTGGGCAGGCAATTTTCGCAATCCCTTTTTTTTTTTTTTTTTTTTTTTTTTTTACCTCCGACGACGTGGAATACATATTTCACGCCCTGAATCACCACCTTAAATTATTTTCCCTTGGTCTACTCAGACTCATGTGAACTCGATCCAATGATTAGATAGTTGATATTAATTTCATTTTTATAAGTCAAATCTTCAAAATATATTTGATATTGATTTACATACATGTAATTTACTGAATATATGAAGCTATCATGGTTAAAAAGGAGTTTTAATTTATAATGGGTGTATAGTAAGGGGGCGGGGCAGCTGAAATGGACATCAAATACGGAAATACTGAATCGAGTAACTTGCAAACTGTGTTGGGTGTTCACATGAAATATCCCTTGATATATGGCATGTAGGGATCGGACAGTCACAGTGCTAAATGTTTGGGCTTCCCCCAAAAATTAATCTCACAGAAGCAGAATTCAAAATTTTAATTTAACATAAAGCTAGAGAACCACTCTGACAATGCTCCCTTCCTCAATGCTCTACTAAGAAGCAAAGAACAGTCATCAATGGCAGTGGATGTATGAAATTAATCATTATCCACTGCCAATTTCACGCTCAGAAAGGAACATCACAAATCTTCATCGTGGTTAGCGAGACCAAACACTTTAGAATCTCATTTCTCAAGTTAAGAACTATAGAAATGATCCCTGAAAGTATAGTCTTAATGAGAGAAAGGGCTGGAGAGAGGAGTGCTTCATGTGGATGTCACTATCATTGATGGTTGGCATGACTAATACGCCAAAATGTCACCTGGATGCACATTCTCTTTCAATTATATTCTATAATGAACTGGGCAGGCAATTTTCGCAATCCTTTTTTACCCCCGACCACGTGGGATACATATTTCACGCCCTGAATCACTACCTTAAATTATTTTTTCTTGGTCTACTCAGACTCATGTGAACTCGATTCAGTGATTAGATATTTGAAATTAATTTCATTTTTATAAGTCAAAACTTCAAAAAATACTCGATATTGATTTACATATGGAGTTTTCATTTATAATGGGTGTATAGTAAGGGGCGGGGCAGCTGAAATGGACATCAAATATGGAAATACTGAATCGAGTAACTTGCAAACTGTCTTGGGTGTTCACATAAAATATCCCTTGATATATAGCATGGCATGTAGGGATCGGACAGTCACAGTGCTAAATGTTCGGGCTTCCCCCAAAAACAAATCTCACAGAAACAGAACTCAAATTTCTTTCAACATAAAGCTAGAGAACCACTCTGACAATGCTCCTTTCCTCAATGCTCCACTAAGAAGCAAAGAACGGTCATCAATGGCTGTGGATGTACGAAACAAATCATTATCCACTGCCCGCTTCACGCTCAGAAAGGAACATCAGGACTCTTCATCGTGGTTAGCGAGACCAAACACTTTAGAAACTCATTCCTCAAGTTAAGAACTATAGAAATGATCCCTGAAAGTATAGTCTTAATGAGAGAAAGGGCTGGAGAGAGGAGTGCTTCATGTGGATGTTACTATCATTGATGGTTGGCATGACTAATACGCAAAAATGTCACCTGGATGCACATTCTCTTTCAATTATATTCTATAACTGGGCAGTCAATTTTCGCAATCCTTTTTTTTTTTTTTTTTTTTTTTTTTTTTTTTTTACCTCCGACGACGTGGGATACATATTTCACGCCCTGAATCACCACCTTAAATTATTTTCCCTTGGTCTACTCAGACTCATGTGAACTCGATCCAATGATTAGATAGTTGATATTAATTTCATTTTATAAGTCAAATCTTCAAAATATATTTGATATTGATTTACATACATGTAATTTACATATATTGAATATATGAAGCTATCATGGTAAAATGGAGTTTTAATTTATAATGGGTGTATAGTAAGGGGGCAGGGCAGCTGAAATGGACATGAAATATGGAAATACTGAATCGAGTAACTTGCAAACTGTCTTGGGTGTTCACATAAAAAATCCCTTGATATATGGCATGGCATGTAGGGATCGGACAGTCACAGTGCTAAATGTTTGGGCTTCCCCCAAAAACGAATCTAACAGAAAGAGAACTCAAAAATTTCTTTCAACATAAAGCTAGAAAACCACTCTGACAATGCTCCCTTCCTCAACGCTCCACTACGAAGCAAAGAACTGTCATCAATGGCAGTGGAAGTATGAAACGAATCATTATCCACTGCCCGCTTCACGCTTAGAAAGGAACATCACGACTCTTCATCGTGGTTAGCGAGACCAAACACTTTAGAAACTCATTCCTCAAGTTAAGAACTATAGAAATGATCCCTGAAAGTATAGTCTTAATGAGAGAAAGGGCTGGAGAGAGGAGTGCTTCATGTGGATGTCACTATCATTGATGGTTGGCATGACTAATACGCCGAAATGTCACCTGGATGCACATTCTCTTTCAATTATATTCTATAATGAACTGGGCAGGCAATTTTCGCAATCCTTTTTTATCTCCGACCACGTGGGATACATATTTCACGCCCTGAATCACTACCTTAAATTATTTTCCCTTGGTCTACTCAGACTCATGTGAACTCGATTCAGTGATTAGATATTTTAAATTAATTTCATTTTTATAAGTCAAAACTTCAAAAAAATATTTGATATTGATTTACATACATTGAATTTACAATGTAAATTCAATGTATGTAAATCAATACCAAATATTTTTTTGAAGTTTTTTATATATTCAGTAAATGTAAATTTTACATTCATTGAATATATGAAGCTATCATGGTAAAATGGAGTTTTAATTTGTAATGGGTGTATAGTAAGGGGGCAGGGCAGCTGAAATGGACATGAAATATGGAAATACTGAATCGAGTAACTTGCAAACTGTCTTGGGTGTTCACATAAAAAATCCCTTGATATATGGCATGGCATGTAGGCATCGGACAGTCACAGTGCTAAATGTTTGGGCTTCCCCCAAAAACGAATCTCACAGAAACAGAACTCAAAAATTTCTTTCAACATAAAGCTAGAGAACCACTCTGACAATGCTCCCTTCCTCAATGCTCCACTACGAAGCAAAGAACGGTCATCAATGGCAGTGGATGTATGAAACGAATCATTATCCACTGCCCGCTTCACGCTCAGAAAGGAACATCAGGACTCTTCATCGTGGTTAGCGAGACCAAACACTTTAGAAACTCATTCCTCAAGTTAAGAACTATAGAAATGATCCCTGAAAGTATAGTCTTAATGAGAGAAAGGGCTGGAGAGAGGAGTGCTTCATGTGGATGTCACTATCATTGATGGT
Source organism: Benthosema pterotum (assembly GCA_039105355.1). Classification (NCBI taxonomy): domain Eukaryota; kingdom Metazoa; phylum Chordata; class Actinopteri; order Myctophiformes; family Myctophidae; genus Benthosema; species Benthosema pterotum. Next base: position 2,790,168 of record CM076975.1, read on the forward strand.
TGGCATGACTAATACGCCAAAATGTCACCTGGATGCACATTCTCTTTCAATTATATTCTATAATGAACTGGGCAGTCAATTTTCGCAATCCTTTTTTACCCCCGACCACGTGGGATACATATTTCACGCCCTGAATCACCACCTTAAATTATTTTCCCTTGGTCTACTCAGACTCATGTGAACTCGATCCAATGATTAGATAGTTGATATTAATTTCATTTTTATAAGTCAAATCTTCAAAATATATTTGATATTTATTTACATACATGTAATTTACATATATTGAATATATGAAGCTATCATGGTTAAAAAGGAGTTTTAATTTATAATGGGTGTATAGTAAGGGGGTGAAGTATAGAGAATCCATATTATCCATATTTACCCATAGTCCTGTATATTTATCATATAGTGAAATGTTAAACACAGGTCACATTTGAATCAACAAGTATAGCACGCAGACTTCTTGTCTGCTAAAGTGAGGAGACGGCTGTCTGCAACTCCAGTGGGGGTTATAGGCATTTGCATTACGATTCAGATCTATTGTTTTCATGGCTTTTGAAGCCAGCCCAGGTGCGAACCAAAACAGTCACTATTGTCCTGTGGAGACATGGGGCAAAAGGTAGCCTATAGCCATATGTTGATCAATGTCTGTCTCTCTGTATCAAATGTCTGTGTTTTGACCACACCTTTGTATGTTAATTCACCTCTGTTAGAAAACGTATATTTACTGTACTTCGAATCAGTGTGGGAATGAGTGTCTTTGGGCAACTGGCCACGCAGGTCAGGCCCACGGCTCCTGGGCCCCTGGGCCCACGGGGAATCCATCTTGACTTCAATAAATACCACGGAAGACCAATCTTCTCATCGGCTTTTTCCATTCATCATCCATTTTTCACCGTTGTCTGGTTTAACTTGGGAACAATTCTTTGTTCTCATTTTGGGTTTAATAGTGTAATATTTTGCACTATTTGTGGGAAAAATATACCACAAAGTGGCGCCCAACGAATGTGGTGGTCCATGGTGCGATCTTTTTGTGCCAGACCAGACGAACCCACGACCCCAGACAGAAGACTTTATTTTTCGGCGTTTGGTGCGGGAGCGCGGCCCGATGTTCCAGGACGGAGACGGCGAGGATCGGCGCTGGAGCGGCGGCATGACGACAGCGATGCGGCCTTCCAGCTGCGTCCGGAGGACGGCGACCTGCAGCTTTTCTTCTCGGTGCCCGAAGAGAGTGCACGCTCTTTTGGCACGACGACCAGCGGCGGCTTTCCGTGCTTCCTGGCTCTCCATTGCGCAGCGACCGACCCGTGTGAGTGTTTGATCATCAGCGCGACGTTTCCAAGCGGCACCCGGCGAGAGGCGGCTTCGACTGCAGTCATCGAGAGGGGTGAAGAGCTCCACTCTTCTCGGCGAGGCGGGATGGCGTTCGACTCGGCGGCTGCCGACGCGGAACATTTGCGGTTCATCTCTGCGTGTCCAAGCGGGGACGTCCGCGGCCCAGATCCACCATCAACAGCAGCAAGAGGTTTCATTCATTGGTGCAAGTATTCAACAGTTCTACAAGCTCATTGTGTGTTTCGACCAGAGCTTTGCAGCGGTCATGTTCTCTTTTACAGACATGTTATGATATTGAATGCTTCAATATTGTATAATATGTCTGTAAGGGGGGAGTATGGGTCTGTATTGTTTTTGGCAGAGAACAGAATGAGAACAAAGGCGCACGAGGCTTGCCACGAGCCTAGCGGTGCGTATCGTAACTGCAGCATTCATGCATGCAGCCTGCAGCGAGCTTTGACTGACAATGGACATCCAAGGTGAGAGACGACGAGTGAACACAAAGAAGAAGTTTTATCATCATATAGCAGATGGAGAGATACAATATCTTTCTGTTTGTTTGCAAAATGTATGTCTTTGTAAGTTTATTCAGCACATACGTAGACATGTGTTGATGTATATGTTTTTGTCAATCGAATTAGTTAAAGTTGGTTTAAAAGATATAGAGTCTACTGGGACATTTGAAAATGAATTAATAATTTAAGCTTGATTAAAATCAATTGATGTCGCTGTGTCAGGCCAAAGGGATCCCTCGCTCCTCCCACTAGGCGTCAGTTGTAAACCGTCTTGACATTAATAAAGCTATTATTCTTTTTTCGCGTTAAATTTAGCTTCAAGTTAAAAAACCGACTGTGCAGTTAGTTGCCACGACATGCAAGATTTTTGGGTTCATATGAAAATTACTCTCGGGACTGAAAAAAGAGGGTAGGGCATGGGTACCAGTGCGTTTCTAACCAGGCCAGAGTATGTCTGGACACTTTGTGTTGACATCTGCGTACGGGGAATCGTAGCTGCATCAGACTACTAATTTTAAGGCGGGGAGTTTTTGATTATGTTATGATTAATTGCGCATGTCCAAAAGAGCTTAATTGGAGACGAATGTTATGGCAATATTTTGATCTAAATACCGTATTAAACTGGGTGTTTACTTATTTAGATTGAAGGCCAATAATCATTCTTTTAAAAGGGGTGTTTTAAAGTGAAACAAAAAGGGGTAAAAATGACAAAGTTGTATTGTGTTTGAATGTCAGTATGTAAAGTAAAATTGAGTTTTCATCATTGTACATAAGGTTAACTAAGTTGCTTTAAAAGAGATTTGGTAATTACAAACGGCGATATTGTTAGAATGTTCAAATGTGTTCAAAAGGGATGCAAGGTGTAATGTGCTGATAAAATTGTTAATGTGAAGAAGAATCATTTTTGAGTCAACTATTTAATCTGAAACAAGTTGTAATGGAACAGGGAACTTCTTTAAAGTGTTATTCTGATGTATTTTCCATTGAGTGTTTAAAGTGTGTCAAAGTGACTGTGGATCATATGGATTCTTTGATTCATATTTTCCACCGACGTTTAGAGTCGGTGGAAGGGGGGAGTGAAGTATAGAGAATCCATATTATCCATATTTACCCATAGTCCTGTATATTTATCATATAGTGAAATGTTAAACACAGGTCACATTTGAATCAACAAGTATAGCACGCAGACTTCTTGTCTGCTAAAGTGAGGAGACGGCTGTCTGCAACTCCAGTGGGGGTTATAGGCATTTGCATTACGATTCAGATCTATTGTTTTCATGGCTTTTGAAGCCAGCCCAGGTGCGAACCAAAACAGTCACTATTGTCCTGTGGAGACATGGGGCAAAAGGTAGCCTATAGCCATATGTTGATCCGTCTGTCTCTCTGTATCAAATGTCTGTGTTTTTGACCCCACCTTTGTATGTTAATTCACCTCTGTTAGAAAACGTATCATTTGCTGTATGTTGGCTTTGAATCAGTGTGAGAGAGTGTCTTTGGGGCAACTGGCCAGCAGGTCAGGAGCCCACGGCTCCTGGGCCCCTGGGCCCACGGGGAATCCATCTTGACTTCAATAAATACCACGGAAGACCAATCTTCTCATCGGCTTTTTCCATTCATCATCCATTTTTCACCGTTGTCTGGTTTAACTTGGGAACAATTCTTTGTTCTCATTTTGGGTTTAATAGTGTAATATTTTTGCACTATTTGTGGGAAAAATATACCACAGGGGCAAGGCAGCTGAAATGGACATCAAATATGGAAATGCTGAATTGAGTAACTTGCAAACTGTCTTGGGTGTTCACATGAAATATCCCTTGATATATGGCATGTAGGGATCGGACAGTCACAGTGCTAAATGTTTGGGCTTTCCCCCATATCATTGATGGTTGGCATGACTAATACGTCAAAATGTCACCTTCTCTTTCAATTATATTCTATAATGAACTGGGCAGGCAATTTTCGCAATCCTTTTTTTACCCCCGACCACGTGGGATACATATTTCACGCCCTCAATCACTACCTGAAATTATTTTCCCTTGGTCTACTCAGACTCATGTGAACTCGATTCAGTGATTAGATATTTGAAATTAATTTCATTTCCATAAGTCAAAACTTCAAAAAATATTTGATATTGATTTACATACATTGAATTTACAATGTAAATTCAATGTATGTAAATCAATACCAAATATTTTTTTTTGAAATTTTGTATATATTCAATAAATGTAAATTTTACATTTATTGAAAGCTATCATGGTAAAATGGAGTTTTAATTTATAATGGGTGTATAGTAAGGGGGCGGGGAAGCTGAAATGGACATGAAATATGGAAATACTGAATCGAGCAAACTGTCTTGGGTGTTCACATAAAATATCCCTTGAATCCCTTGATATATGGCATGGCATGTAGGGATCGGACAGTCACAGTGCTAAATGTTTGGGCTTCCCCCAAAAACAAATCTCACAGAAACAGAACTCAAAAGTTTCTTTCAACATGAAGCTAGAGAACCACTCTGACAATGCTCCCTTCCTCAATGCTCCACTACGAAGCAAAGAACGGTCATCAATGGCAGTGGATGTATGAAACGAATCATTATCCACTGCCCGCTTCACGCTCAGAAAGGAAGATCAGGACTCTTCATCGTGGATAGCGAGACCAAACACTTTAGAAACTCATTCCTCAAGTTAAGAACTATAGAAATGATCCCTGAAAGTATAGTCTTAATGAGAGAAAGGGCTGGAGAGAGGAGTGCTTCATGTGGATGTCACTATCATTGATGGTTGGCATGACTAATACGCCAAAATGTCACCTGGATGCACATTCTCTTTCAATTATATTCTATAATGAACTGGGCAGTCAATTTTCGCAATCCTTTTTTTTTTTTTTTTTTTTTTTTTACCTCCGACGACGTGGGATACATATTTCACGCCCTGAATCACCACCTTAAATTATTTTCCCTTGGTCTACTCAGACTCATGTGAACTCGATCCAATGATTAGATAGTTGATATTAATTTCATTTTTATAAGTCAAATCTTCAAAATATATTTGATATTGATTTACATACATGTAATTTACTGAATATATGAAGCTATCATGGTTAAAAAGGAGTTTTAATTTATAATGGGTGTATAGTAAGGGGGCGGGGCAGCTGAAATGGACATCAAATATGGAAATATAGAATTGGGTAACTTGCAAACTGTCTTGGGTGTTCACATGACATATCCCTTGATATATGGCATGTAGGGATCGGACAGTCACACTGTTAAATGTTTGGGCTTCCCCTAGAAACGAATCTCACAGAAACAGAACTCAAAAATGTCTTTCAAAATAAAGCTAGAGAACCACTCTGACAATGCTCCCTTCCTCAATGCTCCACTACGAAGCAAAGAACAGTCATCAATGGCAGTGGATGTATGAAACGAATCATTAGCCACTGCCTGCTTCACGCTCAGAAAGGAAGATCAGGACTCTTCATCGTGGTTAGCGAGACCAAACACTTTAGAAACTCATTTCTCAAGTTAAAAACTATAGAAATGATCCCTGAAAGTATAGTCTTAATGAGAGAAAGGGCTGGAGAGAGGAGTGCTTCATGTGGATGTCACTATCATTGATGGTTGGCATGACTAATACGCCAAAATGTCACCTGGATGCACATTCTCTTTCAATTATATTCTATAATGAACTGGGCAGTCAATTTTCGCAATCCTTTTTTTTTTTTTTTTTTTTTTTTTACCTCCGACGACGTGGAATACATATTTCACACCCTGAATCACCACCTTAAATGATTTTCCCTTGGTCTACTCAGACTCATGTGAACTCGATCCAATGATTAGATAGTTGATATTAATTTCATTTGTAAGTCAAAACTCCAAAAAATATTTGATATTGATTTACACAGATTGAATTTACATATATTGAATATATGAGGCTATCATGGTTAAAATGGAGTTTTAATTTATAATGGGTGTATAGTAAGGGGGCGGGGCAGCTGAAATGGACATCAAATATGGAAATACTGAATCGAGTAACTTGCAAACTGTGTTGGGTGTTCACATGAAATATCCCTTGATATATGGCATGTAGGGATCGGACAGTCACAGTGCTAAATGTTTGGGCTTCCCCCAAAAATTAATCTCACAGAAGCAGAATTCAAAATTTTAATTTAACATAAAGCTAGAGAACCACTCTGACAATGCTCCCTTCCTCAATGCTCTACTAAGAAGCAAAGAACAGTCATCAATGGCAGTGGATGTATGAAATTAATCATTATCCACTGCCAATTTCACGCTCAGAAAGGAACATCACGACTCTTCATCGTGGTTAGCGAGACCAAACACTTTAGAAACTCATTCCTCAAGTTAAGAACTATAGAAATGATCCCTGAAAGTATAGTCTTAATGAGAGAAAGGGCTGGAGAGAGGAGTGCTTCATGTGGATGTTACTATCATTGATGGTTGGCATGACTAATACGCCAAAATGTCACCTGGATGCACATTCTCTTTCAATTATATTCTAGAATGAACTGGGCAGTCAATTTTCGCAATCCTTTTTTACCCCCGACCACGTGGGATACATATTTCACACCCTGAATCACTGCCTTAAATTATTTTCCCTTGGTCTACTCAGACTCATGTGAACTCTATTCAGTGATTAGATATTTGATATCAATTTCATTTTTATAAGTCAAAACTTCAAAAAATATTTGATATTGATTTACATACATTGAATTTACAATATAAATTCAATGTATGTAAATCAATACCAAATATTTTTGTTTAAGTTTTTTATATATTCAATAAATGTAAATTTTACATTTATTGAATATATGAAGCTATCATGGTAAAATGTTTTTTTAATTTATAATGGGTGTATAGTAAGGGGGCGGGGCAGCTGAAATGGACATGAAATATGGAAATACTGGTTCGAGTAACTTGCAAACTGTCTTGGGTGTTCACATAAAATATCCCTTGAATCCCTTAATTGATATATGGCATGTAGGGATCAGACAGTCACAGTGCTAAATGTTTGGGCTTCCCCCAAAAACGAATCTCACAGAAACAGAACTCAGAAATTTCTTTCAACATAAAGCTAGAGAACCACTCTGACAATGCTCCCTTCCTCAATGCTCCACTAAGAAGCAAAGAACGGTCATCAATGGCAGAGGATGTATGAAACGAATCATTATCCACTGCCCGCTTCACACTCAGAAAGGAACATCAGGACTCTTCATCGTGGTTAGCGAGACCAAACACTTTAGAAACTCATTCCTCAAGTTAAGAACTATAGAAATGATCCCTGAAAGTATAGTCATATACAGGCACATATATATATTTCTATATTTATTATAGGTTTGAGCTGACATAGGCCCTTTTGTCAATCAATCAAGTCACCCTATATTTCATATATATATATATATATATATATATATATATATATATATATATATATATATATATATATATATATATATATATATATATATATATATATATATATATATATATATATATATATATATATATATATATATATATATATGGGCTCTGTCTGTATGTCTCAAGCATTCTCTGTTATAAAGGTGAGTGGTGTAAACACATGAGTGAGGGGCTGTGTTATTGTAATTACATCACACGCGCACATCACACGCGCACATGCACTGACGCGCACAAGTGTCCTCCTTTCTGAGGTCTTGCTTCTGGCCACCCTAGTGACTGTGTCCCTGGACATGATGGCCTGCAACTAGTCACATCACAGTCCTGTTCGCTATGCTGTCCTCATATAGAAGAATTTAATTACAGAAGTGACTGACATTTTATTCATTTTTTAAAATAAAAATCATTTTTGTCTACTTTTGTCTGAAATGCATTTGTACTAAACTGCTTATTTTGACAATGTATGGATCTTTACATACTGTATTTTATCTGTACAAGGATATTGTTTGGAGAGCTATCTTCGAAGAAAGCAGTGTGGCGTAGCATATTGTCTTGTAAAAAGTGCTTTAAACTGTTTTCTGTTCCATATTTAAATATTGTATGGGATTTCTAGGCTGGTATGATAATACTGTAAGGAGGTGAAGGGAGAAAAGTCTAGGCAGTCTAGAGACAATAAGTGTCCAGTTTCACTTTTTTCTGTATTTTAGCAGTGTGATACACTATGGTAAAGTGCAATAATGGTCCTTGTTTTTTATGATCAGAAAACACCACATACCAAAATTGTTTTCCTTCATTAATGCTGTGAATTAATGGTTTGATAGACTTGATTGACGCATAACATAGCTGTAACTAGAGTTGTGCCCCTACGGGGCACAGGTCTCCACCATCCGGTCTCAGGATCGATCTTCGGTTCCCTCATCTTCCCTTCACTCTCTTTGGCGTTAGTTTCCATGGTAGCACCTTATATATCTATCTATGACGTTATCATGACGTCATTGGATGCGGACGGACGCTCCGTCCGCATGATGACGTCATAGGATGCACTGACAGACATACGCGCACGGACAGACACGGGCGGAATGACGGGGTACGATCCATAGTCACCACCTTACAGTGGAGACAATTGTTGCATGTTGATAACACTTCAGCACCACAGACAGATCCCTGTGCTGTTCTATGTTATATAGAAACACTTCAGCACCACAGACAGCTCCCTGTGCTGTTCTATGTTATATAGCAGGGGAGCCCAACCAGTAGATCGGGATCTACCAGTAGATCTTGGCCTGATCATGAGTGAATCTTGGGATATGTGGGGAGGAAAGAAAAAAATGAGGTGGAAATGAAAAAAGAGCGATATTTTTGTGTGTATGTGTGTGTGTGCGTGTCTGCGTGTCTGTCTGTCTACGAAGCGGCTCATTTGGAGGATTGTTGTCTGCTGTCTGTGAATTATGCCAACAGTATTGTTCAACGTGTAATGGACTGTTCTGCAACTTATAATGGACTATTCTGGACTGTTCTTATTATGATTGCATTTGCAATGGCAGTGTTTGCCCAAGTCTGTTGTAGGCCTATTTATGACAAGTCCGTTGTACTTTATGCTTATATGGACATAAAGTAAAGTGGTAAAACAACGTAGTGTGTTGTTGTGAAGTTACTGCAGGCCGGCAACGATGCGTGTGGTTTTAAATGTTGATATTGGACTGGTAGATCCCGGAGGGGTTGGCTGCTGAAAAGTAGATCTTAGCTGTAGGCCACCTGGAATCGTCTCAGGGACCACTGGTGGTCCCCAGACCACTGGCCGTAAACCTCTGAGCTAAATGTCCACTGACGTCACACATCAGCATCACGTCAGCATAAAAGGGAGAGTGCTGTAGCGTGACGTTTGTCTTCTCCCTCCCACCATCACCGTCGCCATGTCAGCCGCTCCAATAAACGTGAAAGGCGTTCCCACCGAATCCGAAAGTTCAAAATCAGATAAATCTGATTCAGATGGATCAGATTCAGGCTTTCTCCCCCAACGCCATGCATCTTCTAACAGGCCAGCGCCGGAGGCCGGCCCTGAAATCAAGCAGATCTTCGTCAAGGTGGCCCGCGGTGCCGAGACGATAGCCCTGACGGTCAAGCCAAGCGACACCGTTGCCGTTGTCAAGTTAAATCGCGCCTTAAATGCCCACTACTCAGGGGCCAATGGCAGCCCACGGCAGAGCCTCTCATCTCTCTCCCTGTTTTATGCAGGGAGAGAGTTGCAAGACGGTCGCCTCGTCTCCGATTACAACGTCCCGACGGGAGCCACCCTCCACCTGTCCGACAGCAGCGAAGTAATGCTAATGTACCGGCGACCTGGCGTCACGCTCCACGTCAAAACCCTCACCGGTAAGACAGTCGTCCTGTGGGTGAAGCCGAGCGACGCCATAGAGCATGTCAGGGCCAGGTTAATAGACATGGGTTGTACTTCGTCCGTACAGCAGTGTAGACTGCTTCATGCTGGGAGACAATTGGAAGATGGCCACACCATCTCCGATTACAGACTTCCGAACGAGTGCTCGATCCACCTTCTAGGGCGTCTGTTGAGCTGCAAGAATTGCCCTTGTTCAGGTTCAAAGGGTTCACATGGTTGAGGATCAGATACATCAGATTCAGATGGTTCAGAATCAGATACATCAGATTCAGATGGTTCAGAATCAGATAGATCAGATTCAGATGGTTCAGAATCAGATGGATCAGATTCAGATGGTTCAGAATCAGATGGATCAGATTCAGATGGTTCAGATTAGAGATCGGCGGATGAGCTTTTCTTTCATCTGAAATCCGCGCGTGCACATGAATGACCCGCCTGCATCCAAGTAAGTCGTCAAATCATCAATTGTATCAACTACCCCACAACCCGCGGATGATCCGCAGCACATGCGGGTTAAAACCGCCATCCGCATTGTCCCCGACCAGGAGGCTCAGAGGAACTTGTATAAAGTGCCGGAATGGGAACATTAATTGGAACGACATCCGCCACGAGTCCACCCTCGACTCTATGGCGCGCCTGAGCTGTAGGACAACAGATTCAAAGGGTTCTGATTCAAAAGGTCAAAATCATTCAGGTTCACATTCAGATAATCTGAATTCAGGTGCTTCTGATTCAGAAGAGGGCTCAGCTTACCATCAGCTTACCATTCATATAATGTCATGTGATGTGATTTGTGGGCTGAGAGCACTTGTTTGAGTCTAATTATTCGGAATCAATCGACCTGGTGAAACAAGAAAAAATCACGCCTGTGTGAAGTGAGGGCCACTCTGATCTAATATTTTTTTTTTTTTTCATTGTCAAAGGCAAATGTTGAGACGTGGCGGAGACAAAAGCTGTATATAGGAGGGGCAATTGCCCCTCAAAAAAATGAAAAAAAAAAAAAAAATACAAAGACCTGTAAAAATGTTTAGGGCTGTTTAGGGTTTTTCTGCAACCAAAAAACATGCTTATATTCAGGCCAATAGGGTAGTTTCTTTAAAGAAGTGTCAGGTTGTTTCTTTAAAGAAGCGTCAGGTTGTATAAACATCAGCATCCGACAGATATCATTGCTTGTGTTCACATGCTAGTAGCACTCGCTAGCTGCGTTTGTGTGGTTGGCAAACAGGCTAGCCCTTTTGCCACATGATTGACAACAACCTCTGGTTTGTTTGGTATGAACCAAACCCCTCCCCCTTGAAATATCACAGACAACGGAGACTGGGGCCAGACTAGCTTAAAGATGGAGTACCATGATTTTTTTCTACCCTAAAACATGATCATCAGGTATTAATGTTATATGAAAAGTGAGATTTTTTCCCAAAAAGTTTTTATGATTCCACTCAGCCAGTTCATTAAGTATGCCTGGTTTGCCTGGTGGGTGGTGATGGGTGGAGATCCGGCTGAACTGAAGCCACACCCACATCTTTAGTTGCATGATAAAGGGGGGGGAGTTAGGGGAGGGGCTGAACACATGATGTCACTATATATTTTTTTTTTTCATTGGCACGTTTAACTGGAAAGGTTCAGCCTCCAGAAAGAAACCCTAAATATAAAGGGAAGACATCATTGCACATAAAAAACACACCAAGGGGTCTAATTGGAAAAAATACAAAAATCACGGCACCCCCTCTTTAAATCAATCAGAACTAGAGTGCAAACTTGGGCGTTGTGCACAAGTGAGCCACGGCCTACTTGTGCATGAGCAGAGCGAGCTAGTACTCATGACATTAGCTATAAACGTGTTTCACTTAACGTCATCGCCAATTGGAGTACTTTGAGGGATGGTTGAACACCGAACACCGACACATGTATGTGTCCACATTACCAGATAGCACAATTACACTTTGTTTAATAAAGAATAAGGTGTGAAACTGAAAAGCGGAAAAAAGAAAACATGTCAATTTCTTATCTGACAAAGAGGAATGCAATGGTTGCATAAATGCTTTACAAAGGCATACAAAAGGAAATACAGTTAGATGAATTCCCTCTTTTTTCATCAAGTATAAACATACACAATCACAACATTCCAGAAGTAAACAAAGCTTCTTTAGGGTCCAAACACAATTGGTAGAATGCTGTGTGAGTGTGTAGTCTACAGTCTACAGTCTTTTTCTTCCCTCTAAACCATACCAGGGCATTATGCGGCCCGGGGGCCAAATGCGGGCCTTTGGCTGACTCTGACCGGCCCCTGAAAGGGTGCTGTGGTTTTCAACCAGTGGTCCAGGGACCACCAGTGGTCCTTGAGAGAGTTGCAGTTAAATATGGAACGTTGGGTTAACCTGATGTAACTCTTCGAGAGCGTAAAAATGAAACCAAATGGACCCTTGCGGGTCCATTTGGTTTCATTTTTACACTCTCAAGAGTTAAAATATTCATCATGTGAATTAACCCCATGGTCTACACAACTAGAGAATGTAGAATATTAATGGTCATGATCTGTATGTTGGACTGTTTGGTTTGTGAAATCCAGTCTTGTATTGTGGCCGTAACAAAAGAAATCTTTAGTTTTGGGGTCTGTGGGGCTAAAATGTCATCAAATTGTGCTTCTCTGTGGCTCAAATACTGAATACATTGAGAGCCCTGGTGTCAAAAAGGTTGGTCTTACTCTTACTTTTAATCTCGACATTAAATTAATATTACACAGACTTTAGTTCAGCCTTAGTCTTGGCCCTCCACAATATTGTATGCATCTCATTTGGTCCGTTGGGAAAAATAATTGCCCACCCCTGCTCTAAACTGACAGGGTGTGGCTGACAGGGTGTGGCCACTCGACTAACAAACACAAGGGGCTCCATTTTCGTTACATGCTAAACCCCTTATGCCATATCCCTTATTTCATTTTCACTATTTTGAAAAACTTTTTTGGACTATTTCAACATGTCAATCTATTAACACGTTGTGAGCTAGTAGACTGGCCATTTGAACTACTGAGAAATGTTTTTTTTAATAGTTTAAAAAGGCAAAGAAGTTAAGGGATAAGGGGTATAGCGGTAACGAAAATCTCACCCAAGGTGCCACTAATCTCTTAACATGTCGAAGCTCCAGAAAATAAGGTACACTACCTGAGTCAGCCTGTAGAAGGTGCTAAAACATCAAAAATAAAACATGTAACATAACAGTGATGATCAAAAGAGGCGGTCAGAAAATTACACTGATGAAGAACATGAAGTCTGAAATGAGTCTGATGACACCACCTTCAAATCTGTACAACATCATATATTTAATGGTGATTGAGAATAATAGGAAATGTTAGATGGAGACTTTACCATAAAATGTCTTTCAATTGAGTAATTGTGTAATGTCAAAGTAATTATGAAACCTTAACAATTCATATTAAGAAATTCAGCATCTGAAAAACAATGCTCCTTAAAGAACAATCAGACCGATTGAACAGGTTTTTAAAAGGGCTATCCAATCCAATCCAATCCACTTTATTTATATAGCACATTTCACAACGCAAGGTATCCAAAGTGCTGTACAATAAGTTAAAAAAAACAAATAAACTAAAAGCTAAAGTGGAAAAACAAGTAACAAATGCACACATAAAGAAAGCAAAAACAACGACAAATAAAACAAAGGACAGCAGAAACACAGCTTAACAGAAAAACCAAACACACCAACAAGGATAAGCATGAACACACTTAACAGGACAAAGCAACACAAAAACACAGACTCTCAGGAGGAGTCAAAAGCCAAGGCATAAAGGTGGGTTTTGAGACGCGATTTAAAGATCTCAATGGTGGGGGCCAATTTAATTTGGGACGGAAGATCATTCCACAGTTTGGGGGCAGCACTGGCAAAAGCTCGATCGCCTCTGGTCTTGAGGCGCGACTTTTTCTTCACCTTGAGGTTCAGTTGGCCTGCGGACCTCAATGATCTAGGGGGGTTATACACCTCAATTAGTTCGCACAGATACTGTGGCGCCAGCCCATTAAGAGCTTTAAACACGAATAATAAAATCTTAAAATCAATCCTAAAACGAACGGGGAGCCAGTGAAGAGAGGCCAGGATTGGTGTAATGTGATCACGTTTACGGGTTCCAGTAAGGAGACGCGCTGCAGAATTTTGCACCAGCTGTAGGCGTGCCATAGAGCCCTGGTTGAGGCCTGCATACAGTGCATTACAATAGTCCAGACGAGTGGAAATAAAAGCATGAATAACGCGTTCAAGGTCGCTAAAGGACAGAAAGGGCTTGATTTTGGCAAGAAGCCTCAGGTGATAAAAACTGGAGCTGACCACCGCGTTAACCTGTTTGTCCAGTTTAAGAGCACTGTCAAATTTGACGCCAAGGTTGGAAACTACAGATTTGGCGTAAGGCTGCAGGGGTCCCAGGTCGGTGGGTGAACCGCCGGGGCCGCTGGGGCCAAACACTATGACCTCCGTTTTGCCTTCATTCAAACTGAGGAAATTTAGAGCCATCCAGTCCTTGACATCATTGAGGCAGTTCAAAAGGGAAGACAATGAGCTATTGCATCCCTTTTTAAGGGGCATATAGATTTGGGAATCATCAGCATAAAAATGATAGGCAATGCCGTGTTTACTGAAAATTTGTCCCAATGGGAGGAGGTACAGGGAAAAGAGTATAGGCCCTAGGATCGAGCCCTGTGGGACTCCAGAGGACAGTGGAGTAGATGACGATTCAAATTCACCAAATTTAACAGAAAAACGCCTCTCTGAAAGGTAGGACGAAAACCAGTCTAGGGCAGTGCCCCTAAGACCTACACATTGTTTTAGTCTTGAGATTAAAGTCTTATGGCAGAGAGTGTCAAACGCGGAGGATAAGTCAAGGAGCAGCAAGATTACAGAATCACCGAGTAGCCCCTGACTGCAGCCCGCAGATCGGGCGGTGCTCCTCCTAGGAGGAGTGGGTGGGGTTGCGGGAGGAGTGGGTGGGGTTACTCCCTATGACACCGGTTAGTGATTTATCGTAGAGCTGTGGGGTCTGAACGGCGGAGCTGGGTTGGGAAGGAGCGCTTGTTTTATCCGCCGGCTACTACTAGTAGGGCGGGGCGAAGCATAGTTTTACTGAGGTTATGGTTAGGGTTAGTAACCGCATAAAGCATCGTCTAACTCTAACCCCAACCTAACCCTAAACACAACCCCAATAAAACTAGGCTATGCCTAAACCTAATCCTAACCCTAAACTTAACCTCAGTAAACCTATGCCTAAACCTAACCTAACCCTAACCATAAAGACACAACCCCAATAAAACTAGGCTATGCCTAAACCTAATCCTAACCCTAAACTTAACCTCAGTAAACCTATGCCTAAACCTAACCTAACCCTAACCATAACCTCAGTAAAACTTCCTTCGCCCCGCCCTACTAGTAGTAGCCGGCGGATAAAACAAGCGCTCCTTCCCAACCCAGCTCCGCCGTTCAGACCCCACAGCTCTACGATAAATCACTAACCGGTGTCATAGGGAGTAACCCCACCCACTCCTCCCGCAACCCCACCCACTCCTCCTAGGAGGAGCACCGCCCCGATCTGCGGGCTGCAGTGAGGGCTACATGGAATCACCAGAGTCAGTTGTCAACAGAATATCATTGAAAACCCGGAGCAGAGCCGACTCAGTACTGTGAAGTGCTTTGAATCCTGACTGAAATTGGTCCAAAATGTTGTGTGCCTGAAGAAAGGACTGCATTTGAACTAATACAGTTTTCTCGAGGACTTTGGACATGAATGGGAGCTTAGAAATAGGTCTGTAGTTAGCCAGGACAGAGGTATCAAGACTGGGTTTTTTAATGAGTGGAGTCACAACTGCTGACTTAAAATACTGAGGTACAACACCTGAAGTCAGACTGCTATTTATGATGGTGTGGACTCTAGGCCCAATCGTTTCCCAGACCTCTTTGAATAGGTGTGTGGGGATAGCATCAGTAGGACAGGATGTGGTTTTGAGTTGAAATACCAGGTCACTGAGTTGTGAAAATGAGATGGGGGAGAAGTGGTTGAATGCAGATTTGCAGGCAGCAGCCATGGAGGGGTCAGAAGCAGGGGGGGTGATTTGCGCTATAATATTGGTGACCTTATCTGTAAAAAACCTGAGAAACTGTTCACAGACCTCAAGGGAAGCTTCCAGACAGGAGGGTTGGGGGGGATTAAGCAACTGATCAATCGTTTTAAAAAGGACACGTGGTTTATCAATATGATTGGAAATCAACTCGGAGAAATGTTTTGCCTTTTCGGCTTTTACAATTCTCTGGTATTCTTTCAAGCACTCCTTTAACATGTCATGTGAGACATGGAGCTTGTCTTTCTTCCACCTGCGCTCAGCCTTCCGGCACTCCCTCCTAGCGGCACGGGTCGTGTCGTTTAGCCAAGGCTCAGACTTGGGTTTGGGACGCAAGGCTTTTAGCGGCGCAACAGAGTCCAGAATGCCGGCACAGGTGGACAGAAAGGAAGAAGTAAGTTGCTCTGTGTCTAAACCGTCATTTGGGCCATTATCCGCTACACTATTAAAAGCAGAGGAAAACAGAGCGGCAGTAGCAGGCTTTAATACACGGCAGTGACGTGCAGAACCATTTGTATAATCAGTGTCACAAGGCAAAACGTGACAAAAAAAGTGACAGGAAAATGGTCCGAGCTGACGGGAGCACAAACATGAACATTAGTAATAGGCAAACCATATGAAATCACAAGATCGAGCGTATGTCCACGCTCATGTGTGGGAGCAGAGACGTGTTGAACAAGGTTAAACGCATCGAACACATCCACAAACTCTTTAGCCAACGGCATAGAGATACAACACACATGCACGTTGGTATCTCCAACCAATAAGAGTTTATTATACTTGATCAGCACGCCAGCGAGGAAATCCGAAAAGTCCTTTATAAAGTTTTTATTATATCCCGGTGGACGATAAATAATCGCACAGAGAACGGGGTCGGAGCGGCGTAGTTCAAATAAACTCAGTTCAAACGAGGAGAAAGACAACGGTGGGATGGGTTTGCAAAAGAGAGTGTTTTTAAAAATCGTAGCGATTCCTCCTCCTGCGCGACCTGTCATCCTGGGAGAGTTTATGACAGTACAATCAGGAGGTAAAAGTTCGGTGAAAGCGGCAGACTCACCCGGCTGTATCCATGTTTCCGTCAGGAACAGAATATCCAATCCGTGGGACACGAAAAAGTCATTCAAAATGAACGTCTTATTCCTCACCGATCTGGCGTTTAGCAACGCACAGCTAGTTGTCACGGGAGGATCCACTGCCGCCGCGCGAGCCGCCCGGCTCAGCGGCCGTAGGTTGCCGGGGTTAGCTCCACCAAGACGCCGCAGACGGGGCGCTGTCCAGCGCAATTCACGGAGCTCTCCATACGGATCTACAACAGGTAGCAGCCAAGTGCGGGCTAGGGCGGTTGCACGCCGAGAGGCGATGCGTTGAAAACACGCTCCATAATCCTGTGGAAAACCGCGGGAAGACACTGCCGATCCAGGGGGGTGCGCGAGCCAAGCTTTAACCCGGACTAGCCGACCAGCTCGCGTCCCTCTGCGCCTGTGACGTTTACGCCTCCGGGGGGATCCTTCACTCGCCACAGGTAGTCGGGGATGTCCGCTAAAAGCGGGGGAACAAAGTTCCCTTGGTCATCTTTGCCAAATTCCGCCACACAGTCCACAGAAGCCTTGATTTTTAACAACTCCAGACGGTCATAGACCGTTAGGGAATCGATGGTTCTTATGACAGACGAAAACAGGACAAAAAGCAGCAGTAGAACACACAGCCTCACACAGCTACCCAGCCTCAGACGGCCTGCCAGCCACACCGGCGCCATCTCCCACAATCCTCTCTGCACAGCACAGCACAGCACAGCACAGCACAGCACAGCACAGCACAGCACAGCACAGCACAGCACAGCACAGCACAGCACAGCACAGCACGTGAAAATATTAGACAAAAACCCCAACTCATATCACCACTGTAATATACCTTCCCAGCTTTTAAAAATTTAGGAACTTCAAAAACTCTTGTTTAATCTAAAAATGTGTAAACGTTTGGGGGTCTCCTCCTCTAATGGAATTCATTAGTAAAAAAAAAAAAAAAAAGACTGCACCACCACTAGGTCAACATCCAGGGGTGACTGTAAAATCGTTTGTAGACCGATAACCTTTAGTAAAATTGGAGTAGTTACGAAAGCTCAACTGAGAGATGGAACGAAGTGTCACACCGAGCTGTCATACCGTTCTGTCCCTTGAATACAACCCATTACGCCGCGGTACAATCAGCACCCCGCATCTCGCACGTAGGACCTTCATAAGGCTGCCTTCTCCTTCCCTATCTCACTTGTGCTTTGCGTTCAGGTCGAGCTGGTTGCTCCGCTATGTCTGACACAGACGACCCCAGCACGCCCCGGCGCAGCAGCAGACTGGCCGCCGTGGAGTTCACTCTCTGGCCCGATGAAAAACTTCTTCACGCTCTCGGAACACGGCGTTCTGGCCGATCCAGGTGTGAGTCATGCTCAACTCGTCGACCTCCTCGTTGCCTGGTCAGGCGCCCACCGATGACACCGCCCAGTCCAAGGGCTAAAAGCAAGTCAAAAAGAAAAAGCACCGCAGAGCGCCGCCGAGGACGAGCTCGGCGGCCCCGCTCTCGGGGAAGCCGGCGGCTCGCAGCCGCCCACCGGCGCCCCCTCAGTCTCCACCTCGGCCCAGCGCCACCGCCCTGCTCATGACAGCCATGTCCACACTAATCAGCGCCGTCGGGTCCATGGGTCTGAACCAGGCCCATGGGTCTGAACCAGGTCCATGGGTCTGGACCAGGCTGGGTCTGAACCAGGTCTATGGGTCTGAACCAGGTCCATGGGTCTGAACCAGGTCCATGGGTCTGAACCAGGTGGATGGGTCTGAACCAGGTCTATGGGTCTGAACCAGGTGGATGGGTCTGAACCAGGTCCATGGGTCTGGACCAGGTCTATGGGTCTGAACCAGGTCCATGGGTCTGGACCAGGTGGATGGGTCTGAACCAGGTCTATGGGTCTGAACCAGGTCTATGGGTCTGAACCAGGTCCATGGGTCTGGACCAGGCTGGGTTTGAACCAGGTCCATAGGTCTGAACCAGGTCTATGGGTCTGAACCAGGTCCATGGGTTGAACCAGGTCTATGGGTCTGAACCAGGTCCATGGGTCTGGACCAGGTCCATGGGTCTGAACCAGGTCTATGGGTCTGAACCAGGTCCATGGGTCTGGACCAGGTCCATGGGTCTGAACCAGGTCTATGGGTCTGAACCTCTGAACCAGGTCCATGGGTCTGAACCAGGTCTATGGGTCTGAACCAGGTCCATGGGTCTGAACCAGGTCTATGGGTCTGAACCAGGTCCATGGGTCTGAACCAGGTCTATGGGTCTGAACCTCTGAACCAGGTCCATGGGTCTGAACCAGGTCTATGGGTCTGGACCAGGTGGATGGGTCTGAACCAGGTGGATGGGTCTGAACCAGGTCCATGGGTCTGAACCAGGTCTATGGGTCTGAACCTCTGAACCAGGTCCATGGGTCTGAACCAGGTCTATGGGTCTGAACCAGGTCTATGGGTCTGAACCAGGTCCATGGGTCTGAACCAGGTGGATGGGTCTGAACCAGGTCCATGGGTCTGAACCAGATCTATGGGTCTGAACCAGGTGGATGGGTCTGAACCAGGTCCATGGGTCTGAACCAGGTCTATGGGTCTGAACCAGGTCCATGGGTCTGAACCAGGTCTATGGGTCTGAACCAGGTGGATGGGTCTGAACCAGGTCCATGGGTCTGAACCAGGTGGATGGGTCTGAACCAGGTCCATGGGTCTGAACCAGGTCCATGGGTCTGAACCAGGTGGATGGGTCTGAACCAGGTCTATGGGTCTGAACCAGGTCCATGGGTCTGGACCAGGCTGGGTCTGAACCAGGTCTATGGGTCTGGACCAGGCTGGGTCTGAACCAGGTCTATGGGTCTGAACCAGGTGGATGGGTCTGAACCAGGTCTATGGGTCTGAACCAGGTCCATGGGTCTGGACCAGGCTGGGTCTGAACCAGGTCCATGGGTCTGAACCAGGTCCATGGGTCTGAACCAGGTCTATGGGTCTGAACCAGGTCCATGGGTCTGGACCAGGTCCATGGGTCTGAACCAGGTCTATGGGTCTGAACCTCTGAACCAGGTCCATGGGTCTGAACCAGGTCTATGGGTCTGAACCAGGTGGATGGGTCTGAACCAGGTCCATGGGTCTGAACCAGGTCTATGGCTCTGAACCTCTGAACCAGGTACATGGGTCTGAACCAGGTCTATGGGTCTGAACCAGGTCTATGGGTCTGAACCAGGTCCATGGGTCTGAACCAGGTGGATGGGTCTGAACCAGGTCCATGGGTCTGAACCAGGTCTATGGGTCTGAACCAGGTGGATGGGTCTGAACCAGGTCCATGGGTCTGAACCAGGTCTATGGGTCTGAACCAGGTCCATGGGTCTGAACCAGGTCTATGGGTCTGAACCAGGTGGATGGGTCTGAACCAGGTCCATGGGTCTGAACCAGGTGGATGGGTCTGAACCAGGTCCATGGGTCTGAACCAGGTCCATGGGTCTGAACCAGGTGGATGGGTCTGAACCAGGTCTATGGGTCTGAACCAGGTCCATGGGTCTGGACCAGGCTGGGTCTGAACCAGGTCTATGGGTCTGGACCAGGCTGGGTCTGAACCAGGTCCATGGGTCTGAACCAGGTGGATGGGTCTGAACCAGGTCTATGGGTCTGAACCAGGTCCATGGGTCTGGACCAGGCTGGGTCTGAACCAGGTCCATGGGTCTGAACCAGGTGGATGGGTCTGAACCAGGTCCATGGGTCTGAACCAGGTGGATGGGTCTGAACCAGGTCCATGGGTCTGAACCAGGTCCATGGGTCTGGACCAGGCTGGGTCTGAACCAGGTCCATGGGTCTGGACCAGGCTGGGTCTGAACCAGGTCCATGGGTCTGAACCAGGTCCATGGGTCTGAACCAGGTCCATGGGTCTGGACCAGGTCCATGGGTCTGAACCAGGTCCATGGGTCTGGACCAGGCTGGGTCTGAACCAGGCTACAGTCGTCCCTCTTTCAGAATGACATGTGGACCAGGAAATGATTCCCTGTTCATTTCAGGTAGGCTATACATCTATCGCGGCAGTTTTATAATTGTCACAGAAGTTTTATTAACTAGTTTTACTACTAAACCTAACACTAACCCCTAGCCACGGTCACAGATTGATTTTCCCCTCCTGCAATAAGTACAAAATAAGATGACAGGTGTCTGGCCTGTTGCTTCTCAAAGTGTTTAACATCAGCAGAAGTAGTTTGTGCAGAATCATTGTCACTTTACCCACGTTATCAATTTATATACCTGTATGTTGGCTATTCAAAATCAGATGTCGGTGTTCTGCCTCTAAATACATACCTGGGACCTCCGTACTGACCCCTTCTGTGTCTATTTTAGTACTCATTACTTTCCTCTGCACCAGAACAATCTAAATTTGAATATGTTTTTGTATGTTATGTACAGTAGCTTATGCTGTTCTGGCACTTTGTGCAGCACAAAGCATCTAAAATCTCCTGCTAGATGGTTGTGTTGACTCTAGTCTGAACTTGATAATACAGAGTGCAGCAACACCAGCAGATGACACAACTTGGATCAGACCAAACCAGATCCACCATGATGCATGGATTCAAACCTGTGTTACTTTACACCACCTGATCTCCTGGTTTAATCCATTCAGAATGGGAGGAGCCGCTTCGACCTCTATCCATCAATTGAATAGACACTTATCAACAGAAATGTTACGATCCAATCGTGCCGGTATAGCAGATATTCAGATACCCGCCGGGCAAGTAGATATTTTGTATTCATTGCATCGGTGGATCACGGATACTACTAGTAGGGCGGGGCGAAGCATAGTTTTACTGAAGTTCTGTTTAGGGTTAGTAACCGCATAAAGCACCGTCTAACCCTAGCCTAATCCTAAACCCTAAACATAACCTCAGTAAAACTAGGCTATGCCTACACCTAACCCCAACCCTAAACTTAACCTCAGTAAACTTATGCCTAAACCTAACCTAACCCTAACCATAACTTCAGTAAAACTTCCTTCGCCCCGCCCTACTAGTAGTATCCGTGATCCACCGATGCAATGAATACAAAATATCTACTTGCCTGGCGGGTATCTGAATATCTGCTATACCGGCACGATTGGATCGTAACATTTCTGTTGATAAGTGTCTATTCAATCGATGGATAGAGGTCGAAGCGGGTGATGGGAGACACCCTTTTGGTGTTTTAATCATTACTCTAGGCCAGGGGTTTTCAACCTTTTTGACTCCAGGGACCACCATTTATTCAGCATTTGAGCCACGGACCACCATTTGAGGACATTTTAGCCCCACAAACCCCACAAACTAAAGATTTCCTTTGCTTCTGTCCATGACCGTTAATCTTCTAGTTGTGTAGATTAGGACTGATTCACATGATGAATATTTTAACTCTTGAGAGTGTAAAAATGAAACCAAATGGACCCTGGCGGGTCATTTTTACACTCTCAAGAGTTACATATGGGTAAACTTAGCTGGGGACCACCTGGAACCCTCTTAGGGACCACTGGTGGTCCCCGGACCACCCCTGCTCTAGGCATTAAAAACAAGCAGATCTACAAGCACATGCTGCAGTGTGAATTGAAACTGACTTTCGAAGGCAATGTTTGATGCTTCCATTAGTTTCATTGAATGCGAGAAATGTTGTCTAACTAAACCCACCCTTGGTTCTATGATGTCAATACAGTGACAGTTCCACTATACATGTATACTTGTCTTCTTTTCTTCTTCTTCTTCTTGTTCTTCTTCTTCTTCTTCTTCTTCTTCTTCTTCTTCTTCTTCTTCTTCTTCTACTACTGTATTGAGTCCTCCTGTGATTTCCTTGACACCACCAGGCTCCACATAAAGGAGAGTCTATCCATTCCTCTCTGGTAGGTACAGTCCTACCTGCAGCCCAATCAGATAAACTGAGGAAACTGTTACAACACTCACATGTTGGTCATTGGTCAGTACACTGAACATTAGCCACTACCCACAATCACTCTTACATTAGTATTTACCCACGCTGATGTGGGATAGAGGCAGCTACTGACTAACAACAGTGGAAATGAACGTTGATATTATGTACACTACGGTATCAACCCACAACAATGGATATGACTAAACACAAACAAACATGAGTTAGGAACAGGTTTTTAATTTGAAAGATAAAGTTTAATAATCATCACCATAACATAAATTGTCCTTTCTTTCAAGCAATATTCATAGATTGTTATTATTTACATTTAATTAACATAAAGAATAGACTTCCTTATTTAGACATTTATCAAAATAAGATAGAGCAGTTGAGCTTTGCATGTGAGAGCTATATCCTCTCATATGCATGTGAAGAGAGGCCGAAGGTGGATGAAGTTGTCCTTAAGATTCTAAAATGTTACACATGAGCTCTATGCTCGAGTTACCATGTAGATATGTTTTATCCTAAATATATTGGTAAGATAACAATGGCTTGAGTGATGGATTGAAATGTAATTGGTACGGAAAATCAGTACAGGGTACATAAATTAGTGCAGGGTAGAGTTAGCCTGCAGGCTCAGCCCTGAATCAGCACCTTAAAAAATACTACCTTATTCTTTCCCTGTGATTCAAGGACTGGCTTCCCTCCCTTGGTGGTCGTTTGTGCCGGTTGAAAATCCAATCCCAGCACCTGATTGGCCAACAGCCCTGTCACTCAATTCACTTCAAACGTCGTCTGCCTTTTCAATATTCTACAGGTTCATATGAACCAATCACAGTTAAGACTGCTGCTTTGATGACGCCCATCCCAGAAACTGCTGTGGTGGAGAGGGACTTCAGTCTGAATAATGAAGTGAAACGACATGACAATTCAGACTGAGGTCAGGCTAGGGTAGAGTAACACAACTAATGGAATAACTAAACCACAGTCCTTGCGGTCTAGTTTCCATTCAGGTCCGGGGGTATTCAGTTCATTATCAAGTTAGGCACAGTTATGCAGTTCCACATTGTGGAAATATTTTTTTAAATTGACACAAGCTTCTGCACAGCAGCTAAAATCAAATCTCCTGAACTCTGTTTCTGCACAATCAATATATTTGAGGTCAGAGCTCCATCCATGGCATTCAATGTGTTCAAATGTTTTTTGCTCTTTCAAACTGACAATAATCTGAGTGTTCTGTACAGCAGCTACGTTAATCTCCTGAACACTGTTTCTGTTCTCACAGGTACTGTCTTTCACTTCCTGGCAGTTTGTCCTGTAACTTCAGGCGTACTTCCAGTGAGTTGTGATAAACCTCCTCCAGTACTGAATAACGGCTGTGGCTCTCCTTCAACGTTTGCCTCAGTGTCGTCATCTCTCTGTTCTTCTCCTCCAGCTGCCTGTTAAACTCTCTCTGCATCTTTGTGTTGGAGATCATGATGTTCCTCTGGATCTCAGGCAGGAGAACCTTCATCAGGCTTCTCTCTGCTTCCACTCTGGCCTCTGCTTCGTAGGTCTCTCTCATGTCCTCCATGTCCTGCCTGTGTCTCTCCTCCCTCTCTCTCCTCTCGTTCTCTCTCTTTGCTCTAAACCTCTCCAGCTTTCTCTCCATCTCCTCTCTTCTCTCAGACTCCCTCTTCAGCTCTCCTTCCAGCTCTCTTTTCTTCTCTTCATCCCTCTCTTCCTTCACTTGTCTCTCCAGTTCACTTGTTCGGCGGTCGATCTTCCTGATGTCCACCTCGTGCTCTTGGATGGATCCCTCCATCTTCCTCAGAGATTCCTTAAGCTCCTTCTCAAACCTCTCCCTCATCTCCTGCTCCTGCAGTTGTCTCCTTTCCTCCAAGTCCCTCTGGATCTTTCTCTCCATCTCTCTGACCTGGGCCTCTACCTCCTGGTAGGTCTGAGTGCTGTAGAAGCTCTCTGTGTTTCCTGCCACCATGCTCTCTATCTTCTCCAGCAGCTGTGAAACCTGACCAGTGTCGCTGTCATCTGTAACATTGAGGACGTGGCATCTGTTCCCACATCTCTCCACAAGCTGCCGACAATCCTGACCGCCTGCGTGGAGGAACTCCCCAGCGCTCTGCTCTTGCACGCCATCAGTGCGGATAAGGATGACCATGCTGCGTTCCCAGCAGCTCTCTCCAAACGCCTCCTGCATCTTCTCCATCATCTCTCTTGCTTCTCCTCCGGAGGCCTCTGCCGGTGCGACCAGGAGGAAGGCATGGGGACCCGGGGCAGACAGACGTATGCACTGCCCCATGTCCTGCCTTGTGTCCTCTGGAGAGCGTCCAGAGAGGTCTGGAGCGTCCACCAGCACCAGCCGTCTCCCACAGACGTCCCCCTCTCTCCTCCTACTCCTCTGGCTCAGGTCAGAGGAGCTGGCCTCAGTGCCAAACACCTCCCTGCCCAGGATGGTGTTTCCTGCTGCGTTCCTCACAGCTACAGTCCTCCCCAGTAGCACCAGTCTCAGCTCAGACATGGAGGGAGACACTGGTGGGTCCAAAGTGTTGTCTGCTGACACTGAAATGGAACACAACGGAACAAGTTATGAAAGTATGCCATATACACGACAAACTCAGTTAGTAAACAAAACAGTATACCTATATGTTATCACTGACTATCGTGGTGTGTCAGAATACATTTAGCAAGATTAAATTGAAAATGTCACATCATAGTGTTTTTGTTCATAGAATCTTGAGGAAATGTTCATAAATGCCAGGGAACATAATGCATGATGGCCGACAGTGGTTCAAGGGTATAGTGGACATGAGGTTCCCAGTTTGACCCCAGGCTTCCCCAGAGTTAGTGTCAAAGTGTCCTCACTCAGGAATCCCTGATTGCTTCAGATGTGCAGGTTGGAGCTTTGCATGTTTTCCTCTGCCATCAATGTGTAAATGTTTGTTAACATTTAGGCCTGACCTAAGATTTCTGAAAAGACTTCAAAATAGATGTAGCACTATCACAAAAATTGAATTTGTCAATACTGTACATACTGTACAGAATCCAAAAATGGATTCCCGTCCTGAAAGGGTTAATGGGTAAATGTATGTAATGTAAAGTAATGTAATGGACATCTATGTAAAGCTGGTTATACTCACTGTCTGGAGGTTCTGCCTTACTGCGTCTCCTCTTCATCACTGGTAGAGACACAACTTCATCTGTGGTCTCTGAGCCCACTGAAACACAACACACACATCAACCACACACTGACCCACTGAAACACAACACACACATCAACCACACACTGACCCACTGAAACACAACACACACATCAACCACACACTGACCCACTGAAACACAACACACACATCAACCACACACTGACCCACTGAAACACAACACACACATCAACCACACACTGACCCACTGAAACACAACACACACATCAACCACACACTGACCCACTGAAACACAACACACACATCAACCACACACTGACCCACTGAAACACATCAACCACACACTGACCCACTGAAACACAACACACACACATCAACCACACACTGACCCACTGAAACACAACACACACATCAACCACACACTGACCCACTGAAACTAATGTTCTGTGCTCCATCCACATTTGATGACCGCTTGAATGCTTTTCCAAAGGAAGTCACATGGTTTGACCATACATTAGTGTTTGATGGGGGAGGTGGACAGAACACAACTATGTGACTCCCATTGAAACACCACTGAGACAGCCATCAAACACAGTCAAAGCACAGAACATGTGTTCTATACATGTGTATGGGGCATGACCCTAACCCACTGCAACACAATACAGACATAGACCAAACAGTCTTCTGCATATGGCTTTAAATAAGAGCAATGTAGGATATGGAACTGAATGCTGGAGCAATAAAGTAACACATTTAAAGAGTAACATGTACTCACTGTCTGGAGGATTCCATATCATACTGTGTGTTCTCCTCAGTGGAAGAGTGGAGTCTGTGTTCTCTCCATGCTCTGCAACACAACATCAACAGTCAATGTATTGACAATGGTAGGAAAAACAGAAAGGTGATACTGGACTATGAAATGACAGTGGATGTATTTTACATGTGATTACTAACTTCCTGGAGGAATGTTGATGCTCCATCTCCTGGTTGGTAGTTTGGGGCCTGCTGTAGAGGTATACTCCCTCTCTAGAAGACAACACAACACAACCTTTATGGTCAGCAACTTATTAGAATGTTATAATGTCACACAAAAGGAAATTAGTCAGGGGCCAGAAGCCAACAATGAGGTGTCATGGCATTTTTGAGGAAAGTTACTTAAGTTGTTGTTTCAATATTATTTGAATGTGCTGAATCCAATTATGCCATATGCCGAGTGATACGACACACCATTAGTCAGAACTGATAATTAGCATAATTAATCATTATGAAATGGAAATGGCTATCAAATGTATACATAATTATGCGTAATGTGTTGTTTCGACATGATTTTGATGTCCTGAATCCATTTTTGCCAAGTGATACAAGTGACTGTTTTGTCAGAAATTGAGTAATTAGCACAAGTAAAACATCTTAATTAATCACTATAAAAATAGCTTTATTCTGATACATAATTGTGCATAATGGGTTGTTTCTATTGGATTTTTATGTGCCAAATTCATGTCTGCCATATGCGGGAAGTGGTGAGAATTTTAATAATTGCAATAATGAATCACTAAAACTGGAAATGGACTGTAATTCTGAAGAGTGAGAATAGCGCTTCTATGATGTTTGACTATTGCTTACTACGAAACAGTGACTCATGGCACTAGACATATGGAAGAAATGGATTTAGCACATGAAGATCATATAGATTTTTAGTTTGTTTTAGTTTTAATTAATTATTCAAATTACTCAATTTCAGACAAATGGTGACTTGATCACTCAGCATATGGCAGAAATGAATTCACTACATAAAAGTCATATAGAAAACCCATTATGTAAAATTATGTATCAGAATTAAAGCTATTTCTAGTACTTTATAGTGATTAATTAAGGAAGCTTTACTTTTTGATGATTACTCAATTTCTTATGAAATGGTTGTACGTCAAAATCATATAGAAACAACACCTTAAATAACTTTCCTCAAAAATGCCATCAGGGTCATTTTCTGAAGGTTTTTTTTTTTTTTTGCCATTTGGACACCTGACTAAATGTATTTCAGAATACTGACCAGTGTTTTGGTCTGGTGCAGTCCTCAGTTTCTCTAATTCTGTCTTCAGATCACAGATCTGCTGAGCTGCAATGACAGGATGAAGATATACTTAATATGATATTAAACAGTATTAAATATTTTATGAACCTTTAGCAAAAATACACAAGAGAGATGACAGAATCCAATTCTCACCAAGCTGTTTGTTTTCAGAGATGACATCATCCAATTCCTTTTTCCTTATGTTCAGCTCTTCATCTCTCTGATTTAGTTGTTTGTCTTTTTCTGTCAATACTTTATTATGTTCCTCCAGTTGTTTGTCTTTTTCTGTCAGTAGTTTATTACTGTTCTTCAGTTCTTGGTCTTTTTCTGTCAGTAGTTTATTACTGTTCTTCAGTTCTTGGTCTTTTTCTGTCAGTAGTTTATTACTGTTCTTCAGTTCTTGGTCTTTTTCTGTCAGTAGTTTATTACTGTTCTTCAGTTCTTGGCCTTTTTCTGTCAGTAGTTTATTACTGTTCTTCAGTTCTTGGTCTTTTTCTGTCAGTAGTTTATTACTGTTCTTCAGTTCTTGGTCTTTTTGGGTCAGTTGTTCTGTCAGTTGTTGTTTACTGTTCTGCAGTTCTTGGTCTTTTTGGGTCAGTTGTTCTGTCAGTTCTTTTTCTTTTTGGGTCATTTGTTCTGTCAGTTCTTTTTCTTTTTGGGTCAGTTGTTCTGTCAGTTCCTGTTTGCTGTTCTTCAGTTCTTTTTCTTTTTGGGTCAGTTGTTCTGTCAGTTTTTCTTTTTGGGTCATTTGTTCTGTCAGTTCTATTTCTTTTTGGGTCAGTTGTTCTGTCAGTTCTTGTTCTTTTTGGGTCAGTTGTTCTGTCAGTTCTTGTTCTTTTTGGGTCAGTTGTTCTGTCAGTTCCTGTTTGCTGTTCTGCAGTTCTTTTTCTTTTTGGGTCAGTTGTTCTGTCAGTTTTTCTTTTTGGGTCATTTGTTCTGTCAGTTCTTTTTCTTTTTGGGTCATTTGTTCTGTCAGTTCTTTTTCTTTTTGGGTCATTTGTTCTCTCAGTTCTTTTTCTTTTTGGGTCATTTGTTCTGTCAGTTCTTTTTCTTTTTGGGTCATTTGTTCTGTCAGTTCTTTTTCTTTTTGGGTCATTTGTTTTCTCAGTTCTTTTTCTTTTTGGGTCATTTGTTCTGTCAGTTCTTGTTCTTTTTGGGTCATTTGTTCTGTCAGTTCTTTTTCTTTTTGGGTCATTTGTTTTCTCAGTTCTTTTTCTTTTTGGGTCATTTGTTCTGTCAGTTCTTGTTCTTTTTGGGTCAGTTGTTCTGTCAGTTCCTGTTTGCTGTTCTGCAGTTCTTTTTCTTTTTGGGTCAGTTGTTCTGTCAGTTTTTCTTTTTGGGTCAGTTGTTCTGTCAGTTCTATTTCTTTTTGGGTCAGTTGTTCTGTCAGTTCTTTTTCTTTTTGGGTCAGTTGTTCTGTCAGTTCTTTTTCTTTTTGGGTCAGTTGTTCTGTCAGTTCTTTTTCTTTTTGGGTCATTTGTTCTGTCAGTTCTTTTTCTTTTTGGGTCATTTGTTCTGTCAGTTCTTTGTCTTTTTGGGTCAGTTGTCGTTTGCTGTTCTGCAGTGCTTCGTCCATCAGGACCTTCTGATCCATGCTCATTGCCAGGAACACTTTTCTCTGATCCTGGGTCATATCCAGTAGTGTTGCTTTCATAGAAAATAAAGAACATACATTTAGACAAGTCACAGTCTACAACCTAAAGTCCCACTGAAATGGAATAAAATGGTTTCATTATTGTAATTTTGTAATGAGCCACATTACAGTAAGTAAACTAGAGTGTTTTTCAATCTACCTGGAAGCTACCCTCCTTCACTCTCCACATCTGATTAGTCTGTGTAAAAATGGCAGCTACCAGAAGCCCTGCTTGGCCAAAATCTTCTGTGACTAAATGGCAGTTGAATTAAGTTTGAATAGTTTTAACTAACAATCAAAAAACACACTGAGCAGTGTGTCTGTGTGTGCGTGCGCCTCCGTGTGTGTGTGTGTGTGTGTGTGTGTGTGTGTGTGTGTGTGTGTGTGTGTGTGTGTGTGTGTGTGTGTGTGTGTGTGTGAGAGAGAGAGAGAGAGAGAGAGAGAGAGAGAGAGAGAGAGAGAGAGAGAGAGAGAGAGAGAGAGAGAGAGAGAGAGAGGGAGAGAGAGAGACAGAGACAGAGAGAGAGAGAGAGAGAGAGGGAGAGACAGAGACAGAGAGAGAGAAAAGACCTGAAATGCACTTATTCTGCATGAATTAGTCCATGTCACAAAGACTGACGGACGGTCATTATGTGTCTGCATTTAAGTGTATGATTGATCCTTTCATGTTATATATTGTTTAGAATTGCTTTAGAATATTCTACTTGATTAAACGTGTTGTGTTCCATATTGTTTAAAATGTTCTAATGAAAGCAAAGTCATTTGTGGTAGGAAAATGCAATATGGAACCAAATTACTACACAATTAAATATAATTGATTTGGCAGCATAAATATCAATATCGTATCTATAGTGAGGTAAGTGAATCATCTGCTATCCACTGCTATAGGTTTCACCCCAGACTAATGCATTTTAAAAATGTATAAATACTCATACTTTATGCCATGTAACATTAATCATACCATATTTATGATGGGCCTAATCAGTGTTGTTGAGTTGTATGTAGAATGTACTTTAAATCTCCAAGATGTTTAATTTACATACAATAAATTAAAGTCTATAGAGCTCCGTAGTGACATCAGAGTACCTGTTTCCAGAAGTGAATTTCCTTTTTTCCCCTCATAGACTTTTCAAAAAGTGTATTAAGACATTTACGCCTCAGAGAAAGCAAATCATGACAACAAACACAGTATTTTGCATCGATCAAATAATTAGTAAGAACAAATAAAGGCAAGCCGGTCACAACCAAGTTGGCTTTGTCTGTGTCTATAAATCATTTTGGAAAAATCTATGAGGAAAATGAATGGGGAATTTTCTTCTGGAATCAGGGAGGGGGCGGGGCTGTTTGTGCTGCAACAACATAATAGTGTTAATAGTGTTATGCTGTTATGTGTGTGTGTGTGTGTGTGTGTGTGTGTGTGTGTGTGTGTGTGTGTGTGTGTGTGTGTGTGTGTGTGTGTGTGTGTGTGTGTGTGTGTGTGTGTGTGTGTGTGTTCATATAGTGACTGTCACTAAATGTACAGTATAAGTTTTCATGTAGTGTTTGTTATCCTACTTACCAAACACATGAGCTGATCTGTGTCTTGTCTCCTTCTGCTCTGCTGTCTCATTGATGAGGTACTGTTTAGCTTGTTGTTTAACTATTTATACATAAAGAGAGTTAAGTGTATTTTAACAACAACTCTTCATATTATATCGACTGAATCACTCCTACTCTCAGAAGATGACTTTATCAACTTCATATCAGGTCAGATACATTTCTTCATAACACTAGTGTCACACTAGTTTTATCCTATGAGAGATATTTACATCTGCTATTATAGGACATATTATAACAAGCAATGCTAGAAGAACAGATAACACTATGGGCCAGGGCCGGATCTAGAGGTCTAGAGGTGGGCAGAGCCCACCCAAATGTGCATCCTGCCCACCCAATGTTTTTATCAGTGGTCCCCAGCTAAATGGTCTGCTAAACTCATTGAGAGCGTAAAAATGAAACCAAATGGACCCGCAAGGGTCCATTTGGTTTCATTTTACGCTCTCAAGAGTTAAAATATTCATCATGTGAATTAGCCCAAGTCTGCACAACTAGAGAATGTAGAAGATTAATGTCCATTTTGATCTGTATGTTTGTCTGTTTTGTTCCCCAAATCCAGCCTGAAATTGTGGACAAGAGCAAAATAAATCTTTAGTTTAGGGTCTGTGGGGCTAAATGGTGGTCCGTGGCTCAAATGCCAAATGAATGGTGGGCCATGGTGTCAAAAAGAGGTAAAACCACTGCTTCATATGAAAAACTTTGGAGTTGCCCACCCTGCCATTCTTCCAGCCCACCCTAGTAGGGCTGGCTAAATCCGGCCCTGCTATGGGCTCCATTTTCCTCACACACTAAACCTCTTATCTCTAAATTCATTGGCTTTTTTATTATTTTGAAAACAAATTTGGAATATGTTTTTTAAAACAGTTTAAAAAGGCAAAGAATAAAATGTAGGCGTTCATTTTGTCAGTGTAAAGCAACATGACTGGAGCTGTTCATTGATATGAGACTGACTGTCAGTCACTATCACTATGATGGAGTCATAGAGATACTGTAATAGTTGTTGACCTCATTTACATTTTACATTAATACTAATGCATGGAGGTTTGTATGTATAATGTATATTTGAGTGTAATGAGTAATAAGTAATGGTCATCCACTGTGAAGACTGTGGTAAGATCCATTCAGTTTGTCTTCTGGGATTGTGAGAATGTAGTAGAGCAGCTAAACCTGTGACATGACCCACAAGTCAAACGCTTAAATGGAGCTCATTAAGTCCATTTAGTCCATTTATGGTATTCCATCCAGCATCATTGTTCTAGGGTTAGAACAATGATGCTGGGTTCTAGGTTCTAGGATATCCACATTTAGGGGGAACATTAACCCAAAACAACACATCTACAACTTCACAAAACACTGTGAGTTTGTAGACCTGCTATAATAAAGATTTTATTATTGAATTGTATTGAAAAAGTGTTCCAAATACAGAGTTAACTCAGGTCTGTTTCACTAAGTATAGACTAGAGGGTTTCATTGGTTTAGACTCCTTCAGTTTGTATTCTGCTATGGAGAAAACATGATGTAAATCTGAAAACACATTGGAGGACATGAAGTAGAATTGATTTGATACTCACCAGCCCCTAGTTCACGTTCACATTCATCATTCATGAAAGAGAAAACACATGGTTGGAATAGTTAGAAAACTGATCCTTCACAAACACAAAGATGAATAATAATTAGCAAATTGTTAAGTAACCTGAAATATGGAATGTAATAATGGAATGGATTAGTATAAAATAAACAACTATGTTGATTATAATATGAAACAATAGTTTGCTTCACATATAATGATTCAGCATTCTAATTACAGTTACTGTAATTCCACATCAGGAGGACATGAAGTAGAATATGTTTGATACTCACAGTCTAGTAGATCATCACATTATGGTACATGGAAAGAAAAACAAAACAAACATTTGTTTAGAAAACTGCTATTTTAAACAGAGAAGATTTTTACAAATCATATTTAGATTTACATCAGCCCACAGGTAGGAAACAGATTTCATTTGTTTCATAATGTACTTTACTCATATTGTTAATGAAGAATTTGGTTAGAGGGAAAAAGTGATCCAAGTACAGAGTTGAAGGAGAATTCCACACCAAAAGTTTTCTTTTTACTTTATTAGCAGTTTTTTATAAAGTAGTCCAGTTGTTATTTTGTGAAAACTCTACGCATCCCTTCAATATGATTTTTTTTTGCTAGATATTGTCCCCCCACCATGTCAGTAGTGTGTTGACACTCGCACTTTCACTTTCGTTTCAGAAGTGGTTCAGCCATAAACCATGTGCCACGCCCCCACCTTTTGAGACAGCTGGATCACTGCTGAACCAAGAGTGAAAGTTAAAGTGTGAGTGTTAACACACTACTGACATGGTGGATAGACAATATGGAGTGTTGTATATAGGTGAAATAGAATAACACTCCTTAGCCCCATTCTAAGCTTGTTTTGGGGTAGTGGAAACAGCCATTAAGGACTGTTTTCACAAAATGACAACTGAACTGAACCACTATTTAAAAATCACACCCGTGTGAAAGAAAGTGCTGCGTGTGTGGTGGTCTTCACCAGCTGTGTGCGTGCTAAGCGGCACGATTCTCAAGATATCTGCGTGTCTGCATGCTAACCGGCACGGTTTTTGCTGGTCGTTGCTGCTTGTTTCTCTCTTATTGCTAACCGGCACGGTTTTTGGTTGTTTCTCTCTTATGTGGCAACTTGCTTGTTTCTCTCTTATGTGGCAACATGCAGAGCAAACCGTGCCGGTTAGCACGCAGACACGCAGATATGTTGAGGTCGTGCAGGTTAGCACGCACACAGCTGGTGAATCGTCTAAGGAAGTGCTTTCTACGCAGCACTTAAAAAAACAATAACTACAAATAAAGAAAAAACAATAACTTTAGGTGTGGAATTCTCCTTTAACTCAGTTCTGTTTCTCTGAGCATAGACTAGTGTAAACAAACAAACAAACAAAAATGTTGTACCAAATGCAGTTGAAACTCAGGTCACTATGATGAGTCATAGAGATACTGTAATAGTGTGTGTGTGTGTGTGTGTGTGTGTGTGTGTGTGTGTGTGTGTGTGTGTGTGTGTGTGTGTGTGTGTGTGTGTGTGTGTGTGTGTGTGTGTGCGTGTGTGTGTGTGTGTGTGTGTGTGTTCGCAACACAGAGCTACTGCTCTTCAAGCTGATCTCCATAACAACTGACAGTGGTTAAGCAGAGGGAAGTTTATGGAGCTGCTGCCTTTTATCTCTTACTTTTATCTTGAAATTAAATTAAAACATCAGATCTACAAGCTCACAGGGTACTGTGAGTTTGTAGACCTGCTATTTTTAATAAAGATATTTGGTGTAGATTGAAAAAGTGTTCCAAATACAGAGTTAACTCAGGTCTGTTTCACTAAGTATAGACTAGAGGGTTTCATTGGTTTAGACTCCTTCAGTTTGTATTCTGCTATGGAGAAAACATGATGTAAATCTGAAAACACATTGGAGGACATGAAGTAGAATTGATTTGATACTCACTAGGCACTAGTTCATGTTCACATTCATCATTCATGAAAGAGAAAACACATGGTTGGAATAGTTAGAAAACTGATCCTTCACAAACACAATGATGACTAATAATTAGCAAATTGTTAAGTAACCTGAAATATGGAATGTAATAATGGAATGGATTAGTATAAAATAAACAACTATGTTGATTATTATATGAAACAATAGTTTGCTTCACATATAATGATTCAGCATTCTAATTACAGTTACTGTAATTCCACATCAGGAGGACATGAAGTAGAATATGTTTGATACTCACACCCTAGTAGATCATCACATTATGGTACATGGAAAGAAAAACAAAACAAACATTTGTTTAGAAAACTGCTATTTTAAACAGAGAAGATTTTTACAAATCATATTTAGATTTACATCAGCCCACAGGTAGGAAACAGATTTCATTTGTTTCATACTGTACTTTACTCATATTGTTAATGAAGAATTTGGTTAGAGGGAAAAAGTGATCCAAGTACAGAGTTAAAGGAGAATTCCACACAAAAGTTTTCTTTTTACTTTATTAGCAGTTTTTTATGAAGTAGTCCAGTTGTTATTTTGTGAAAACTCTACGCATCCCTCCAATATGATTTCTTTGCTATATATTGTCCCTCCACCATGTCAGTAGTGTGTTGACACTCACACTTTCACTTTCGTTTCAGCAGTGGTTCAGCCATAAACCATGTGCCACGCCCCCACCTTTTGAGACAGCTGAATCACTGCTGAACCAGGAGTGAAAGTGAAAGTGTGAGTGTTAACACACTACTGACATGGTGGAGAGACAATATGGAGTGTTGTATATAGGTGAAATAGAACAACACTCCTTAGCCCCATTCTAAGCTTGTTTTGGGGTAGTGGAAACAGCCATTAAGGACTGTTTTCACAAAATGACAACTGAACCACTATTTAAAAAAAAAAATAACTTTTGGTGTGGAATTCTCCTTTAACTCAGTTCTGTTTCTCTGAGCATAGACTAGTGTAAACAAACAAACAAACAAAAATGTTGTACCAAATGCAGTTAAAATTCAGGTCACTACAGTATGATGGAGTCATGGAGATACTGTAATAGTGTGTGTGTGTGTGTGTGTGTGTGTGTGTGTGTGTGTGTGTGTGTGTGTGTGTGTGTGTGTGTGTGTGTGTGTGTGCAGTGTTGGGACATGTGCACTACGTAACTCAATATATTACATAATATATTACCAAAATGCAGTAACTTGTAATATAAATATATTACTTAACTAAAACAATCTAATATATTATACTTTTGTTTCTGCATTACTGCATTACTTTCAATATTACTTTCTGTCAATCTGTCTCATTGAAAATGTTCTTGTGAAATTATATTGACAACTGCAGAAGTTAAATAATTACTTATTTTCTATCATCAAATCAAATTATTTATTCAGGAGTGACGTTTTTTCAAGTTGATTTCATACGGATTTGGCCAGATAGCCAAGTGCGCTTGCTTTATTGTAGGTATGCCACTGGTCTACGCAATATTTGATTAATAGTGATACTAAATATTCCATTATATATTTTGCTTTTTTTAAGTAATATGTAATAGTAATATTAATATATTACACTTGCTCAGACAGTAATATTGTAATATAATATATTGCTTTAAAATGAAGGTAATAATTAATAAGTAATATATTAACAAGGCAAAGTAATATTCCCAACACTGTGTGTGTGTGTGTGTGTGTGTGTGTGTGTGTGTGTGTGTGTGTGTGTGTGTGTGTGTGTGGCCAAATGAGGGGTGAAGATACTTTAAATGCTTTCAAGATTCGTTCGCAACACAGAACTACTGCTCTTCAAGCTGATCTCCATAACAACTGACAGTGGTTAAGCAGATCTAAAAATTAAATTAAAACATCAGGTCTACAAGCTCACAGGGCACTGTGAGTTTGTAGACCTGCTATTTTTAATAAAGATATTTGGTGTAGATTGAAAAAGTGTTCCAAATCCAGAGTTAACTCAGGTCTGTTTCACTAAGTATAGACTAGAGGGTTTCATTGGTTTAGACTCCTTCAGTTTGTATTCTGCTATGGAGAAAACATGATGTAAATCTGAAAACACATTGGAGGACATGAAGTAGAATTGATTTGATACTCACCAACTAGTTCACGTTGACATTCATCATTCATGAAAGAGAAAACACATGGTTGGAATAGTTAGAAAACTGATCCTTCACAAACACAATGATGACTAATAATTAGCAAATTGTTAAGGAACCTGAAATATGGAATGTAATAATGGAATGGTTTAATATACTGTAATTGAAAGACTATCTTGATTATTATACACAATATTATTATACAACAATATAACATTAAATAAATCATCTTCTGTCAGTAATAATGTGTCAGTAATATAAATCATGTTGACTAATTTCCTACAGATTCTAACTACCAGGTAACTTTACTTAAAGGTCAGCTCTACAGACAGAGCCCCAAATGTGTGAAGTGATTAAATGTCAGCTTACAGCCTGAACTCCAGCATCTCTATTCTCAATGGAATATTTGACAACAATGTGTCATGTTGAAACACATTGTGAGCTTGTAGATTGTCTATCTTTGGAAAGAGGTATAGTGTAAAAAAGAGTGTACCAAGTGGGAAACATTTCTTCTTGCCTAAGTAAAAGTATCAACACTGCAATGTAGAACTACTCTGTAGTAAATGTCCTGAATTCAAAATGTACTTGAGTAAAAGTACAGCATGTTTTTATTCAAATGCATTTAAATGACCAAAATAGTAAGAACTCACTAATAAGAGAAATGTCCCATTGTAAGTTTTGAAATGTATACAATATTCATAAAATACCAGATCTACAAGCTCACAGTGTGTTGCATTGTGATGCATTGTGAGCTTGTAGATCTTTTAGTAAGTAGCCTATAGAGGGTTTAAATGTCCAGCGACACACTGTCAGGCTGGACTACCAGCCTGACAATAATTGAATGGTTTAATATAAATTAATCAACTATGTTGATTATTATATGAAATAATGGTTTTCTACATATATTATAATGATTCTACATTCTAATTACAGTTACTGTAATTCCACATCAGGAGGACATGAAGTAGAATATGTTTGATACTCACAGTCTAGTAGATCATCACATTATGGTACATGGAAAGAAAAACAAAACAAACACTTTAGACTTTTAGACAGTTTAGAAAACTGAAATGATTTGACAAATTGTACAACATTATCCCAAGATTACAGATCTACAAGTTCACAAAGCACTGTGATTTCGTAGACCTGCTATTTTAATAAAGACATTTGGTGTAGAATAAAAATAAAAATAAATTAATCTTCTGTCAATATCAAATAATCTGTCAGTAATATAAATCATCTTGACTAATGTTCTACACATTCTAACTACCAGGTAACTTTACTTAAAGGTCAGCTCTACAGACAGAGCCCCAAATGTGTGAAGTGATTAAATGTCAGCTTACAGCCTGAACTCCAGCATCTCTATTCTCAATGGAAAGTATTTGGAGTTTAAATGTATTCTCAGTTTACCATCAATATGACTGGCAGTGGTGGAAAAATGTAATTCATTTTTTCTTACCTAAGTAAAAGTATCAACACTGCAATGTAGAACTACATTTTTTTTTGCATCAAATGTACATAAATTAAGAACTCAATACTATGAAATGTATAAAATTGTATAAAAAAATATTCACAAAATTCCAGATCTACAAGTTCACAGTGTGTTGCATTGTGATGCATCGTGAGCTTTTAGATCGACTATTGTATTAAGCAAGCAGCAGAGGTCATCTGGATCGGGACTTGAACCAGTGACACGCTGTCATGCTATGAGCTTGTAGATCTGCTGCTTGTAGATCTCAAATGTTAAAGAACTAGAAGCTCAAAATGTGTTGAGATGACGAAACGAAACGAAACGAAACGAAACGAAACGAAACAAAACAAAACAAAACAAAACAAAACAAAACAAAACAAAACAAAACAAAACAAAACAAAACAAAACAAAACAAAACAAAACAAAACAAAACAAAACAAAACAAAACAAAACAAAACAAAACAAAACAAAACAAAACGACAAAAAGACAGACAGACATTTTTGTGCTATTTTAAACAGTCATTAATTAAATAAACACATGCACGCACGCACGCACACGCACGCACGCACGCACGCACGCACACACGCACACACGCACACACACACACACACACACACACACACACACACACACACACACACACACACACAGGGTTTCCACCTGACAGAGACAACATCAGGGTTAATGATAATGTACAGTAACAGTACAGTAGGTCACTTACATGGTGTTAATCCCACAGCAACCTCCTCCAGATGTTCTCCATGTTGGACCTGACAGATGTAAACTCCATCATCTGTCCTCTCTCTGTAGTCTCTCAGTATCAGAGACACGTTGCCTTTCTGCAGCTCCTGGATGTTCAGGGTCAGTCTGCCCTCGTAGCCCCTCCCCTCCATCACCTGACCATTCTTATACATGTAAATACACTGTGACTCCTTAAACCAGCTGACTGTCATGGAAGACGCACTGGTCTGAGGAGAGAGCTGACAGGGGAGGGTGACATCATCACCCTTTTTACCCCATGCATAGCCTTCAGTGTTGAGTTTAAAACCACCTGGAGAAAAGAAAAGACACAGTTAGTGAAATATGAAAGAATGTCTGTTCATTTAAATGTAACCATAATTAGCACTTATAATGACACCCCATAAAATACATGTGCACATGCATATCATATACCTCATATCATTGCTTGCTGTCTAAAGGGCGTTTCACACAGGGATCGATAAAACACACCTCCAGTTCATTTTCAACAGGACAGGCGTTTTGTGCTGAGAAAACACTGTGTGATAATGCAGGCGTTTACGTGAGTGGCGCAGCGTGTTCGTTTCACGCACACACCTGTGATTCACCACAGCTGGATTCTGTTTAAATGGACCCTTGCGGGTCCATTTGGTTTCATTTTTCCACTCTCAAGAGTTAAAACATTCATCATGTGAATTAGACCAAGTCTACACAACTAGAGAATGTAGAAGATTAATGGTCATTTTGATCTGTATGTTTGACTGTTTTGTTTCCCAAATCCAGCCTGGAATTGTGGACAAAAGCAAAAATAAATCTTTAGTTTTGGGATCTGTGCGGCTAAAATGTCCTAAAATGGTGGTGTCCACTGTGAAAACCACTGTGTCAATAAAAACTTTGGAGTTGCCCACCCTGCCATTCTTCCAGCCCACCCTCATATGGCTGGCTAAATCCGGCCCTGCTTTTCCCCCAAAACTCCGGTCCTGTTGAAAATGAACTAGAGGAGTGTTTGTATCGTTCCTGGTGTATGGCGTCTCTCTTGAGCAGAGCTGACACTGATCCAGGAGTTAATGCTCTCTGTGTGAAAAGACCTTAACAGAAACCTTGGATTGTAACCTAGTTCAGAGTATTATATAGGAAATACTTGATCCAGGAGTTAATGCTCCCTGTGTGAAAAGACCTTAACAGAAACCTTGTATTGTAACCAGGGGTGTAGTGGAGGGGGGACGCGGGGGGACGGCGTCCCCCCACTTCTCACATCTAAAATATTTTTGGGTCTGAAAAAATCATTAGCATGGTGAAATACGTCTTGATGACATCATCAAGATGTGTTTCACCATGTTAATGAGTTTCCTTTTTTCTGAGAGTGTACAAGTGTACACATTTGTACACTCAAATGGGGGGGATTCCCCTTTCTCCCCTTTCTCAAATGGGGGGGATTCCCCTTTCTCCCCTTTCTCAAATGGGGGGGATTCCCTTTTCAGAGGCGTCCCCCCACTTCTAAAAGTACCACTACAACACTGATTGTAACCTAGTTCAGAGTTTTATATAGGAAATACTTGCCATTCATATAGTGGTTTCAAAGAAAAGTGGAGTTTTAGTTTCCTTTGTTTCCTTCAACACTGTAGTATGATGAAGTGAAGTAGGAGCTGATTTCCATCTGACCATTCCAATGGTCAAAACGTTGACCGCATTTAACTCAGTGTTTTATTAGTATTTATTATATTTGACCTTCTCTTTGATCTCTGGGTTTTTATCCAGCACCTGATTCTAAATACTAGTCATAATACTAGACAATGCTAGACATGTGTTTTACTTAAGTAAAAGTATCGATACTACTGCAATACAGAAATACTATGTTACAAAAATGTTACATTGTAAAAGTCTGTAAATCAAAAATGACGTCAGTAAAAGTACAAAAATGTTGGCATCAAAATGTACTTAAAGGGAAATTCCACCCATTTTCTTAGAGATGTTGTGTGGAAATAATAGAAAAGGTCCCACAGTTTTGTATTTCCAAGAAATATAGATCTAAAAAAAATCATTAACATGGTGAAACACAACTTGGTGATGTCATCATGTTGTGACATAGTAAAATGACATGTTGAAAATGGGTGGTATTTCAAATGTATAAAAATATATTTTGAAAATAGTGAACCTACAAGCTCACAATGCATTACAATGTGCACTGTAAGCTCTTAGATTGGCGATTCTCAAACAGCAATTGTTCATTTTTTTTTTTTTTCAAGTTTTTTTTTTTCTTTCTGTAATATTATTCAAAATGTGACAATTTAATATATTCTCAATTAACTATGCATAAACTGAACCTTTTTTGTCTTAATCTTGATTTTGGGATACAGTTAATGAAAAATCAGGGGGAAAAAAATCTTATTTAAGTTAATGAATTTCCAAAACTGCATTGAAATAAAATAAAACCCGTTGCCCTCTGACAGTAGCCGGTTTACTTTGAACAAATGTTTGCATCAATGGTGCATGGCATAGAGGTGATCAGCCTGTGGCACTGTTGAGGTTTTATGGAAGGTAAATACATTTATATTGTTCAGTATCATGTCTCACACCTTCCTCTTGACAATACTAGCATAGACCCAAAGTGAAGTACAGTGGAGCACACTGTACTATTTACAATGTGTCAATAAAATAACCCCTAAACCAGTCCTAAACCATCATTATATAGTACATTACTGCATGTGTTTGCATTGCATTCATTTAACTGTTTATTATTTCCCAGCAATCCCTTGCTGTAAATCCTGCTGAAATGCAGGTGAATATCACACACCAATATGTCATCATTGATAATGCGTGTGTGCAGACACTATGTGCTGCGTTGAGAAGAAAAATCCTCCTTTGGCTGGTGGTGGTCCAGGGACCATCATTTATACATCCTAGATCTAGATCTAAAATCTATCTTCTATTTGCTTTAGTTCTGGAACCCACAAGATTTATTTGTTTGTACAGGACTAGGCAAGTATAAGCATAATTACTGGTAATAACATGAGTTGTTGTTGACGTTGCAACAGGTACAGTACTTTATGGCTGTCATCAAAGCAAACCTTGGCCTCAATAACACCTCAACAGTGTTACAGTCTGATCTGAGTGATGAAATAATGGCTTCAAAAGTATTACTGCATACATTGATATACTTTTATAATGGTTAATTTATTATTTAATTTATATATATATATATATATATATATATATATATATATATATATATATATATATATATATATATATATATATATATATATATATATATATATATATATATATATATATATATATAATTTATTATAATTTATTATAATTTATAATTTATTATTAAAGGGCTATTAAATAAATAAATAAAAAACTTTTGGTCATTTTGTGGTCTACTCAGTCTCATGTGAACACACCAGACAGTTTATAAGTTACTCCTTTCAGTATTTAGATATTTGATGTTCATTTTAGCGTATCTGCCTCCTTCCTATTCAAACCCATTATAACTTAAAACTCCATTTTAACCATGATAGATTATTCTAAAACAACCCAT
Source organism: Benthosema pterotum (assembly GCA_039105355.1). NCBI lineage: Eukaryota > Metazoa > Chordata > Actinopteri > Myctophiformes > Myctophidae > Benthosema > Benthosema pterotum. The sequence continues at coordinate 2,832,772 of CM076975.1, forward strand.
CTTTTTTCTGGTGACTGATATTTTCCTCCTAATACGTGAGAGGGCCATGGGATTTAATTTACAGTTTTCATTTATTTTTAAAATATTGTTTTGGAAAATGTAACAGGCTCCGTATTTAGTCTTGCCTATCCAAATTAATAAACCAATATTTTAAAAATAAATATAAATGGCCCTCTCACATATTAGGAGGACAATATCAGTCACCAGAAAAAAAAGATGGGTTGTTTTCAAATAATCTGTCATGGTTAAAATGGAGTGAATGGAGCAACTTATAAACTGTCTGGTGTGTTCACATGAGAATGAGCAGTAGACCATAAAATGACCAAAAGTTTTTTGGAAAGTGGATTATCGCTTTAATTCATTGAGATATGATTCATTTAATATTTTTTATAAACTGTGCACCATGATTAAGACTGAAATAAAATAAAAAAATAAAAATAAAATAAAAAATTATATATATATATATATATATATATATATATATATATATATATATATATATATATATATATATATATATATATATATATATATATATATAATTATTTTTTTTTCCAATACGTCACGGTATGCAATGAATTGAGAATATATCACTAAATTCTTTTAAGTGAGTAATTTAAATATGATAACTTTGCACTCATTCAGTAAAGTTTACCTGTAAGTGCCACTACTATGAATGACATCCTGTCATGTACAGAGAATGTTCAGCTAACGCAAATATTTTAGTTTTCAGCCAAAACGTCAAAAAAGATGTGCTACTATTATGACATCACCTAATCACAGCAATTAATGATTGGCTGAATGTGCAGAGGATGCAAATGTCCAGCATGCACACACGTACATACGCAACAATAATAATACATTTATTGAGTTTTGACATGTTTTATGGTCCATTGTAAGTGGAGGACACACCCACCATGCTCACATGAACCTCCTTGAGGAAGTAACTCTTTTGTTAGTAGTTAGTAGTAAGAATCTAGTTTTGTTTCCATCAGACATATAGTGTAACTTTCATTCAACTTTGACCCCTCTGTCAGATGGAACTATTTTTAGTGTCCAGTATCACTACGCCAGCAGCAGCCGCGTGACAGAGGGATCAACGTTGAACCACAGTTGTGCTATATGGCAGAAATAGGTCAACAATACAAAATGGTGGATTTGTTCAGTTTTAATGCAGCTATGCAGCTTTAAGTCCAAAAATCTGAACTAACCCTTTAAAAGTGAACCACATGTCTCCCTCCTCCTCATATCAGTTGATTATGTTCCATCAGGAAGAATAAAATAAAAATAAAAATGTTATGACTTACCATGACCTCTGGCTGCTGCCATGTCTCCTGTATAGAGGGAAAAACAGACAAATTACCACAGTGAACATTCATAACATTTATCTGTAAATAGTTTGTGATTGGTGTGCTGCATTATTCTTCATGGGAACGAAGATCACTTTCTTTACACTTTGGTCACAAAGTAACCAACAGTTGGTACCGACCGCTGTTTCCTGCTCACACACCCTGAAAACCCTACAGTGGTTCTGCAGACACATTTCTACATTATGAAAGGTTGAATAATAATAATAATAATAAAATGTTCAGATCTTACCTTTCACCGCTTGGCGTGTGACGCTTTAGACTCCAAACGCAGATTCATACAAATCCTCACACGTTCCAGCCTCCTGTACAACTAACCAGCATGAACACATTTGGTCAAAGTGTTAATGTTAGATTCTTCTCCGTAGTTAATCATTAACTTCCATATAGTCCACAGCTCCACTCGGCCTCATCATAGAGCAATAAAAGGTGATAATAATCCATGTGATCTGCAAGGTTGGAATTGCTTTGGAGTTTTGAGTGGTGCAACCCAACCACTCCATTAAGGAGCTATGTGTGTCCCTGGTCTGTCCGTCCGAGCACAGAAACATTTCTCTACTGTTTTGGATGTGGGGCGGCTCACCAGAACCAGGTCCAATGAAATACTACAGAACATCAGTGCAGTACAGTACAGTAGTAAAGTCTCTGTGTGTCCGTCCCTGGATTTGAACTCCAAAATTGTCTCTGTGTCTAAGGACTAAGCATGTGGGTTCTGGAGTCACTAGTGGGGTCTATGAAACTTGTGGGTTCTGGAGTCACTAGTGGGGTCTATGAAACTTGTGGGTTCTGGAGTCACTAGTGGGGTCTATCTATGAAACTTGTGGGTTCTGGAGTCACTAGTGGGGTCTATGAAACTTGTGGGTTCTGGAGTCACTAGTGGGGTCTATGGAACTTGTGGGTTCTGTAGTCACTAGTGGGGTCTATGAAACTTGTGGGTTCTGGAGTCACTAGTGGGGTCTATGAAACTTGTGGGTTCTGGAGTCACTAGTGGGGTCTATGAAACTTGTGGGTTCTGGAGTCACTAGTGGGGTCTATGAAACTTGTGGGTTCTGGAGTCACTAGTGGGGTCTATGAAACTTGTGGGTTCTGGAGTCACTAGTGGGGTCTATGAAACTTGTGGGTTCTGGAGTCACTAGTGGGGTCTATGAAACTTGTGGGTTGTGGAGTCACTAGTGGGGTCTATGAAACTTGTGGGTTCTGGAGTCACTAGTGGGGTCTATCTATGAAACTTGTGGGTTGTGGAGTCACTAGTGGGGTCTATGAAACTTGTGGGTTCTGGAGTCACTAGTGGGGTCTATGAAACTTGTGGTGTCAGTTGTGGGTCTGTAACGTGTTTGGGGACCACCCAGGGACGACCCCCCCCCCCCCCCACCACCACCACCACCACCACACACACACACACACACACACACACACACACACACACACACACACACACACACACACACACACACACACACACACACAGTTGCACCACTTATTTCACACAGGTGTGATTGTCATTGTAGCTTTTTTTTTTTTAGATCATAAACGGTACAGTTGGACGAGAGGAATCAGAGGCGGAATGGCCATCTGGAGAACAGGGAGTTTTCCCGGTGGCCTGCGCCACCTGGTGGCCTGGACAAGATCCAAAATGCACTAGTGGCACTTCCAAAATGCACTAGAATGCGCTAGATGCTCTGCCTGGAACATACAGATCAAAATGACTATTAATCTTCTACATTCTCTAGTTGTGTAGAGACTAAGTTGGGCCAATTCACATGATGAATATTTTAACTCTTGAGGGTGTAAAATGAAACCATTTGGTTTCATTTTTACACCCTTAAAGAGTTACATCTGGTTAACCGGCTGCCCCCCCCCCCCCCCCCGGTTGGCCTGGCAAAGGCAAAATGGTCCCGGTGGGAAAATATGTGCCAATCCGCCCCTGAGAGGAATCATACAATAGTTTTCAAATACATCTTTAGCTCTGTAGATTTACTTGTGCTGTACATGACCCCCCCCCCCCCCCACACACACACACACACTTGATCCAGAGTCAGAGGTCAGGTGACTTTACATTTTGAAAGGCAAGTGAGCAAATTTTAAGGGACATAAATATATATACACACCTACACACATCCATGCACATACATGCCTATATATTTCAAGAAAGTTATACAAAATAAATAAATAAATAAATAAATAAATAAATAAATAAATAAATAAATAAATAAATAAATAAATAAATAAATAAATAAATAAATAAATAAATAAATAAATAAACACATAAGAAAGTAAGCAAACAATAAATAACCACCAACAGACCTGTGTAAACATACTGTACATAAAAACTAAAAATAAAAAAGGGTAAAGGCATGGCTCGTCCTCTGAGAGCATCAACCGACATGAACTGATGGATCACTACATAGACGGTGATCATAAGGGTTTAATTTCATCGTATCAAGGACTGGGACATTTGGTGGAGTAGTAGGGAACGATGGAAAGTATCTAGACACAAAGCTGTGCACTTGAAGATCCCTAAAGAAATGAGATTTCTTTGTTAAAACCCTATGCCACTGGTGTCAAACATACGGCCCGCGGGCCGGATGCGGCCCGCGCAATGATTTAATCCGGCCCCAGGCTTGTAGAGCAAAAATGTCTGAGTCTATCAAAAAAAAGTAAGTCTCTAGCACTTTCCTATCAAAAGTTATGGTCGTTTAAAGAAATGCTTCTGAGTTCTCTTCTCTGAGCACTAGTCCGGTAGCTTCACAGCTGGGAGTGCTTAATTGGTTGGAATGTTGACTCGCAGAGAGTGTGTGTGTGTGTGTGTGTGGGGGGGGGGGGGATTGGTGCTGCAAAGTGAGAACTATACCTCAGCAGTAACCTGACTCCGCCAGATGGGGCAGCAGAGAGAGGAGTATTCCCTCTTCCTCTCTCTGCTGCCCCATCTGGCGGAGTCAGGTTACTTCACCAGTATAAGGGTCTATAACTGAGGGATCATTCAGATAACAGCTTGGCTATTTAAATATAAATACGGGTAATAATAATAATCCAATTCAGAGTTTAAAAAATATACTGTATTTTATAAGCATTAGTTATTGTTATTCATCATTATTTTTTAATGTTCGATGATCCATCACCTCAATAAAAAGCAGGTCTGCATAATTCCATGGGTTGTGTAGCCATTTCCAAATTTCAGCTAAGACACTATTTGAAATTTAATTTTTTGTATTTTTGACTGGTTTATTGGCGCACTGTAAATAAAAATAGCATCTCCCATAGCAAATGTCTTAATCTAGGCTACAAGTATAAAACCAATAATGAAAGTCATTAATAACTACCGGTATTAATAGCTACTTTTAATAATAAACTTGATTGTGTGATATACTGTAGCGTAGAAGTTACGGCTGTGTACGTAAACATGTGTGTGCATGCTTGCAGTCTGTGTCTGGCACCGCGGCGTGACTGGCACCGCGGCGTGACTGGCACCGCGGCGTGACTGGCACCGCGGCGTGACTGGCACCGCGGTGCTCCGGCCCCCATGAAGTCACATTAAGTCCAATGCGGCCCCCACCCCAAAATGAGTTTGACACCCCTGCTCTATGCCATGCCCATGCCATGATGCCTTTACAATCTGACACTGCTCACAGCAGTAATATTGCCTTGCAGACCGACGGCCACTCAGAATAGAATTTCACGTCATGTCATTTCTTTGCTAAAACCATATGCCACTGCTTTGTCATCTGACACTGTCAACAGCAGTAATATTGCTTTTTGAATTACGAAATTGTTGTTACTATAAGGGGAACCGCAAGTTCCACAACTATAGCCTCATGAACACAAAATGTGTACACTGGCAATTGGACGATAATCCCTCTTGATATTGTAGTTAGGCCTACTACTATGCTTTGAAGTCAGTTGATTGAATGATTAATTGGTTGATTGATTTGATTCCATTTTCTCCAGTGATATAATTAAGATGAAGAGAAGAAACAAGGATATTGAGAGCTTCTTTCTAAAAAGAGTCAGAGTCAGCTGCTACAGCCTGTACCAGCAGCACCAGTGCAGAGACCCACACAAGCCAGGCTAACCAGCAGCCTAGGGTCCACTACCCCAATAGAAGATGGTAGGTTGTTGTGTATGGTAGGGCATTGACTAAATATTCGACTAGTCGATTATTCGACTAGCAAAACACTATTCGACTATTAATTCACTATTCGTTATTCGGTAATAATTTTTGATATATATTTTTCAATTTTCTGCAGCAGGCATTGTGGATGTGTGCTGTGGTGTTGGTAGTAATTGTAGGTTGATTGCTCATTTTTCATGTCATAATGTAACTGAGTTACAGTATTGTAATAGGCATGTATTTTTTCAATGGGAAATCCAGAATCACACATTTTATTGGCTAAAAAACAAATATATATATATATATATATATATATATATATATATATATATATATATATATATATATATATATATATATATATATATATATATATATATATATATATATATATATATATATATATCACTATAGACTAGTCGACAATTATTCGACTACCAAAGTATTCGATTCGACTAGCAATAAACGTGTTTGGTTAATGCCCTAGTGTATGGAAACATTTCCACTTTACTACTAATGTAGCCCTTTCATGCCAGCCGTTCAACCAGCGGAACACTGTTATTGTCATCGAAAAAAAAGACAGAAGATGAACTTAATATTTGTATATATGTATATGTATACATGTATGTATTTGTATATGTGCATGTAGCGGTCTGTCTGTCTGTCTTTTATTTGAAACCATCCTTGTATTACCACAGTTGACCAGCCACATTATGGAGGAGGAGGAGGAGAGTGACTGTGAATCCGTATTGTCTGGATCTCCACCTGACATGGTATGTCAGGTTCACATGTCATTCATCAACATTCTACTCTCTCATACTTCACTTATTCAAAATGTCCAATTATGCATGATATTTATAATGTGAATACATAGCATTTAACCGGATTACACCACGCTCTCAATTAAAAGCTTGGCAAATTAAAATAACTCAATGAGGATTTATGTGTGTGGACATTTTTATCTTTAATTTGTGTGAATACGTACATAGAAAACACCTAGACCTAAACATAGAAAATGTCAATACAATATCAAGGACCATATGTGAGACTAATCTGCCCACATTCAGTCTATGTTTTTAATGGTTATTGTTTGACTGCTTTAGGTCCTAGCATGTCAATAGGTGACACTGATGCTGCTCCGCCGCCTGACCCAGGACCTCACGGTATGTTGTAACATTTTATATTTGTACTTAACAGCATTATGATTTCCTTCTATTTTAAGTTACACATTGAAATATGGATCACAATATGGATCACATGGATCACGATATGAGCAGCTGTGGAGCAGTGGTTAAGGAGTTGAAGTGCCCTTCAGCAACTCCGCATTGCTCCAGGAATCGTAACCAATATTCTATAATATCTGTCAGTCTCTTTGGATGAAAGGATTGAAAGCAAAGTGTGACATATGGGCAGTCAATTTTCGCAATCTTTTTTTTTTTTTTTTTTTTTTTTTTTTTTTACCTCCGACGACGTGGGATACATATTTCACGCCCTGAATCACCACCTTAAATTATTTTCCCTTGGTCTACTCAGACTCATGTGAACTCAATCCAGTGATTTGATAGTTGTTATTAATTTCATTTTTATAAGTCAAATATTCAAAATATATTTGATATTGATTTACATACATGGAATTTACATATATTGAATATATGAAGCTATCATGGTTTTAATTTATAATGGGTGTATAGTAAGGGGCGGGGCAGCTGAAATGGACAACAATTATGGAAATACTGAATTGAGTAACTTGCAAACTGTCTTGGGTGTTCACATGAAATATCCCTTGATATATGGCAAGTAGGCATCGGACAGTCACAGTGGATGTATGTAACAAGTCATTATCCACTGTCCATTTCAAGCTCAGAAAGGAACATCACGAATCTTCATCGTTGTTAGCGAGACCAAACACTTTAAAAACTCATTTCTCAAGTTAAGAACTATAGAAATGATCCCTGAAAGTATAGTCTTAATGAGAAAAAGGGGTGGAGAGAGGAGTGCTTCATGTGGATGTCACATGACTGGCATGACTAATATACGCCAAAATGTCACCTGGATGCACATTCTCTTTCAATTATATTCTATAATTTTTAATTTTCGCAATCCTTTTTTTTTTTTTTTTTTTTACCTCCAACGACGTGGGATACATATTTCACGCCCTGAATCACTACCTTAAATTATTTTCCCTTGGTCTACTCAGACTCATGTGAAGTCGATCCAATGATTAGATAGTTGATATTAATTTCATTTTTATAAGTCATAACTTCAAAATATTTGATATTGATTTACATAGATTGAATATAAGAAGCTACCATGGTTAAAATGGAGTTGTATAGTAAGGGGGCGGGGCAGCTGAAATGGAATATGGAAATACTGAATTGAGTAACTTGCAAACTGTCTTGGGTGTCCACATGAAATATCCCTTGATATATGGCATGGCATGTTAGGATCGGTCAGTCACAGTGCTAAACGTTTGGGCTTCCCCCCCAAAAAAAAATCTCACAGAAAGAGAATTCAAAACTTTCATTTAACATAAAGCTAGAGAACCACTCTGACAATGCTCCCTTGCTCAATGCTCCACTAAGAAGCAAAGAACGGTCATCAAAGGCAGTGGATTTATGTAACAAATCATTAGCCAGTGCCCGCTTAGAAAGGAACATCAGGACTCTTCATCGTGGTTAGCGAGATCAAACACTTTAGAAACTCATTCCTCAAGTTAAGAACTATAGAAATGATCCCTGAAAGTATAGTCTTAATGAGAGAAAGGGCTGGAGAGAGGAGTGCTTCATGTGGATGTCAGTATCATTGATGGTTGGCATGACTAATACGCCAAAATGTCACCTGGATGCACATTCTCTTTCAATTATATCCTATAATGAACTGGGCAGTCAATTTTCGCAATCCTTTTTTTTTTTTTTTCTTTACCTCCGACGACGTGGGATACATATTTCACGCCCTGAATCACCACCTTAAATTATTTCCCTTGGTCTACTCAGACTCATGTGAACTCGATCCAGTGATTTGATAGTTGATATTAATTTCATTTTTATAAGTCAAATCTTCAAAATATATTTGATATTGATTTACATACATGTAATTTACATATATTGAATATATGAAGCTATCATGGTTAAAAAGGAGTTTTAATTTATAATGGGTGTATAGTACGGGGGCGGGGCAGCTGAAATGGACATCAAATATGGAAATACTGAATCGAGTAACTTGCAAACTGTCTTGGGTGTTCACATAAAATATCCCTTGAATCCCTTGATATATGGCATGGCATGTAGGGATCGGACAGTCACAGTGCTAAATGTTTGGGCTTCCCTCAAAAACAAATCTCACATAAAGCTAGAGAACCACTCTGACAATGCTCCCTTCCTCAATGCTCCACCACGAAGCAGAGAACGGTCATTAATGGCAGTGGATGTATGAAACAAATCATTATCCACTGCCCGCTTTGCACTCAGAAAGGAAGATCAGGACTCTTCATTGTGGTTAACGAGACTAAACACTTTAGAAACTCATTTCTCAAGCTCAGAACTATAGATTGATCCCTGTAAGTATAGTCTTAATGAGAGAAAGGGCTGGAGAGAGGAGTGCTTCATGTGGATGTCACTATCATTGATGGTTGGCATGACTAATACGCCAAAATGTCACTTGGATGCACATTCTCTTTCAATTATATTCTATAACTGGGCAGTCAATTTTCGCAATCCTTTTTTTTTTTTTTTTTTTTTTTTTTTTTTTTTTTTTACCTCCGACCACGTGGGATACATATTTCACGCCCTGAATCACCACCTTAAATTATTTTCCCTTGGTCTACTCAGACTTATGTGAACTCGATCCATTGATTAAATAGTTGATATTAATTTCATTTTTATAAGTCAAATCTTCAAAATATATTTGATATTGATTTACATACATGTAATTTACATATATTGAATATATGAAGCTATCATGGTTAAAAAGGAGTTTTAATTTATAATGGGTGTATAGTAAGGGGGCAGGGCAGCTGAAATGGACATCAAATATGGAAATACTGAATTGAGTAACTTGCAAACTGTCTTGGGTGTTCACATGAAATATCCCTTGATATATGGCATGTAGGGATCGGACAGTCACAGTGCTAAATGTTTGGGCTTCCCCCATAATTGAGTCTCACAGAAACAGAATTCAAAATTTTCATTTAACATAAAGCTAGAGAACCACTCTGACAATGCTCCCTTCCTCAATGCTCCACTAAGAAGCAAAGAACAGTCATCAATGGCAGTGGATGTATGAAACAAATCATTAGCCACTGCCCGCTTCACGCTCAGAAAGGAACATCACGACTCTTCATCGTGGTTAGCGAGACCAAACACTTTAGAAACTCATTTCTCAAGTTAAGAACTATAGAAATGATCCCTGAAAGTATAGTCTTAATGAGAGAAAGGGCTGGAGAGAGGAGTGCTTCATGTGGATGTCACTATCATTGATGGTTGACATGACTAATACGCCAAAATGTCACCTGGATGCACATTCCCTTTCAATTATATTCTATAATGAACTGGGCAGTCAATTTTCATAATCCTTTTTTTTTTTTTTTTTTTTTTTTTTACCTCCGACGACGTGATACATACTTCACGCCCTGAATCACCACCTTAAATTATTTTCCCTTGGTCTACTCAGACTCATGTGAACTCGATCCAATGATTAGATAGTTGATATTAATTTCATTTTTATGAGTCAAATCTTGAAAATATATTTGATATTGATTTACATACATGTAATTTACATATATTGAATATATGAACCTATTATGGTTAAAGAGGAGTTTTAATTTATAATGGGTGTATAGTAATAGTATGGAAATACTGAATTGAGTAACTTGCAAACTGTCTTGGGTGTTCACATGAAATATCCCTTGATATATGGCATGTGGGGATCGGACAGTCACAGTGCTAAATGTTTGGGCTTCCCCCATAATTGAGTCTCACAGAAACAGAATTCAAAATTTTCATTTAACATAAAGCTAGAGAACCACTCTGACAATGCTCCCTTCCTCAATGCTCCACTACGAAGCAAAGAACGGTCATCAATGGCAGTGGATGTATGTAACGAATCATTATCCACTGCCCGCTTCACGCTCAGAAAGGAACATCACGACTCTTCATCGTGGTTAGCGAGACCAAACACTTTAGAAACTCATTTCTCAAGTTAAGAACTATAGAAATGATCCCCGAAAGTATAGTCTTAATGACAGAAAGGGCTGGAGAGAGCAGTGCTTCATGTGGATGTCACTATCATTGATGGTTGGCATGACTAATACGCCAAAATGTCACCTGGATGCACATTCTCTTTCAATTATATTCTATAATGAACTGGGCAGGCAATTTTCGCAATCCTTTTTTACCCCCGACCACGTGGGATACATATTTCACGCCCTGAATCACTACCTTAAATTATTTTCCCTTGGTCTACTCAGACTCATGTGAACTCGATTCAGCGATTAGATATTTGAAATTAATTTCATTTTTATAAGTCAAAACTTCAAAAAATATTTGATATTGATCTACATACATTGAATTTACAATGTAAATTCAATGTATGTAAATCAATACCACATATTTTTTTTGAAGTTTTTTATATATTTAATAAATGTAAATTTTACATTTATTGAATATACGAAGCTATCATGGTAAAGTGGAGTTTTAATTTATAATGGGTGTATAGTAAGGGGGCGGGGCAGCTGAAATGGACATGAAATATGGAAATACTGAATTGAGTAACTTGCAAACTGTCTTGGGTGTTCACATAAAATATCCCTTGAATCCCTTGATATATGGCATGGCATGTAGGGATCAGACAGTCACAGCGCTAAATGTTTAGGCTTCCCCCAAAACCGAATCTCACAGAAACAGAATTCAAAAAATTAGTTTAACATTTAGCAAGAGAACCACTCTGACAATGCTCCCTTCCTCAATGCTTGAGTAAGAAGCAAAGAAGGGTCATCAATGGCAATATCAAAATATTTGATATTGATTTACATACATTGAATTTACAATGTAAATTCAATGTATGTAAATCAATACCAAATATTTTTTGAAGTTTTTTTATACATTCAATGAATGTACATTTTACATTTATTGAATATATGAAGCTATCATGGTAAAATTGAGTTTTAATTTATAATGGGTGTATAGTAAGGGGGTGGGGCAGCTGAAATGGACATGAAATATGGAAATACTGAATCGAGTAACTTGCAAACTGTCTTGGGTGTTCACATGAAATATCCCTTGAATCCCTTGATATATGGCATGGCATGTATAGGGATCGGACAGTCACAGTGCTAAATGTTTGGGCTTCCCCCAAAAACGAATCTCACAGAAAAAGAACTCAAATATTTCTTTCAACATAAAGCTAGAGAACCACTCTGACAATGCTCCCTTCCTCAATGCTCCACTAAGAAGCAAAGAACAGTCATCAATGGCAGTGGATGTATGAAACAAATCATTATCCACTGCCCGCTTCACGCTCAGAAAGGAAGATCAGGACTCTTCATCGTGGTTAGCGAGACCAAACACTTTAGAAACTCATTTCTCAAGTTAAGAACTATAGAAATGATCCCTGAAAGTATAGTCTTAATGAGAGAAAGGGCTGGAGAGAGGAGTGCTTCATGTGGATGTCACTATCATTGATGGTTGGCATGACTAATACGCCAAAATGTCACCTGGATGCACATTCTCTTTCAATTATATTCTATAACTGGGCAGTCAATTTTCGCAATCCTTTTTTTTTTTTTTTACCTCCAACGACGTGGGATACATATTTCACGCCCTGAATCACCACCTTAAATTATTTTTCCTTGGTCTACTCAGACTCATGTGAACTCGATCCAATGATTACCGTAATTGCCGGACTATAAGCCGCTACTTTTTCCCCGTGCTTTGGACCCTGCGGCTCATTCAGCGGTGCGGCCAATGTATGGTTGTTTACGGCTACCAAACTCTGCACCCCAACTTTAAGCCGGCCCGGTACATATAACGCAGCTAAAGTCAGTCGAGCTGGTTGAAAAATAAGGAAATCTATCTGCTGCACGTAGCCTTGGGATCAATGAATCAATGTTTAGACGGTGGACCAGGCAGCGCGAGAAACGACGGCGCGGCGGAGACACCAGCTCCTCGGAACGACGGCGCGCGGTGGTGGTCCGCGCGGTGGTGGTCCGCGCGCCGTCGTTCCGAGGAGCTGGCGCCACCAGCGCGTGCACCACCAGCTGAAAGCAACTTTTTCTCAAGTCTGCCAGTGGATCCTGACTGCGTGGAAAAGTGTCAAAACATCCACGAACGGGTTTAGAAAGGCTGGCGGCAGCGGCAGCAGCAGCAGCATCCGCCGCCGCCACCGCCACCGCCACCGCGCGAGGAGGAGGAGGAGGAGGAGGAGGAGGAGGAGGAGGGGTCCGTGCCTCGTCGAGCGTCTTATACACTGAGAGGATTCCTGGTGGTCCACAGCTAAATGGTGGACAGTTGGTTAACCAGATGTACGCTAGGCTACCTTTTTCATGAACCAAATGGACCCGCAAGCGCTCATTTGGTTTCATGAAGTGATCGGAGTTTGCGTATCTCCGGCTACACTCTATGGCCACTGGCCAGGCCTGGATGTAATATTTCTCAATCGGGGGTGCAGCCGAAAATGGCAGTTGGTTTAGTGGTGCCAAAATTGTAGTTAGTCAATGTCTAACTACCGCTATAAGCATTTGATTTGAAATATCTTTGAAGTTTTCATTGTTTGCATTCCGTCATGTTTGGTGGGGCAGTCAGGGCGTCTAGAGGGCATTCCCCCCCTCATGTCTATGCCTAGATCCGTCCCTGGTCTATGGCTCTAGTGTTAATTAGATACAGCACGTGCAGTTCTGTAGTTGTTTAAATAATAAAAAGGATGCTTCTCAAACAGCATTTCGTTGCCGACAATCTCATCTGTGCAAGAACCCTTACATATGGTAATTAAGCATTAAAACACCCGCGGCTAATAGGCCAGTGCGTCTTGTATATGTACACAATTGATTTTTTCACAAAATTTGGCCGGTGCGGCCTATATTCAGGTGCGCTTTATAATCCGGAAAGTACGGTAGATAGTTGATATTAATTTCATTTTTATAAGTCAAATCTTCAAAATATATTTGATATTGATTTACATACATGGAATTTACATATATTGAATATATGAAGCTATCATGGTTAAAAAGGAGTTTTAATCTATAATGGGTGTATAGTAAGGGGGCGGGGCAGCTGAAATGGACATCAAATATGGAAATACTGAATTGAGTAACTTGCAAACTGTCTTGGGTGTTCACATGAAATATCCCTTGATATATGGCATGTAGGGATCGGACAGTCACAGTGCTAAATGTTTGGGCTTCCCCGATAATTGAGTCTCACAGAAACAGAAGTCAATATTTTCATTTAACATAAAGCTAGAGAACCACTCTGACAATGCTCCCTTCCTCAATGCTCCACTAAGAAGCAAAGAACGGTCATCAATGGCAGAGGACATATGTAACGAATCATTAGCCACTGCCCGCTTCACGCTCAGAAAGGAACATCACGAGTCTTCATCGTGGTTAGCGAGACCAAACACTTTAGAAACTCATTCCTCAAGTTAAGAACTATAGAAATGATCCCTGAAAGTATAGTCTTAATGAGAGAAAGGGCTGGAGAGAGGAGTGCTTCATGTGGATGTCGCTATCATTGATGGCATGATTGTTGGCATGACTAATACGCCAAAATGTCACCTGGATGCACATTCTCTTTCAATTATATTCTATAACTGGGCAGTCAATTTTCGCAATCCTTTTTTACCCCCGACCACGTGGGATACATATTCCACGCCCTGAATCACTACCTTAAATTATTTTCCCTTGGTCTACTCAGACTCATGTGAACTCGATTCAGTGATTAGATAGTTGATATTAATTTCATTTTTATAAGTCAAAACTTCAAAAAATATTTGATATTGATTTACATACAATGCATTTACAATGTAAATTCAATGTATGTAAATCAATACCGAATATTTTTTTTAAGTTTTTTATATATTCAATAAATGTAAATTTTACATTTATTGAATATATGAATATGAAGCTATCATGGTAAAATGGAGTTTTAATTTATAATGAGTGTATGGGGGCGGGGCAGCTGAAATGGACATGAAATATGGAAATACTGAATCGAGTAACTTGCAAACTGTCTTGGGTGTTCACATAAAATATCCCTTGAATCCCTTGATATATGGCATGGCATGTAGGGATCGGACAGTCACAGTGCTAAATGCTTGGGCTTCCCCAAAAACGAATCTCACAGAAATAGAACTCAAAATTTTCTTTCAACATAAAGCTAGAGAACCACTCTGACAATGCTCCCTTCCTCAATGCTCCACTACGAAGCAAAGAACAGCTAGTCATCAATGGCAGTGGATGTATGAAAATATTCATTATCCACTGCCCGCTTCACGCTCAGAAAAGAAGATCAGGACTCTCCATCGTGGTTAGCGAGACCAAACACTTTGGAAACTCATTCCTCAAGTTAAGAACTATAGAAATGATCCCTGAAAGTATAATCTTAATGAGAGAAAGGGCTGGAGAGAGGAGTGCTTCATGTGGATGTCACTATCAGTGATGGTTGGCATGACTAATACGCCAAAATGTCACCTGGATGCACATTCTCTTTCAATTATATTCTATAATGAACTGGGCAGTCAATTTTCGCAATCTTTTTTTTTTTCTTTTTTACCTCCTCCGACGTGGGATACATATTTCACGCCCTGAATCACCACCTTAAATTATTTTCCCTTGGTCTACTCAGACTCATGTGAACTCGATCCAATGATTAGATAGTTGATATTAATTTCATTTTTATAAGTCAAATCTTCAAAATATATTTGATATTGATTTACATACATGTAATTTACATATATTGAATATATGAAGCTATCATGGTTAAAAAGGAGTTTTAATTTATAATGGGTGTATAGTAAGGGGGCGGGGCAGCTGAAATGGACATCAAATATGGAAATACTGAATTGAGTAACTTGCAAACTGTCTTGGGTGTTCACATGAAATATCCCTTGATATATGGCATGTAGGGATCGGACAGTCACAGTGCTAAATGTTTGGGCTTACCCCATAATTGAGTCTCACAGAAACAGAATTCAAAATTTTCATTTAACATAAAGCTAGAGAACCACTCTGACAATGCTCCCTTCCTCAATGCTCCACTAAGAAGCAAAGAACAGTCATCAATGGCAGTGGATGTATGTAACGAATCATTAGCCACTGCCCGCTTCACGCTCAGAAAGGAACATCACGACTCTTCATCGTGGTTAGCAAGACCAAACACTTTAGAAACTCATTTCTCAAGTTAAGAACTATAGAAATGATCCCTGAAAGTATAGTCTTAATGAGAGAAAGGGCTGGAGAGAGGAGTGCTTCATGTGGATGTCACTATCATTGATGGTTGGCATGACTAATACGCCAAAATGTCACCTGGATGCACATTCTCTTTCAATTATATTCTATAATGAACTGGGCAGGCAATTTTCGCAATCCTTTTTTACCCCCGACCACGTGGGATACATATTTCACGCCCTGAATCACTACCTTAAATTATTTTCCCTTGAACTACTCAGACTAATGTGAACTCGATTCAGTGATTAGATATTTGAGATTACGGTAATTTCATTTTTATAAGTCAAAACTTCAAAAAATATTTGATATTGATTTACATACATTGAATTTACAATGTAAATTCAATGTATGTAAATCAATACCAATTTTTTTTTTAAGTTTTTTATATATTCAATAAATGTAAATCTTACATTTATTGAATATATGAAGCTATCATGGTAAAATGGAGTTTTAATTTATAATATAGTGTATAGCAAGGGGGCGGGGCAGCTGAAATGGGCATGAAATATGTTAATACTGAATCGAGTAACTTGCAAACTGTCTTGGGTGTTCACATAAAATATCCCTTGAATCCCTTGATATATGGCATGGCATGTAGGGATCGGACAGTCACTACTAAATGTTTGGGCTTCCCCAAAAACGAATCCCACAGAAGCAGAACTCAAAAATTTCTTTCAACATAAAGCTAGAGAACCACTCTGACAATGCTCCCTTCCTCAATGCTCCACTACGAAGCAAAGAACAGTCATCAATGGCAGTGGATGTACGAAACAAATCATTATCCACTGCCCGCTTCACACTCAGAAAGGAACAACACGATTCTTCATCGTGGTTAGCGAGGCCAAACAGTTTAGAAACTCATTCCTCAAGTTAAGAACTATAGAAACGATCCCTGAAAGTATAGTCTTAATGAGAGAAAGGGCTGGAGAGAGGAGTGCTTCATGTGGATGTCACTATCATTGATGGTTGGCATGACTAATACGCCAAAATGTCACCTGGATGCACATTCTCTTTCAATTATATTCTATAATGAACTGAGCAGTCAATTTTCGCAATCCTTTTTTTTTTTTTTTTTTTTTTTTTTTTTACCTCCGACGACGTGGGATACATATTTCACACCCTGAATCACCACCTTAAATTATTTTCCCTTGGTCTACTCAGACTCATGTGAACTCGATCCAATGATTAGATAGTTGATATTAATTTCATTTTTATAAGTCAAATCTTCAAAATATATTTGATATTGATTTACATACATGTAATTTACATATATTGAATATATGAAGCTATCATGGTTAAAAAGGAGTTTTAATTTATAATGGGTGTATAGTAAGGGGGCGGGGCAGCTGAAATGGACAAATATGGAAATACTGAATCAAGTAACTTGCAAACTGTCTTGGGTGTTCACATGAAATATCCCTTGATATATGGCATGTAGGGATCGGACAGTCACAGTGCTAAATGTTTGGGCTTCCCCAGAAACGAATCTCACAGAAACAGAATTCAAAAATTTTATTCAACATAAGGCTAGAAAACCACTCTGACAATGCTCCCTTCCTCAATGCTCCACTAAGAAGCAAAGAACGGTCACCAATGGCGGTGGATATATGAAACAAATCATTATCCACTGCCCGCTTCACGCTCAGAAAGGAACACCAGGACTCTTCATCGTGATTAGCGAGACCAAATACTTTAGAAACTCATTTCTCAAGTTAAGAACTATAGAAATGATCCCTGAAAGTATAGTCTTAATGAGAGAAAGGGCTGGAGAGAGGAGTGCTTCATGTGGATGTCACTATCATTGATGGTTGGCATGACTAATACGCCAAAATGTCACCTGGATGCACATTCTCTTTCAATTATATTCTATAATGAACTGGGCAGGTAATTTTTGCAATCCTTATTTACCCCCGACCACGTGGGATACATATTTCACGCCCTGAATCACTACCTTAAATTATTTTCCCTTGGTCTACTCAGACTCATGTGAACTCGATTCAGTGATTATTTCATTTTTATAAGTCAAAACTTCAAAAAATATTTGATATTGATTTACATACATTGAATTTACAATGTAAATTCATTGTATGTAAATCAATACCAAATATTTTTTGGAAGTTTTTTTTTTTTTTTTTTTTTAATATATATATATTCAATAAATGTAAATTTTACATTTATTGAATATATGAAGCTATCATGGTAAAATTGAGTTTTAATTTATAATGGGTGTATAGTAAGGGGGCGGGGCATCTGAAATGGACATGAAATAATGGAAATACTGAATCGAGTAACTTGCAGACTGTCTTGGGTGTTCACATAAAATATCCCTTGAATCCCTTGATATATGGCATGGCATGTAGGGATCAGACAGTCACAGTGCTAAATGTTTGGGCTTCCCCCAAAAACTTATCTCACAGAAATAGAACTCAAAAATTTCTTTCAACATAAAGCTAGAGAACCACTCTGACAATGCTCCTTTCCTCAATGCTCCACTACGAAGCAAAGAACGGTCATCAATGGCAGTGGAGGTAGGAAACTAATCATTATCCACTGCGCGCTTCACGCTCAGAAAGAAACATCACAACTCTTCACCGTGGTTAGCGAGACCAAACACTTTAGAAACTCATTCCTCAAGTTAAGAACTATAGAAATGATCCCTGTAAGTATAGTCTTAATGAGAGAAAGGGCTGGAGAGAGGAGTGCTTCATGTGGATGTCACTATCATTGATGGTTGGCATGACTAATACGCCAAAATGCCACCTGGATGCACATTCTCTTTCAATTATTCTATAATGACCTGGGCAGGCAATTTTCGCAATCCTTTTTTACCTCAGACCACGTGCAGGGATACATATTTCACGCCCTGAATCACTACCTTAAATTATTTTCCCTTGGTCTACTCAGACTCATGTGAACTTGATTCAGTGATTAGATATTTGATATTAATTTGCTTTTTATGAGTCAAAACTTCAAAAAGTATTTGATATTGATTGACATACATTGAATACATGAAGCTATCATGGTTAAAATGGACCTTTAATTTATGATGGGTGTATAGCAAGGGGGCGGGGCAGCTGAAATGGACATCAAATATGGAAATACTGAATCGAGTAACTTGCAAACTGTCTTGGGTGTTCACATGAAATATCCCTTGATATATGGCATGTAGGGATCGGACAGTCACAGTGCTAAATGTTTGGACTTCCAGCTGAAACGAATCTCACAGAAATAATTCAAGAATTTCATTTAACATAAAGCTAGAGAACCACTCTGACAATGCTCCCTTCCTCAATGCTGCACTACGAAGCAAAGAACGGTCATCAATGGCAGTGGATGTATGTAACAAATCATTATCCACTGCCCGCTTCACGCTCAGAAAGGAACATCAGGACTCTTCATTGTGGTTAGCGAGAACAAACACCTTAGAAACTCATTTCTCAAGTTAAGAACTATAGAAATGATCCCTGAAAGTATAGTCTTAATGAGAGGAAGGGCTGGAGAGAGGAGTGCTTCATGTGGATGTCACTATAATTGATGGTTGGCATGACTAATACGCCAAAATGTCACCTGGATGCACATTCTCTTTCAATTATATTCTATAATGAACTGGGCAGTCAATTTTCGCAATCCTTTTTTTTTTTTTTTTTTTTTTTTTACCTCCGACCACGTGGGATACATATTTCACGCCCTGAATCACCACCTTAAATTATTTTCCCTTGGTCTACTCAGACTCATGTGAACTCAATTCAGTGATTAGATATTTGATGTTAGTTTAATTTGTAGAAGTCAAAACTTCAAAAAATATTTGATATTGATTTACATACATTGAATTTACAATGTAAATTCAATGTATGTAAATCAATACCAAATATTTTTTTGTTTTTTTTATATATTCAATAAATGTAAATTTTACATTTATTGAATATATGAAGCTATCATGGTAAAATGGAGTTTTAATTTATAATGGGTGTATAGTAAGGGGGCGGGGCAGCTGAAATGGACATGAAATATGGAAATACTGAATCGAGTAACTTGCAAACTGTCTTGGGTGTTCACATAAAATATCCCTTGATATATGGCGTGGCATGTAGGGATCGGACAGTCACAGTGGTAAATGTTTGGGCTTCCCCCAAAAACTAATCTTACAGAAACAGAACTCAAAAATTACTTTCAACATAAAGCTAGAGAACCACTCTGACAATGCTCCCTTCCTCAATGCTCCACTACGAAGCAAAGAACAGTCATCAAAGGCAGTGGATGTACGAAACGAATCGTCATCCACTGCCCACTTCACGCTCAGAAAGGAAGATCACGACTCTATATCGTGGTTAGCGAGACAAAAGACTTTAGAAACTCATTCTTCAAGTTAAAAACTATAGAAATGATCCCTGAAAGTATAGTCTTAATGAGAGAAAGGGCTGGAGAGAGGAGTGCTTCATGTGGATGTCACTAACATTGATGGTTGGCATGACTAATACGCCGAACCTGGATGCACATTCTCTTTCAATTATATTCTATAACTGGGCAGTTAGTTTTCGCAATCCTTTTTTTTTTTTTTTTTTTTTTTTTTTTTTTTTTTACCTTTCGACGACGTGGGATACATATTTCACACCCCGGAATCACTACCTTAAATTATTTTCCCTTGGTCTACTCAGACTCATGTGAACTCGATTCAGTGATTAGATATTTGAAATTAATTTCATTTTTCTAAGTCAAATCTTCAAAGTCAAATCTTCAAAATATATTTAATTGATTTACATACATGTATTTTACATATATTGAATATATGAAGCTATCATGGTTAAAAAGGAGTTTTAATTTATAATGGGTGTATAGTAAGGGGGCGGGGCAGCTGAAATGGACATCAAATATGGAAATACTGAATTGAGTGAACTGAACTTGAACTGAACTTGCAAACTGTCTTGGGTGTTCACATGAAATATCCCTTCATATATGGCATGTAGGGATCGGACAGTCACAGTGCTAAATGTTTGGGCTTCCCCGATAAATTTTTCTCACAGAAACAGAATTCAAATTTTTCATTTAACATAAAGCTAGAGACCCCCTCTGACAATGCTCCCTTCCTCAATGCTCCACTAAGAAGCAAAGAACAGTCATCAATGGCAGTGGATCTATCTAACGAATCATTATCCACTGCCCGCTTCACGCTCAGAAAGGAACATCACGACTCTTCATCGTGGTTAGCAAGACCAAACACTTTAGAAACTCATTCCTCAAGTTAAGAACTATAGAAATGATCCCTGAAAGTATAGTCTTAATGAGAGAAAGGGCTGGAGAGAGGAGTGCTTCATGTGGATGTCACTATCATTGATGGTTGGCATGACTAATACATCAAAATGTCACCTGGATGCACATTATTCTCTTTCAATTATATTCTATAATGAACTGGGCAGGCAATTTTTGCAATCCTTTTTTACCCCCGACCACGTGGGCTACATATTTCACGCCCTGAATCACTACCTTAAATTATTTTCCCTTGGTCTACTCAGACTCATGTGAACGCGATTCAGTGATTAGCTATTAAGTAATTTATTAATTAATTTCATTTTTATAAGTCAAAACTTCAAAAAATATTTGATATTGATTTACATACATTGAATTTACATATATTGAATATATGAAGCTATCATGGTTAAAAAGGAGTTTTAATTTATAATGGGTGTATAGTAAGGGGGCGGGGCAGCTGAAATGGACATCAAATATGGAAATACTGAATTGAGTAACTTGCAAACTGTCTTGGGTGTTCACATGAAATATCCCTTGATATATGGCATGTAGGGATCGGACAGTCACAGTGCTAAATGTTTGGGCTTCCCCCATAATTTTGTCTCACAGAAACAGAATTCAAATTTTTCATTTAACATAAAGCTAGAGAACCTGACGATGCTCCCTTCCTCAATGCTCCACTAAGAAGCAAAGAATAGTCATCAATGGCAGTGGATGTATGTAACGAATCATTATTCACTGCCCGCTTCACGCTCAGAAAGGAACATCACGACTCTTCATCGTGGTTAGCGAGACCAAACACTTTAGAAACTCATTCCTCAAGTTAAGAACTATAGAAATGATCCCTGAAAGTATAGTCTTAATGAGAGAAAGGGCTGGAGAGAGGAGTGCTTCATGTGGATGTCACTATCATTGATGGTTGGCATGACTAATACGTCAAAATGTCACCTGGATGCACATTATTCTCTTTCAATTATATTCTATAATGAACTGGGCAGGCAATTTTTGCAATCCTTTTTTACCCCCGACCACGTGGGCTACATATTTCACGCCCTGAATCACTACCTTAAATTATTTTCCCTTGGTCTACTCAGACTCATGTGAACGCGATTCAGTGATTAGCTATTAAGTAATTTATTAATTAATTTCATTTTTATAAGTCAAAACTTCAAAAAATATTTGATATTGATTAACATACATTGAATTTACATATATTGAATATATGAAGCTATCATAGTTAAAATGGAGTTTTAATTCATAATGGGTGTATAGTAAGGGGGCGGGGCAGCTGAAATGGACATCAAATATGGAAATACTGAATCGAGTAACTGTAGGCATGTAGGGATCGGACAGTCACAGTGCTCAATGTTTTGGCTTCCCCCAACAACGAATCTCAAAGAAACAGATATTGATTTACATACATTGAATTTACATATATTGAATATATGAAGCTATCATGGCTAATAACGTACACTGTGTTAGTAAACACCGGCGCTGGTGGGTTGCCAGGTTCCGCGAAGGAACAAATCAACTAGGTCCATGAAAGCAAGCCCAAGCCAAGTGGTTTACAATAAGCGCACATGGCAACACATGGCAAAAATCGAACTGTTAGCTGTCTAAATCTAACAGTTAGGTAAACGGGCAAGGCCGCTCTCGCATTGTAGTAGCTAGACTAGACTAGACTACATTAAATATAAAATGCAGTATTTTCACTAATTTGCTGTCTTCAGATCACCACACTTAAAACCCACTTTATATGGTCTATCACATTAATACAATATCATATTTCATATCAATATGTACTGTATACCACAGATCTGCAAATGCAACCCTAACAATAACACACACGCACAAAGGAAACATATATAGCAAACTACAGAAACGTGATGACTTGCCGCCTCCGACGCCGACCATACTACATATAGAACCCACCATAAAATGGCTAAAATAGAAGAATGATAACAATGTTAAATGCATGGTTGAAATTGCATAAGGCTTCTTTTTCTTTTTTTTTATACACAATACACATTGAACATCATCTTGCTGTTATTATTATTATTTGTTTTTTATTATCATGTTGAACAAGTTCCTTTGGTGTGAGAGTTCACAGACAGATTGTCCACCAGTCCCACACTTTCCTCCATAAGATTGTCCACTCCACCCTTCTCCTCAGCTGGCCCTCCCCTATACAGAAGAGGGGAGCTGCCTGCTGATTCAAGGTGACCCCTGCTTCAGCATCATCTTCAGCATCAAAGCCTGTGGGATGAGAAGTAGAGAGAGCGAGAAAGTGCTGATCAGCTATTTTCACCACATTTAAGATTGATTGTACCAAGTCTGTTCTGTCTCTAGCCTCCCTACAGAGTGAGTGAGAAAAAATCATGGCAGTATTTTTGAGGGAGTAAATATTCATTAGTACTGGAGTCTTCATGATGATGGTGTCAAACAGACAGACAGAAAAAGCTGATGTTTAAAAATGTTTGAGCATTACTTCGCGGCTTCGCCCGATATGAGTGACAGTCATTACCGTGAATTCTCGCTTAGAAGAGTACCGTAAACGACGGTGCTGTGATGCACTGAAAAAAAAAAATAGTATGGTGGAGGAGGAAGTGGGACAGAATAGGAACCAAACTGTGCCAAAAAAAAGCAGAACTTGGCTCTGATTGGTTATGCCCGGCCAAACATCGGCCGGTTCGGCCTAAAAGCTCGCCATTTTTTATCTTTCCACGTCGCCCGATGTCGCCCGTTCTGCTGCTGTCGGCCACAGCCCCCATAGAGACATAATGGATGTCGGGCGACGTTGCTTTATCACCCCCTGCCGTTAAAACATAGGCTAAGGCTATACTGAAAAAAACAGGTCAACTTGAAATGGCAGAAGAGATGGGACAGTGATGACAAAGGAAGAGCATACTATAATATGCAGAGAAGTGTTCATTCACAAGGTGTGGTGAGAGGGAATAGAAGGGAGGAAACAGTAAGCAGGAGACCACCTAAAACATGCTCCAGCCAGGAAGGATCGTACGCCGGGTGGGGGACACGAACCTGGCGAGGGACGTGCACCTGGCGAGGGACGTGCACCTGGCGAGGGACGTGCACCTGGCGAGGGACACGCACCGTAATTTGTGTAAAAGAAATAAATAAATAAGATCTGTTCTTGTTCAAGGTTCTAGTGACTGTTGTGGAGTACTTGAGGACTGTTAACTGTCAAATTCAGTTTATGTAAGCTGTTCTGCTTTTATTTTTGTTTTCAAAATGAAGCAATTTTACTCTTGGTATTTACCTGTTACCTGCAAGTTCACTGGTTGTGATTGACTGGTCACTGGTTTATTTTGAACCTAATTTAAATCAACTGTATTTGACTGCTGACCACATCTGGAAATTTGGAGTTAAAGAACGCCCCAAACGCCCCTGACCAGGCTAAGGTTTGGTCATGCAGGCCTAAATAAAACACTGTTTATGATAGGGAAAAGTAACACAGATACATGTCCAGAGTGTAATGTCGTAGAAAATGTAGAGCATGTTCTGTTGCATTGCAGGAAGTATGCTGAAGAGAGGGCTAGACTAAAACCAAAGGTGGTGGAGGCAGGGAGACAGTGGAGCATAGGAGATGTGTACTGGCAACAGCAGGAGACAGGGTCCAGAGCAAGCAGAAGGCAGTGATCGAGTATCTGAAGAATACCGGATTGTTCCAGAGGATTTAGTTTACTGTTATTTTACCCTGGGTAAAGGAATTAGGCAGTGTAGGATTTGATAAGCAAATCCTACATGCTTGATAAGCATTTGATATGATGCTTTTTCTGTTGCATGTGCATTGGTTCTGGCTGTCATGTGTATTGCAAAGCTAATTATTTTTGCTCATGAAGATTTTTGGAAGTTTCACCTTCCATGACTGTTGTCTGTAACATAAAATGACCCATGTTTTAAGATTGTTTTTGAGAGCCATATTCACAGAGTGTTTTTATTTTCTCTCCTGCACCGCTGGTAGCATATTTCCCTTGACTATAGGGATGTTTCAAATTGTAGCAGCTGACCCAGGCGCAACATAGGAGAACAATTACAATAGGGCTAGACCGCCACGTTTTTTATTTATGATCACAGGCTCTCTTGAAAATGCAAGAGCATGACGGTAACTGAAACCTGTTGTGGGATAGAAATGAAAGTCCTTTGCCCGCCAGGGCTACCCCTGCCCTCTATACAATGCACATCAAACACAGTGGTTTTCAACCTTTTTCATACCAGGGCCCACTATTTATTCTGCATTTGTAGTGTCTTGGACCCCAAACTAAGGATTTTCGAGTTTGCGTCCACAATTTAGTTTATAGATAATTGGCTGAGATCAAAATAACAATTCTTACAACTCTACATTTTCAATTGTGTAGATTCTTGAAAATTAAATAATCCGGACATTTAAATATAATTTAAACATCTGAGAGTGTGAACATTTTACGCCCTTAAGAAGCAGATCTATAAAGGTCCATTTGGTTACCAACCGTCCATCATTTAGCTGGGGGCCACCTGGAATCGTCTCAGGGACCACTGGTGGTCCCCGGACCATTGGCCGTAAACCTCTGAGCTAAATGACCAGTGACGTCACACATCAGCATCACATCAGCATAAAAGGGAGAATGCTGTAGTGTGATCTTTGTCTTCTCCCTCCCATCATCACCGTCGCCATGTCAGCCGCTCCAATAAACGTGAAACGTGTTCCCACTGAATTCGATTCAATCCGTTCAAAATCCGATAAATCAGATTCAGATGGATCAGATTCATTCTTTCTCCCCCAATGGCCACCGCGTGAAATCAAGCAGATCTTCGTCAAGGTGGCCCGCGGTGCCAAGGCGATTTCCCTGACGGTCAAGCCAAGCGAAACCGTTGCCGTTGTCAAGTTAAATGCCGCCTTAAATGCCCACTACTCAGGGGCCAATGGCAGCCTACGGCAGAGCCTCTCAACTCTCTCCCTGTTTTATGCAGGGAGAGAGTTGCAAGACGGTTGCCTCGTCTCCGATTACAACATCCCGACGGGGGCCACCCTCCACCTGTCCGACAGCAGTGAAGTAATGCTAATGTACCGGCGACCTGGCGTCACGCTCCTCGTCACAACCCTCACCGGTAAGACAGTCGTCCTGTGGGTGAAGCCGAGCGACGCCATAGAGCATGTCAGGGCCAGGTTAATAGACATGGGTTGTACTTCGTGCGTACAGCAGTGTAGACTGCTTCATGCTGGGAGACAATTGGAAGATGGCCACACCATCTCCGATTACAGACTCCCGAACGAGTGCTCGATCCACCTTGTGGGGCGTCAGTTGAGCTGCAAGAAATGCCCTTGTAGAGGTTCACATGGTTCGGAATCAGATCAGTCAAAATCCGTTAGTTCAAAATCAGATAAATTGTACGGTTGGATGGTTTCTTGTATAACCTTGATCACGTCTCACTTATTTTGTCATGGCTATAAGAGCCAGCCAGCCATGAAACAGAATAAAGATCGGTGGATGAGCTTGTCTTTCATCTGAAATACATGCAGGATCAGCGGGTGAGCTTTCCGTTATGATGTGATGTGATTTGTGGAGTGAGAACACTTTGAGCCTAATTATTCAGAAATAAAACCACAGAGAATGTTCTGAAAGTTTGGTTTGTTGTGCCCAGAAAACCCTAAAAAAAGGAGGAAACTAGAAAAAGTGCCTGTGTGGGCACAGGTCTCCACCACACAACACTTAGAGTGTTTAGGAGTAATATAAATATAAAGATAACTTGCCCTTTGTGAGCTAAATGTGTGGTGACGTCACATCCAGCATAAAAGAGTGAGAGGGAGAGTGCCGTGGTGTGAGGTTTGGCTTCTCAGTACCGCCTAATGTCAGCCACTCCAATAAACGTGAAAGGCGTTCCCCCTGAACGCGGTGCGTCTCCTAACAGGACAACGCCGGAAGCCGGCCCTGAAGGCAAGCAGGTCTTAATCGATGCGGCCGGCGAAGCCAAAACGACCGCCCTGACGGTTGAGCCGAGCGACACCATTGTGGGCGTCAAGAGAAAGGCCCACCACAGCCTGTACCAACAGAGACCGTTTTATGCCGGGAGAATGTTGCAAGACGGTCGCACCCTCTCTGATTACAGCGTCCCGACGGAGGCCACAATCTACCACTGCCTCAAGACAGTCACCCTGTATGTGAAGCCGAGCGACGCCATAGAGCATGTCAGGGCCAGGTTAATAGACATGGGTTGTACTTCGTCCGTACAGCAGTGTAGACTGATTTATGATTTGAGACAATTGGAAGATGGCCACACCATCTCCGATTACAGACTCCCGAACGAGTGCTCGATCCACCTTGTAGGGCGTCTGTTGAGCTGCAAGAAATGCCCTTGTTCAGGTTCAAAGGGTTCAGATGGTTCAGAATCAGATACATCAGATTCAGATGGTTCAGAATCAGATACATCAGATTCAGATGGTTCAGAATCAGATACATCAGATTCAGATGGTTCAGAATCAGATGGATCAGATTCAGATGGTTCAGATTAGAGATCGGCGGATGAGCTTTTCTTTCATCTGAAATCCGCGCGTGCACATGAATGACCCGCCTGCATCCAAGTAAGTCGTCAAATCATCAATTGTATCAACTACCCCACAACCCGCGGATGATCCGCAGCACATGCGGGTTAAAACCGCCATCCGCATTGTCCCCGACCAGGAGGCTCAGAGGAACTTGTATAAAGTGCCGGAATGGGAACATTAATTGGAAGACGGCCATGCCCTCTCCGATCACAACATCCGCCACGAGTCCACCCTCGACTCTATGGCGCGCCTGAGCTGTAGGACAACAGATTCAAAGGGTCAAAAGAGTTCAGGTTCACATTCAGATAATCTGTATTCAGGTGCTTCTGATTTAGAAGAGGGCTCAGATTAGAGATCATCGTACCATTCATATAATGTCATGTAATGTGATTTGTGGGTTGAGAGCACTGAGAGCACACGTTTGGGCCTAATTATTTGGAATTAATCGACCTGGTGAAACAAGAAAAAAATCACACCTGTGTGAAGTGAGGGCCACTCTGATCTATTTTTTTTTAATTGTCAAAGGCAAATATTGAGACGTGGCGGACACAAAAGCTGTATATAGGAGGGGCTATTGCCCCTCAAAAAAAAAAAAAAAATACAAAGACCTGTAAAAATGTTTAGGGCTGAAGTTTTTCTGCAACCAAAAAAACATGCTTATATTCAGGCCAATAGGGTAGTTTCTTTAAAGAAGTGCCAGGTTGTTTCTTTAAAGAAGCGTCAGGTTGTATAAACATCATCATCCGACAGATATCATTGCTTGTGTTCACATGCTAGTAGCACTCGCTAGCTGCGTTTGTGTGGTTGGCAAACAGGGTAGCCCTTTTGCCACATGATTGACAACAACCTCTGGTTTGTTTGGTATGAACTAGGCATGTTAGCTAAGCGGAAACTTGATGCGATAGTTCAGTTGGTGATAGAAGCATGACATTTGGCACAGATGATCTTCATATGACCCTAAACAATAATCAACCTCGGGCCACGCAGAATTCCAAGATGGCGGCCCCCAAAATCCAAGATGTCTGCCCAGAAATGTGGTTTTTCCTTCATAACTTGAAATGCATTGATCTTACGCCCCATAGATGTATTGAACGTTAATACAAAGTTGGCCATTACGGACAATTTGGTACCAAGTATGTGTCTGTATCTCCTACGGTTCTTGAGATAAAGCATATAGGTACTTTCACAGCTTGAGGAGAGCCAAATGAGGAGAGACATTTGTAACATTGATTTTTAAGTCAATCAAATGGTGATACAGGCATGAAAATTGGTACACACACTCTGCAAACCCCACTATTTCTAAAAGTACTGCATGCCCTGCAAAATTCCAAGATGGCAGCCTCCAAAATCCAAGATGTCTGTCCAAAAATGTGTTTTTTCCTTCATAACTCGAAATACGAAGATCTTAAGCCCCATAGATGTATTGAACGTTAATATAAAGTTCGGCATTACGGACATTTTGATACCAAGTACATGTCTCTATGTACTACGGTTCTTGAGTTACAACATATCCGTATTCATGAGGCACCAAAAGTGTAACATTTTGGCACATTTCACTATTTAACTCAATGATCCCTTAATCACTTTCAGGAATCATTTTCAGGAAATGGACCTACATGTATCTGCTATCATAAACCACTTCAAGTTTCTCAATTGATGAAACGGGTCAGGAGTTATTAAACCGATCGTAAAGGGCTGTTTCAGTGCTAAATTTGCTGCGTATAGTTAGCGAACATAAGCCACCCAGAAATGTCTGTCTGTGCATCTGCCCTTCACAATAAGTGTATATCTGAAGCGGACGCACCAAGTGCAGCATGTGTCCTAGTATAATGGTATAATATGCTAATAGGCGTAATAGTGTAATTTATGCAATAGTGTAATAGGACTAATAGTGTAATATATGCAATAGCGGTATACTGTAATAGGGTAATATATGTAATAGTGTCATAGTGTAACATGTGTAATAGTGCATTAGGGTAATATGTGTAATAGTGTAATAGGGCAATGTGTAATAGTGTCATAGTGTAACATGTGTAATAGTGTAATAGTGTCATAGTGTAACATGTGTAATAGTGTAATAGGGTAATATATGTAGTAGTGTCATAGTGTAACATGTGTAATAGTGTAATATGATACTATGTGTAATATGCTAATATGTTTAATAGTCTCATAGTGTAATATGTGTAATAGTGTAATAGGATAATATGTGTAATAGTGTCATAGGGTAATATGTGTAATAGTGTCATAGTGTAACACGTGTAATAGTGTAATAGGGCACTATGTGTAATAGTGTCATGGTGTAACATGTGTAATAGGGTAATATGTGTAATAGTGTCTTAATGTAACATGTGTAATAGTGTAATAGGGTAATATATGTAATAGTACCATAGTGTAACATGTGTAAGAGCGTAATAGGGTAATATGTGCAATAGTGTCATAGTGCAACATGTGTAATAGGGCAATATGTGTAATAGTGTCATAGTGTAACATGTGTAATAGGGTAATGGGTTAATATGTGTAATAGTGTAATATATGTGCATTAAGGTAAGAGTGTGGTATACAAAATAGCTGTATAGTGTAATTGCCCTATTACACTATTGCACATATATTATACTATTACACATATTAACCCATTACCCTATTACACATAATACACTATGACACTATTACACATATTACCCTATTACGCTATTACACATCTTACACTATGACACTATTTCACATATTACCCTATTACCCTATTACACATGTTACACTATGACACTATTACACATATTATCCTATTACACCCTATTACACTATTACACATGTTGCACTATGACACTATTACACATGTTACACTATGACACTATTACAAATATTACGCTATGACACTAGTACACATATTACCCTATTATACTATTACACATGTTACACCATGAAATTATTACACATGTTACATTATGACACTATTACACATGTTACCCTATTACACATGTTACACTATGACACTATTACAATATTACCCTATTACACATCTTACTCTATGCCACTATTACACACATTACCCTATTACACATGTTACACTATGACACTATTACATGTATTACCATATTACAGTATACCTCTATTGCATATATTACACTATTAATCCTATTACACTATTGCATATATCACACTATTACACCTATTAGCATACTATACCATTATACTAGACACATGCTACGCTTGCGTCCGCTTCACATATACCCTTATTGTGAAGGGCAGATGCACAGACAGACATTTCTGGGTGGCTTATGTTCGCTAACTATACGCACTTACGCAGCAAATGTAGCACTGAAACAGCCCTTTACGATTGGTTTAATAACTCCCTACCCGTTTCATCAATTGGGAAACTTAAAGTGGTTTATGATAGCAGATACATGTAGGTCCATTTCCTGAAAATGATTCCTGGAAGTGATTAAGGGATCTTTGAGTTAAATAGTGAAATGTGCCAAAATGTTACACTTTTGGTGCCTCATGAATACGGATATGTTGTAACTCAAGAACCGTAGTACATAGAGACATGTACTTGGTATCAAAATGTCCGTAATGCCCAACTTTATATTAACGTTCAATACATCTATGGGACTTAAGATCTTCGTATTTCGAGTTATGAAGGAAAAACCACATTTTTGGACAGACATCTTGGATTTTGGGGGCTGCCATCTTGGAATTTTGCAAGGCATGCAGTACTTTTAGAAATAGTGGGGTTTGCAGAGTGTGTGTACCAATTTTCATGTCTGTATGACCATTTGATTGACTTAAGAATCAATGTTACAAATGTCTTGCTATCCTCAATCTGTGAAAGTACCTATATGCTGTATCTCAAGAACCGTAGGAGATACAGACACGTACTTGGTACCAAATCGTCCGCAATGGCCAACTTTGTATTAACGTTCAATACATCTATGGGGTGTAAAATCAATGCATTTCAAGTTATGAAGGAAAAACCATGTTTCTGGGCAGACATCTTGGATTTTGGGGCCGCCATCTTGCGGCCCAAGGTGGCCCGAGGTTGATTATTGTTTAGGGTCATATGAAGATCATCTGTGCCAAATTTCATGCTTCTATCACCAACTGAACTATCATGCATTGAAAACACCATTTTTCCGCCTAGCTATGTCACGGTGTAAGAATCTCAATACCGGTTTTATTATTATGCTTTGATACCGGTATTATCGGTTTTATAGTTTGGCCTCGGAGTCCTGGCACATGCACAGGCCTATATGATGACATTTTAGCCCCACAGACCAAAAACTAAAGATTTCTTTTGCTTTTGTCCACAATTCCAGGCTGGATTTGGGAAACAAAATAGTCAAACATACAGATCAAAATGGCCATTAATCTTCGACATTCTCTAGTTGTGTAGACTTCATGATGAATACTTTAACTCTTGAGAGTGTAAACATGAAACCAATGTTGTTGTTTTTTTGTTTTTTTTTTTCGGTACATTCGGTGGGCAAGCAAAGTACCGGTTTTGTGGTCCCATACCGGTATTACCGGTAATACCGGATACCGTGACATCCCTATTATGAACCAAACCCCCCCCCTTGAAATATCACAGACAACGGAACAATTTCAGACTCATGCATCAGAAAGCTGAACTCCAGTCTGATAATTAGGCTAAAGCAGAATATCACCCGATTTCAACCCACACAAATCCTGTCCACTAAAAACGAATGTCTCTGTATGAATCAGAGAGAGAGAGTCAGACTGAGGCCAGACTAGCTTAAATCAATCAGAACTAGAGTGCAAACTTGGGCGTCGTGCACAAGTGAGCCACGGCCTACTTGTGCATGAGCAGAGCAAGCTAATACTCATGACATTAGCTATAAACGTGTTTCACTTAACGTCATCGCCAATTGGAGTACTTTGAGGGACGGTTGAACACCGAACATCGACACATGTATGTGTCCACATTACCAGATAGCACAATTACACTTTGTTTAATAAAGAATAAGGTGTGAAACTGAAAAGCAGGAAAAATAAAACATGTTCTTATCTGACAAACATGAATGCAATGGTTGCATAAATGCTTTATAAAAGGCATACAAAAGGAAATAGTTAGATGAATTCCCTCTTTAAAAAAAAAAAAAAAAAAAAAAAAAAACAGCATCAAGTATAAACATACAATCACAACATTCCAGAAGTAAACAAAGCTTCTTTAGGGTCCAAACACAATCGGTAGAATGCTGTGTCTACAGTCTGCTGTGTCTACAGTCTGCAGTCTTTTTCTTCCCTCTAAAGTTTAGAGTCTAAACCATACCAGGGCATTATGCGGCCGGGGGCCAAATGCGGGCCTTTGGCTGACTCTGGCCGGCCCCTGAAAGGGTGCTGTGGTTTTCAACCAGTGGTCCAGGGACCACCAGTGGTCCTTGAGAGAGTTGCAGTTAAATTATGGAACGTTGGTTAACCTGATGTGACTCTTCGAGAGCGTAAAAATGAAACCAAATGGACCCTTGCGGGTCCATTTGGTTTCATTTTTACACTCTCAAGAGTTAAAATATTCGTCATGTGAATTAGCCCCATGGTCTACACAACTAGAGAATGTAGAAGATTAATGGTCATGATCTGTATGTTGGACTGTTTGGTTTGTGAAATCCAGTCTTGTATTGTGGCCGTAACAAAAGAAATCTTTAGTTTTGGGGTGTGTGGGGCTAAAATGTCATCAAATTGCGCTTCTCTGTGGCTCAAATACTGAATACATTGAGAGCCCTGGCGTCAAAAAGGTTTGTCTTACTCTTACTTTTAATCTCGACATTAAATGAATATTACACAGACTTTAGTTCAGCCTTAGTCTTGGCCCTCCACAATATTTTATGCATCTCATTTGGTCCGTTGGGAAAAATAATTGCCCACCCCTGCTCTAAACTGACAGGGTGTGGCTGACAGGGTGTGGCCACTCGACTAACAAACACAAGGTGCCACTAATCACTCTGATTAACATGTCGAAGCTCCAGAAAATAAGGTACACTACCTGAGTCAGCCTGTAGAAGGTGCTAAAACATCGAAAATAAAACATGTAACATAACAGTGATGATCAAAAGAGGCGGTCAGAAAATTACACTGATGAAGAACATGAAGTCTGAAATGAGTCGGATGACACCACCTTCAAATCTGTACAACATCATATATTTAATGGTGATTGAGAATAATAGGAAATGTTAGATGGAGACTTTACCATAAAATGTCTTTCAATTGAGTAATTGTGTAATGTCAAAGTAATTATGAAACCTTAACAATTCATATTAAGAAATTCAGCATCTGAAAAACAATGCTCCTTAAAGAACAATCAGACCGATTGAACAGGTTTTTAAAAGGGCTATGAAAATATTAGACAAAAACCCCAACTCATATCACCACTGTAATATACCTTCCCAGCTTTTAAAAATTTAGGAACTTCAAAAACTCTTGTTTAATCTAAAAATGTGTAAACGTTTGGGGGTCTCCTCCTCTAATGGAATTCATTAGTAAAAAAAAAAAAAAAAAGACTGCACCACCACTAGGTCAACATCCAGGGGTGACTGTAAAATCGTTTGTAGACCGATAACCTTTAGTAAAATTGGAGTAGTTACGAAAGCTCAACTTAGAGATGGAACGAACTGTCACACCGAGCTGTCATACCGTTCTGTCCCTTGAATACAACCCATTACGCCGCGGTACAATCAGCACCCCGCATCTCGCACGTAGGACCTTCATAAGGCTGCCTTCTCCTTCCCTATCTCACTTGTGCTTTGCGTTCAGGTCGAGCTGGTTGCTCCGCTATGTCTGACACAGACGACCCCAGCACGCCCCGGCGCAGCAGCAGACTGGCCGCCGTGGAGTTCACTCTCTGGCCCGATGAAAAACTTCTTCACGCTCTCGGAACACGGCGTTCTGGCCGATCCAGGTGTGAGTCATGCTCAACTCGTCGACCTCCTCGTTGCCTGGTCAGGCGCCCACCGATGACACCGCCCAGTCCAAGGGCTAAAAGCAAGTCAAAAAGAAAAAGCACCGCAGAGCGCCGCCGAGGACGAGCTCGGCGGCCCCGCTCTCGGGGAAGCCGGCGGCTCGCAGCCGCCCACCGGCGCCCCCTCAGTCTCCACCTCGGCCCAGCGCCACCGCCCTGCTCATGACAGCCATGTCCACACTAATCAGCGCCGTCGGGTCCATGGGTCTGAACCAGGCCCATGGGTCTGAACCAGGCCCATGGGTCTGGACCAGGCTGGGTCTGAACCAGGTCTATGGGTCTGAACCAGGTCCATGGGTCTGGACCAGGCTGGGTCTGAACCAGGTATATGGGTCTGAACCAGGTCCATGGGTCTGGACCAGGTCTATGGGTCTGAACCAGGTCTATGGGTCTGAACCAGGTCCATGGGTCTGGACCAGGCTGGGTCTGAACCAGGTCTATGGGTCTGAACCAGGTCCATGGGTCTGGACCAGGTGGATGGGTCTGAACCAGGTCTATGGGTCTGAACCAGGTGGATGGGTCTGAACCAGGTCCATGGGTCTGGACCAGGTCTATGGGTCTGAACCAGGTCCATGGGTTTGGACCAGGCTGGGTCTGAACCAGGTGGATGAACCAGGTCTGAACCAGGTCCATGGGTCTGGGTCCACCAGGTCTATGGGTCTGAACCAGGTCCATGGGTTTGGACCAGGTGGATGGGTCTGAACCAGGTCTATGGGTCTGAACCAGGTCTATGGGTCTGAATCAGGTCCATGGGTCTGGACCAGGCTGGGTCTGAACCAGGTCTATGGGTCTGAACCAGGTCCATGGGTCTGAACCAGGTCTATGGGTCTGAACCAGGTCGATGGGTCTGAACCAGGTCCATGGGTCTGAACCAGGTGGATGGGTCTGAACCAGGTGGATGGGTCTGAACCAGGTCCATGGGTCTGAACCAGGTCCATGGGTCTGAACCAGGTCTATGGGTCTGAACCAGGTGGATGGGTCTGAACCAGGTCCATGGGTCTGAACCAGGTCCATGGGTCTGAACCAGGTCCATGGGTCTGGACCAGGCTGGGTCTGAACCAGGTCTATGGGTCTGAACCAGGTCCATAGGTCTGAACCAGGTCTATGGGTCTGAACCAGGTCTATGGGTCTGAACCAGGTCCATGGGTCTGAACCAGGTCCATGGGTCTGAACCAGGCTGGGTCTGAACCAGGTCCATGGGTCTGGACCAGGTCTATGGTCTGGACCAGGTCCATGGGTCTGAACCAGGTCTCTGGGTCTGAACCAGGTCTATGGTCTGAACCAGGTCCATGGGTCTGAACAAGGTCTATGGGTCTGAACCAGGTCCATGGGTCTGGACCAGGTCTATGGGTCTGAACCAGGTCCATGGGTCTGGACCAGGCTGGGTCTGAACCAGGTCTATGGGTCTGAACCAGGTCTATGGGTCTGAACCAGGTCCATGGGTCTGAACCAGGTCTATGGGTCTGAACCAGGTCCATGGGTCTGAACCAGGTCCATGGGTCTGAACCAGGTCTATGGGTCTGAACCAGGTCCATGGGTCTGAACCAGGTCTATGGGTCTGAACCAGGTCCATGGGTCTGGACCAGGTCTATGGGTCTGGACCAGGCTGGGTCTGAACCAGGTCCATGGGTCTGAACCAGGTCTATGGGTCTGGACCAGGCTGGGTCTGGACCAGGTCCATGGGTCTGAACCAGGTCCATGGGTCTGAACCAGGTCTATGGGTCTGGACCAGGCTGGGTCTGGACCAGGTCCATGGGTCTGGACCAGGTCTATGGGTCTGGACCAGGCTGGGTCTGGACCAGGTCCATGGGTCTGGACCAGGCTGGGTCTGAACCAGGCTACAGTCATCCCTCTTTCAGAATGACATGTGGACCAGGAAATGATTCCCTGTTCATTTAGGCTATACATAGACACACAGGTAGGCTATACATCTATCGCGGCAGTTTTATAATTGTCTCAGAAGTTTTATTAAAGGTAGGGGAAGTGATTTCACTTTTGTCAGATATCACCCAAAAAATATTTTTTTCTGTTAAAATGCTCTATTATAAGGTGTGGAAACCACATATGGAGTTTCCCCCTCCCCCACGTTAGCAGAGGAGCTCATAAAAGTTCCCCAGGTCACCACCAATTCTCCTCCAATCAGGAGCGAGCAGCAGGTTCACATAGTGTAGCTACTGTTGGGGGCCCCTAGTGCACCAGGCTGGTACTACACCATGAATTTCAAATCACTTCCCCTACCTTTAACTAGTTTTACTACTAAACCTAACACTAACCCCTAGCCACGGTCACAAATTGATTTTCCCCTTCTGCAATAAGTACAAAATAGGATGACAGGTGTCTGGCCTGTTGCTTCTCAAAGTGTTTAACATCAGCAGAAGTAATTTGTGCAGAATCATTGTCACTTTACCCACGTTATCAATTTATATACCGGTATGTTGGCTATTCAAAATCAGATGTCGGTGGTCTGCCTATAAATACATACCTGGGACCTCCGTACTGAACCCTTCTGTGTCTATTTTAGTACTCATTACTTTCCTCTGCACCAGAACAATCTAAATTTGAACATGTTTTTGTATGTTATGTACAGTAGCTTATGCTGTTCTGGCACTTTGTGCAGCACAAAGCATCTAAAATCTCCTGCTAGATGGTTGTGTTGACTCTAGTCTGAACTTGATAATACAGAGTGCAGCAACACCAGCAGATGACACAACTTGGATCAGACCAAACCAGATCCACCATGATGCATGGATTCAAACCTGTGTTACTTTACACCACCTGATCTCCTGGCAGTGCAGGTTTAATCCATTCAGAATGGGAGACACCCTTTTGGTGTTTTAATCATTACTCTAGGCCAGGGGTTTTCAACCTTTTTGACTCCAGGGACCACCATTTATTCAGCATTTGAGCCACGGACCACCATTTGAGGACATTTTAGCCCCACAAACCCCACAAACTAAAGATTTACTTTGCTTCTGTCCATGACCATTAATCTTCTAGTTGTGTAGATTAGGACTGATTCACATGATGAATATTTTAACTCTTGAGAGTGTAAAAATCAAGAGTTACATCTGGGTAAACAACTTAGCTGGGGACCACCTGGAACCCTCTTAGGGACCGCTTGTTGAAAACCCCTGCTCTAGGCATTAAAAACAAGCAGATCTACAAGCACATGCTGCAGTGTGAATTGAAACTGACTTTTGAAGGCAATGTTTGATGCTTCCATTAGTTTCATTGAATGCGAGAAATGTTGTCTAACTAAACCCACCCTTGGTTCTATGATGTCAATATAGTGACAGTTCCACTATACATGTATACTTGTCTTCTTTTCTTCTTCTTCTTCTTCTTCTACTGTATTGAGTCCTCCTGTGATTTCCTTGACACCACCAGGCTCCACATAAAGGAGAGTCTATACATTCCTCTCTGGTAGGTACAGTCCTACCTGCAGCCCAATCAGCTAAACTGAGGAAACTGTTACAACACTCACATGATGGTCATTGGTCAGTACACTGAACATTAGCCACTACCCACAATCACTCTTACATTAGTATTTACCCACGCTGATGTGGGATAGAGGCAGCTACTGACTAACAACAGTGGAAATGAATGTTGATATTATCTACACTACGGTATCAACCCACAACAATGGATATGACTAAACACAAACAAACATGAGTTAGGAAAAGGTTTTTAATTTGAAAGATAAAGTTTAATAATCTTCACCATAACATAAATTGTTATTTCTTTCAAGCAATATTCATAGATTGTGTATTTACATTTAATTAACATAAAGAATAGACTTCCTTATTTAGACATTTATCAAAATAAGATAAAGCAGTGGAGCTTTGCATATGAGAGCTATATCCTCTCATATGCATGTGAAGTTGTCCTTAAGATTCTAAAATGTTGCACTTGAGCTCTATACTCGAGTTAGAAATTAGTGCAGGGTAGAGTTAGCCTGGCTCAGCCCTGAATCAGCACCTTAAAAAATACTACCTTATTTTTTTTCCTGTGATTCAAGGACTGGCTTCCTTGCCTTTGGGGCTGTTTATGCCGGTTGGAAATCCAATCCCAGCACCTGATTGGCCAACAGCCCTGTCACTCACTTTGTTTCAAACGTTGCCTGCTTTCTCGATATTCTTACGGGTTCATATGAACCAATCACAGTTAAGACTGCTGCTTTGATGACGCCCATCCCAGAAATTGCTGTGGTGGAGAGGGACTTCAGTCTGAATAATGAAGGGAAACGAAATGTAGCACAACTAATGGAATAACCAAACCACAGTCCTTGCGGTCTAGTTTCCATTCAGGTCCGGGGGTATTCAGTTCATTATCAAGTTAGGCACAGTTATGCAGTTCCACATTGTGGAAATAATTTTTAAATTGACACAAGCTTCTGCACAGCAGCTAAAATCAAATCTCCTGAACTCTGTTTCTGCACAATCAATATATTTGAAGTCAGAGCTCCATCCATGGCATTCAATGTGTTCAAATGTTTTTTGCTCTTTCAAACTGACAATAATCTGAGTGTTCTGTACAGCAGCTATGTTAATCTCCTAAACACTGTTTCTGTTCTCACAGGTACTGTCTTTCACTTCCTGGCAGTTTTTCCTGTAACTTCAGTCGTATTTCCAATGAGTTGCGATAAACCTCCTCCAGTACTGAATAACGGCTGTGGCTCTCCTTCAACGTTTGTTTCAGTGTCGTCATCTCTCTGTTCTTCTCCTCCAGCTGCCTGTTAAACTCTCTCTGCATCTTTGTGTTGGAGATCATGATGTTCCTCTGGATCTCAGGCAGGAGAACCTTCATCAGGTTTCTCTCTGCTTCCACTCTGGCCTCTGCTCCGTAGGTCTCTCTCATGTCCTCCATGTCCTGCCTGTGTCTCTCCTCCCTCTCTCTCCTCTCGTTCTCTCTCTTCGCTCTGAACCTCTCCAGCTTTCTCTCCATCTCCTCTCTTCTCTCAGACTCCCTCTTCAGCTCTCCTTCCAGCTCTCTTTTCTTCTCTTCATCCCTCTCTTCCTTCACTTGTCTCTCCAGTTCACTTGTTCGGTGGTCGATCTTCCTGATGTCCACCTCATGCTCTTGGATGGATCCCTCCATCTTCCTCAGAGACTCCTTAAGCTCCTTCTCAAACCTCTCCCTCATCTCCTGCTCCTGCAGGTGTCTCCTCTCCTCCAAGTCCCTCTGGATCTTTCTCTCCATCTCTCTGACCTGGGCCTCTACCTCCTGGTAGGTCTGAGTGCTGTAGAAGCTCTCTGTGTTTCCTGCCACCATGCTCTCTATCTTCTCCAGCAGCTGTGAAACCTGACCAGTGTCGCTGCCGTCCGTAATGTTGAGGATGTGGCATCTGTTCCCACATCTCTCCACAAGCTGCCGACGTTCCTGACCGCCTGCGTGGAGGAACTCCCCAGCGCTCTGCTCTTGCACGCCATCAGTGCGGATAAGGATGACCATGCTGCGTTCCCAGCAGCTCTCTCCAAACACCTCCTGCATCTTCTCCATCATCTCTCTTGCTTCTCCTCCGGAGGCCTCTGTCGGTACGACCAGGAGGAAGGCATGGGGACCCGGGGCAGACAGACGTACACACAGCCCTGCGTCCTGCCTTGTGTCCTCTGGAGAGCGTCCAGAGAGGTCTGGAGCGTCCACCAGCACCAGCCGTCTCCCACAGACGTCCCCCTCTCTCCTCCTACTCCTCTGGCTCAGGTCAGAGGAGCTGGCCTCAGTGCCAAACACCTCCCTGCCCAGGATGGTGTTTCCTGCTGCGTTCCTCACAGCTACAGTCCTCCCCAGTAGCACCAGTCTCAGCTCAGACATGGAGGGAGACACTGGTGAGTCCAAAGTGTTGTCTGCTGACACTGAAATGGAACACGACAGAACAAGTTCTGAAAGTACGCAATATACAGTGCAAACTCAGTTAGTAAACATAAACAATACAGTGCAACTATTACTGACAATTAGCTCTCCTCTAAGCCCCTCCCCAATCTGGCCTTGTCCAATAGGCTCATTGGCTGAGGAAAGCTTGACCAGGGAAGCTTGACCTGGATAGCAACAGTTGCTAAAGTATATGGATTGGCATTGGACAGTGAACAAACCCCACCCCGAAGGGTGGGGCTTAGAGAAGAGCTCATTGACGTGTCGCAAATACATTTACCAGTAGCAAGAATATAGTGAAAAAGTCACATCATGAGCATTATTCATAGAATCTTGTGAAATATTCATAATTGCAGTCATG
Source organism: Benthosema pterotum (assembly GCA_039105355.1). Lineage (NCBI taxonomy): Eukaryota > Metazoa > Chordata > Actinopteri > Myctophiformes > Myctophidae > Benthosema > Benthosema pterotum. The sequence goes on from CM076975.1 coordinate 2,873,672, forward strand.
GGAACACATATTGTCAAAGTGTCCTTATTGTCAAAGTGTCGTTGAACCCCTGTAGGTTGGTGTCTTGCATGGTCTTCCATTGGTATGTGAATGTGTGTGTGAATGAGTGAATCTCTGAAACGTAATGCACATCTATGTAAAGTTCCTTGGATAAAAGTGGTATTTACCATGAATTTACCATTGCACATGACATTAAAAAAATTGGGGGAAAGAAATGACCAAACAGAGAGGCTATGCATAATATTGTATCTTCAATCCATACATCAATGTTATACGTTTTCCTTATTGACTAGGACTATGTTTACACCTTGTACAGTTAATTGTTTTCAGATGAACACATATAATATCCTTGCTAGACTAGTTAAGCATAATACTCACAATTTAGAGGTTCTGCCCTACTGCGTCTCCTCTTCACTGGTAGAGAGACGACTTCATCTGTGGTCTCTGAGCCCACTGAAACACAACACACACATCAACCACACACTGACCCACTGAAACACAACACACACATCAACCACACACTGACCCACTGAAACACAACACACACATCAACCACACACTGACCCACTGAAACACAACACACACATCAACCACACACTGACCCACTGAAACACAACACACACATCAACCACACACTGACCCACTGAAACACAACACACACATCAACCACACACTGACCCACTGAAACACAACACACACACTGACCCACTGAAACACAACACACACATCAACCACACACTGACCCACTGAAACACAACACACACATCAACCACACACTGACCCACTGAAACACAACACACACATCAACCACACACTGACCCACTGAAACACAACACACACATCAACCACACACTGACCCACTGAAACACATCAACCACACACTGACCCACTGAAACACAACACACACATCAACCACACACTGACCCACTGAAACACAACACACACATCAACCACACACTGACCCACTGAAACACAACACACACATCAACCACACACTGACCTACTGAAACACAACACACACATCAACCACACACTGACCCACTGAAACACAACACACACATCAACCACACACTGACCCACTGAAACACATCAACCACACACTGACCCACTGAAACACAACACACACACATCAACCACACACTGACCCACTGAAACACAACACACACATCAACCACACACTGACCCACTGAAACTAATGTTCTGTGCTCCATCCACATTTGATGACCGCTTGAATGCTTTTCCAAAGGAAGTCACATGGTTTGACCATACATTAGTGTTTGATGGGGGAGGTGGACAGAACACAACTATGTGACTCCCATTGAAACACCACTGAGACAGCCATCAAACACAGTCAAAGCACAGAACATGAGTTCTATACATGTGTATGGGGCATGACCCTAACCCACTGCAACACAATACAGACATAGACCAAACAGTCTTCTGCATATGGCTTTAAATAAGAGCAATGTAGGATATGGAACTGAATGCTGGAGCAATAAAGTAACACATAGAGTAACATGTACTCACTGTCTGGAGGAATCCATAACATACTGCGTGTTCTCCTCAGTGGAAGAGTGGAGTCTGTGTTCTCTCCATGCTCTGCAACACAACATCAAAAGTCAATGTATTGACAATGGTAAGAAAAAGAGAACTGTGATTCTAGAAATGACACTGGATGTATTTTACATGTGATTACTAACTTCCTGGAGGAATGTTGATGCTCCATCTCCTGGTTGGTAGTTTGGGGCCTGCTGTAGAGGTATACTCCCTCTCTAGAAGACAACACAACACAACCTTTATGGTCAGCAACTGATTATAATGTTATAATGTCACACAAAAGGAAATTAGTCAGGGGCCAGAAGACCAGAAGGTTTTGTCAGAAATTGAGCAGGAGTAAAACCCCTTAATTAACCACTATTAAAAATAGCTTTAATTCTGATACATAATTGTACAAAATGGGTTGCTTCTATAGGATTTTATGTCCTGAATTCATTTCTGCCATATGCTGGAAATGTGACTATAATTGTGATAATTTTGATAATTGTGATGATTGTACTTGTGTTGTTGTTCCTGCATGATTTTTACATGCTGAATATGCAGAGTGTTATGAGTTATCATTTTGGAGGACACCTACAACAGTAGCCTACACCTACTGTCAGGGAGTGAGAATAGTGCTTCTTTGATGCATGGCTATTGTTTACTATGAAACGGTGACTTGTGGCACTATATGGCAGAAATGGATTTAGCACTTAAAGATCATATAGAAACATCAATCTAAGTACAATATATTAGAATTATAGCCATTTTAGTAGAGTTTTTTTGTTTGTTTGTTTTAGTAATTAATTATTCAAATTACTCAATTTCAGACAAATGTTGACTTGATCACTCAGCATATGGCAGAAATTTATTCAGCACATAAAAGTTATAAAAAAAACACATTATGTAAAATTATGTATCGGAATTAAAGCTATTTCTAGTACTTTATAGTGATAATTAAGGCAGCTTTACTTTTTGATAATTACTCAATTTCCTATGAAACAGTTGTACGTCAAAATCATATAGAAACAACACATTAATTAACTTTCGTCAAAAATACCTTCAGGGTTATTTTCTGTTTGTTTGTTTGTTTTTTGTTTTGTTTTTTGCCATTTGGACACCTGACTAAATGTATTTCAGAATACTGACCAGTGTTTTGGTCTGGTGCAGTCCTCAGTTTCTCTAATTCTGTCTTCAGATCACAGATCTGCTGAGCTGCAATGACAGGATGAAGATATACTTAATATGATATTAAACAGTATTAAATATTTTATGAACCTTTAGCAAAAATACACAAGAGAGATGACAGAATCCAATTCTCACCAAGCTGTTTGTTTTCAGAGATGACATCATCCAATTCCTTTTTCCTTCTCTTCTGCTCTTCATCTCTCTGATTTAGTTGTTTGTCTTTTTCTGTCAATACTTTATTATGTTCCTCCAGTTGGTTGTCTTTTTCTGTCAGTAGTTTATTACTGTTCTTCAGTTCTTGGTCTTTTTCTGTCAGTAGTTTATTACTGTTCTTCAGTTCTTGGTCTTTTTCTGTCAGTAGTTTATTACTGTTCTTCAGTTCTTGGTCTTTTTCTGTCAGTAGTTTATTACTGTTCTTCAGTTCTTGGTCTTTTTCTGTCAATAGTTTATTACTGTTCTTCAGTTCTTGGTCTTTTTCAGTCAGTAGCTTATTACTGTTCTTCAGTTCTTGGTCTTTTTCTGTCAGTAGTTTATTACTGTTCTTCAGTTCTTGGTCTTTTTGGGTCAGTTGTTGTTTATTGTTCTTCAGTTCTTGGTCTTTTTGGGTCAGTTGTTGTTTACTGTTCTGCAATTCTTGGTCTTTTTGGGTCAGTTCCTGTTTACTGTTCTGCAGTTCTTGGTCTTTTTGGGTCAGTTCCTGTTTACTGTTTTTCAGTTCTTGGTCTTTTTCTGTCAGTAGTTTATTACTGCTCTTCAGTTCTTGGTATTTTTCTGTCAGTTGTTGTTTACTGCTCTTCAGTTCTTGGTCTTTTTCTGTCAGTTGTTGTTTACTGCTCTTCAGTTCTTGGTCTTTTTCTGTCAGTTGTTGTTTACTGCTCTTCAGTTCTTGGTCTTTTTCTTTCAGTTGTTGTTTACTGCTCTTCAGTTCTTGGTCTTTTTCTGTCAGTTGTTGTTTACTGCTCTTCAGTTCTTGGTCTTTTTCTTTCAGTTGTTGTTTACTGCTCTTCAGTTCTTGGTCTTTTTCTGTCAGTTGTTGTTTACTGCTCTTCAGTTCTTGGTCTTTTTCTGTCAGTAGTGTATTACTGTTCTTCAGTTCTTGGTCTTTTTCTGTCAGTTGTTGTTTACTGTTCTCGAGTTCTTGATCTTTTTGGGTCAGTTGTTGTCTGCTGTTCTGCAGTTCTTCAACCATCTGGATCTTCTGATCCATCGTACCCATCATATCCAGTAGTTTTGCTTTTATAGAAAAGAACATATGTTTAGACAAGTCTAGACAGACTAAATTCAGACCTAAAGTCCCACTGAAATGGAATAAAATGGTTTCATTATTGTAATTTTGTAATGAGCCACATTACAGTAAGTAAACTAGAGTGTTTTTCAATCTACCTGGAAGCTACCCTCCTTCACTCTCCACATCTGATTAGTGTGTGTAAAAATGGCAGCTACCAGAAGCCCTGCTTGGCCAAAATCTTCTGTGACTAAATGACAGTTGAATTAAGTTTTAATACGTTTAACTAACGTCAAAAAATACACTGGGTAGTGTGTGTGTGTGTGTGTGTGTGTGTGTGTGTGTGTGTGTGTGTGTGTGTGTGTGTGTGTGTGTGTGTGTGTGTGTGTGAGAGAGAGAGAGAGAGAGAGAGAGAGAGAGAGAGAGAGCGAGAGAGATGAAATGCACTTATTCTGCATGAATTAGTCCATGTCACAAAGACTGACGGTCATTATCTGTCTGTATTTAAGTGTATAATTGAACTTTTCATGTTATATATTGTTTAGAATTGCTTTAGAATGTTCTACTTGATCAAACTTATTGTGTTCCATATTGTTTAAAATGTTCTAATAAAAGCGAAGTCATTTGTGGGAGGAAAATGCAATATATTGACATATGGAACCAGTGGCGTTTCTGAAAATCTGGGGGCCCCCTGCAAGGATTATGTGAGGGGCCTTTTACAACAGTGAATCCTATACATTAAGGGCTCCATTTTCGTTACATGCTAAACCCCTTATGCCATATCCCTTATTTCATTTTCACTATTTTGAAAAACTTTTTTGGACTATTTCAACATGTCAATCTATTAACACGTTGTGAGCTAGTAGACTGGCCATTTGAACTACTGAGAAATGTTTTTTTTTAATAGTTTAAAAAGGCAAAGAAGTTAAGGGATAAGGGGTATAGCGGTAACGAAAATCTCACCCTAAGAGTGCTCGCTGCATTAAGAATTTACACACAAAATTGGATAGGCCTAGTAACCCTTAAGAATTTACACACAAAATTGGATAGGCCTAGTAAAATCTCTCTCTCTCTCTCTGGGTGCAGGACGATGCTCCGAGTGGTCATTGTCCCTACAGACAATAGTCCGAAAAATTCGGAACATTGTCCAAAGTATTTACATTTTCTACACAACCTTCCGAAGGGACGTTTTCCCGAAGGATTTCGTCAAAAAATTCTTCCGAACGGACAACTTCTCGAACGGACAATGTCCCGATGGGTAGCCTAATATCGTGCACTTTGTTTGTGTATGTCATCTGGGTACGCGCGCGTGCGCGCACGTGTACGCGCGCGGCTTCATTGCGCGCGGTTTCATTACGGACAGACAGAGAGCGTTTCTCTGCCCCGCTCTCCTTCTGCCTATGTCTCTCTCTCTCTCTCTCTCTCTCTCTCTCTCTCTCTCTCTCTCTCTGTCTGTGTTTACTACGGGTTGCTACGGTAACCCGCACCTGGTACACGTGTGTGTGTGTTTGTGTGTGCGTGCTCACGTGCCATTATATTATATATATATAATTTTCCGACGTGAATTTCACACAAATTGGTCTCTCTCTCTCCCCTCCCCCCTCTCTCTCTCTCTCTCTCTCTCTCTCTCTCTCTCTCTCTCTCTCTCTCTCTCCCCCTCCCCTCTCCCTCTCCCTCTCTCTCTCTCTCTCTCTCTCTCTCTCTCTCCCTCTCCCCCTCCCCCTCTCCCTCTCTCTCTCTCTCTCTCTCTCTCTCTCTGTCTCTCTCTCTCTCGACAACTTGTTCTTGTGTGGGTTTATCAGTGTGTAGGCCAGGCTGCATGTAATAATAATAATAAAAGTCGGGCCTGGGGCTGGGCTGAACCCCCCTCCCAGCTCGCATGACACAAGAGAGTCGTGGCGCGCCTCGTCCAACACACAGAACAGTCTGTCCATCTCCCACCAACCCAACGGGGTCCACAAACAGACACACGCACGCACGCACGCACGCAGCTGCTATTAATGTATGTATGGGGTCCGCGAAACAGCGCAACAATCAGCATGTATTAACTGGACATTGTAGTGAGTGGGTCAGTTGATCCATTTGAAGAGAGGTTAGCAGACAGCTGGTAGACACGACACGATAGAAAAATGCTTTTCCTCATCTATATTCCTTTTCGGCAGTATCAGGATGTTGCACAGTAGTGGTCCCCAAATCAGAGCCGTGATCTGTTCATTCCCTTCCGCTCCTGCAATGATTTTAATTCTTGATCACCCGCGACAAGTACGTGCGACGATCAGCTGTGCGCCGCTCCATCCCGCATTTTTATTGATCAGTCCCACTAAAACTACAAAATAGCTCACAGTCACAGATACAGATGTAGATGGGGAAACAGCTGGACAAATATTATAGGTTGGCCCTATTATGCTTAATATGCAATATAGCCTATAGTGGTATCAGACAGTGCACTCACATGGTTTGGGGCGTGGGGGGGGGGGGGGGGGGGGGTGAGAGAGAGACGCGTGGTGGTGGTCTCTAGAACAAGCAGTATTTGTAGGCCTACTCAGATGTCCAGTGTTCTCATTCCCGTGGACCCCCATTTTTATGTCAAGGGCCAACAGCTCTGGCAGTAATTGACAAATCTATCGAGACAGTGTCGTTTTTTTCTGAACAAGAACAAGTGAAGTATAGGCTATATGGACTCAGTGGACTCAGTGGACGATATTGTGAGTGGATATACAAGCTCACAACGCGTTACTGTAATTAAGGGGTTTTCAACAGGTGGTCCTGGAACCACCAGTCCGGCCCCGGCCCTTAGTTTAACCTAGCCCGAGGCCCGACTTTTTTTTTTTTTTTTTAACATGCAGCCTGGCCAGCACATCACACATGAACCCACACATCAAGTTGTCAAGATCACAGTCACACACAGATCATAATAAAAAGTAGCCTACTAGTTTTTACTTTTGTTTTTTTTGTTAGAACTGTGCGTGCGTAGCCTATATTGCGCTTCATATAGGCTACTATAATAATTAGAGAGAGAGAGAGGGGGGGGGGAGAGACTAATGCACAGACGGTCCAATTTGCGTGAAATTCATGTCGGAAAATTATATATATATAGGCTATATAATATAAGGCACGTGAGCACACACAAACACACACTGGACCCCTTTCATTTCGGTTTAGTTTTTACTCTTTCATTTAAATGTCTTTAGGGTTTCACGCTCTCACTTCGACACCCTCCCCCACACACACACACACACACACACACGTGCACCAGGTGCGGGTTACCGTAGCAACCCGTAGTAAACACAGACAGAGAGAGAGAGAGAGAGAGAGAGAGAGAGAGAGAGAGAGAGAGACATAGGCAGAAGGAGAGCGGGGCAGAGAAACGCTCTCTGTCTGTCCGTAATGAAACCGCGCGCAATGAAGCCGCGCGTACCCAGATGACATACACAAACAAAGTGCAGGATATTAGGCTACCCATCGGGACATTGTCCGTTCGAGAAGTTGTCCGTTCGGAAGAATTTTTTGACGAAATCCTTCGGGACAACGACTCTTCGGAAGGTTGTGTAGAAAATGTAAATACTTTGGACAATGTTCCGAATTTTTCGGACTATTGTCTGTAGGGACAATGACCACTCGGAAAATCCGGCGGACCCCTCTCTCTCTCTCTGTGTTTGTTTCCTTTTCAAATTAATGTATTTATTTCTACTTCAATCCTGACCAACAACAACAAAACTATGAAATTGTCTCTTATGTAGAGATGTAGCAATTCTAGAATAGGGACAAACAAGAGTTGAAAATACTTTGTTCACCGTCAAAGTATTGTAGGCTACAGTAACCACCACAGTCTGTGTAGTAATAATGCCACATAAACATCACAGAGACTCTCTGTGATGTTTATGTGGCATTATTACTACAAAACGTCTATTTAGAAGAGCAGCAGCCATTGGGCTGGCTTCATGAAGTAAACAGAGTTGGCATAACTGTCTATATTCATAATACTCCAAGCTCTAAGCATGATAGGAGATATTATTATTGACAAAATACAACAAGCTTGTATCTCTGGCACCAAGAAAATCATTTTGTGCAACACTAACAACAACACACTACCGGCAGCCCAGCATTTAACAGCACAGAATACAGGTAGCCTACCTGACTGCAGCTGCTCCTTTTTTCATGTCCTGAAGTATAAATCCTTTTCACTGTATTTGCGTAAATGCTCCGCGATTCAACAAACGTACATGCGCCCGATGTACGCCATTTGCGTAAATAACAGTTCTTTCAATTAGTTCTTTACTCAGAGCTGGCGGGGGGCTTTTTGGGAATCGGGAGCCCTACGCAGAGTGTGTAGTCTGCGTATAGGAAGGATCGGCGCTGATTTTCATGCACCGATTTCAGGCCTACAGACCAGTGTTGTTTGTTTGAGAATATTTTGACTTAGTCTTAGTCTTAGTCTTTTGAGTAACACACATTTAGTCTTTTAGTCCCATTTAGTCTTCTGAAATTCATTCTTTTAGTCTAGTCTTAGTCGACGAAATATCAACATTGATTTAGTCTTAGTCTCAGTCTTAGTCTTTGTAGTTTAGTCTTACATACAAATGCATTGTAGGTTTATATATGTTATACAGATTTGACTGCATTAGTAATAAGTTCCTTTCCTGAAAATGTATGCAATCTATACTGCAGATATGTTCACATACTTAAAAAGAAAGAAAAAAAGAAGATAAAAATGTTTCCTATTTCCATTAGTCTTAGGTTATGATTTAGTCTTCGTCTTAGTCTTTTGAAAACACACATCTTTTAGTCCCAATTAGTCTTCTGAAATTCATTTTTGTTAGTCTAGTCTTAGTTGACTAAATATCAAAAACCTTAGTCGACTTAGTCTTTAGTCTTTAGTCTTAGTCATAGTCGACAAAAACAACACTGCTACAGACTGGAGTTTCTAAATTCTAATGGAAGATAAATTATTAAATTCTGATTATATAGGCAATTCTATTGTCAACCACCTTCACATATAATTTTGTTTCACATTTCGAGGTTTATATTTGCTTTGTATACAAAATATGCTTTATATACAAAATATAAATTGTGTCTTTGGGCGAGTGGGGGCCCCCCCTGCTGGGGCCCCCCCCGCATTCCCCTACGCCACTGTATGGAATGTATGCAATATTGTATCGTATAGTGAGGTAAGTGAATCATCTGCTATCCACTGCTATAGGTTTCACCCCAGACTAATGCATTTTAAAAATGTATACATACTCATACTTTATGCTGTGTAACATTAATCATATCATATTTATGATGGGCCTAATCAGTGTTGTTGAGTTGTATGTAGAAAGTACTTTAAATCTCCAAGATGCTTAAATACAATTTACATACAATAAATTAAAGTCTATAGAGCTCCGCAGTGACATCAGAGTACCTGTTTCCAGAAGTGAATTTCCTTTTTTTCCCCTCATAGACTTTTCAAAAAGTGTATTAAGACATTTACACCTCAGAGAAAGCAAATCATGACAACAAACACATAATTTTGTATCAATCAAATAATTAGTAAAGAACAAATAAAGGCAAGCCGGTCACAACCAAGTTGGCTTTGTTTGTGTCTATAAATCATTTTTTTTTTACATCTATGAGGAAAATGAATGGGGAATTTTCTTCTGGAATCAGGGAGGGGACGGGGCTGCCCTTGATTATAGATTTCTCGTAAATTACTTTTTGTGCTGTAACAATAACAACATAATAGTGTTATGCTGTAGTGTGTGTGCGTGTGCGTGTGCGTGTGTGTGTGTGTGTGTGTGTGTGTGTGTGTGTGTGTGTGTGTGTTCATAATAGTGACTGTCACTAAATGTACAGTATAAGTTTTCATGTAGTGTTTGTTATCCTACTTACCAAACACATGAGCTGATCTGTGTCTTGTCTCCTTCTGCTTTGCTGTCTCCTTGATGAGGTACTGTTCAGCTCGTTCTTTAGCTATTCATACATAAACAGAGTTAACTGTATTTTAACAACTACTCTTCATATTATATCGACTGAATCACTCCTACTCTCAGAAGATGACTTTATCAACTTCATATCAGGTCAGATACATTTCTTCATAACACTAAAGTCACACTAGTTTTATCCTATGAGAGATATTTACATCTGCTATTATAGGACATATTATAACAAGCAATGCTCTTATTAGAAGAACAGATAACACTATGGGCCAGGGCCGGATCTAGAGGTCTAGAGGTGGGCAGAGCAGAGCCCACCCAAATGTGCATCCTGCCCACCCAATGAAAGGTAATATCAGTGGTTTTTATAAGTGGTCCCCAGCTAAATGCTCCGCTAAACTCATTGAGAGCGTAAAAATGAAACCAAATGGACCCGCAAGGGTCCATTTGGTTTCATTTTACGCTCTCAAGAGTTAAAATATTAGGATTAATGTTCAATTTGATCTGTATGTTTGTCTGTTTTGTTCCCCAAATCCAGCCTGAAATTGTAGACAAGAGCAAAATAAATCTTTAGTTTAGGGTCTGTGGGGCTAAATGGTGGTCCGTGGCTCAAATGCCAAATGAATGGTGGGCCATGGTGTCAAAAAGAGGGAAAACGACTGCTTCGTATGAAAAACTTTGGAGTTGACCACCCTGCCATTCTTCCAGCCCACCCTAGTAGGGCTGGCTAAATCCGGCCCTGCTATGGGCTCCATTTTCCTCACACGCTAATCCCCTTATATTATCTCTAAATTCATTGGCTTTTTTATTATTTTGAAAAATAGATTAAGGCAAAGAAGCAAAGAATAAAATCTAGGCGTTCCTTTTGTCAGTGTAAAGCAACATGACTGGAGCTGTTCATTGATATGAGACTGACTGTCAGTCACTATCACTATGATGGAGTCATAGAGATACTGTAATAGTTGTTGACCTCATTTACATTTTACATTAAAGGTAGGGTAAGTGATTTCAAATTAATCCTGTAGTTCCAGCCTGGTGCACTAGCGGCGCCAAACAGTAGCTACACTATGTGAGCCTGCTGCTCGATCCTGATTGGAGGAGAATTCGCCACCACCTGGGAAACTTTTATTAGCTCCTCTGCTAACGTGGGGGAGGGGGAAACTCCATATATGGTTTCCACACCTTATAATAGAACATTTTAACAGAAAAAAATATTTTTTGGGTGATATCTGACAAAAGTGAAATCACTTCCCCTACCTTTAATACTAATGCATGGAGGTTTGTATGTATAATGCATATTTGAGTGTAATGAGTATAAGTAATGGTCATCCACTGTGAAGACTGTGGTAAGATCCATTCAGTTTGTCTTCTGGGATTGTGAGAATGTAGTAGAGCAGCTAAACCTGTGACATGACCCACAAGTCAAACGCTTAAATGGAGCTCATTAAGTCCATTTAGTCCATGTATGGTATTCCATCCAGCATCATTGTTCTAGGGTTAAATACAGATATCCACATTTAGGGGGAGAATTAACCCAAAATAACAGATCTACAACTTCACAAAACACTCTGAGTTTGTAGACCTGCTATAATAAAGATTTTATTATTGAATTGTATTGAAAAAGTGTTCCAAATCCAGAGTTAACTCAGGTCTGTTTCACTAAGTATAGACTAGAGGGTTTCATTGGTTTAGACTCCTTCAGTTTGTATTCTGCTATGGAGAAAACATGATGTAAATCTGAAAACACATTGGAGGACATGAAGTAGAATTGATTTGATACTCACTCCACCCTAGTTCACGTTCACATTCATCATTCATGAAAGAGAAAACACATGGTTGGAATAGTTAGAAAACTGATCCTTCACAAACACAAAGATGAATAATAATTAGCAAATTGTTAAGTAACCTGAAATATGGAATGTAATAATGGAATGGATTAGTATAAAATAAACAACTATGTTGATTATTATATGAAACAATAGTTTGCTTCACATATAATGATTCAGCATTCTAATTACAGTTACTGTAATTCCACATCAGGAGGACATGAAGTAGAATATGTTTGATACTCACCCACTAGTAGATCATCACATTATGGTACATGGAAAGAAAAACAAAACAAACATTTGTTTAGAAAACTGCTATTTTAAACATCAGCCCACAGGTAGGAATAAGATTTCATTTGTTTCATACTGTACTTTACTCATATTGTTAATGAAGAATTTGGTTAGAGGGAAAAAGTGATCCAAGTACAGAGTTAAAGGAGAATTCCACACCAAAAGTTTTCTTTTTACTTTATTAGCAGTTTTTTATAAAGTAGTCCAGTTGTTATTTTGTGAAAACTCTACGCATCCCTTCAATATGATTTTTTGCTAGATATTGTCCCTCCACCATGTCAGTAGTGTGTTGACACTCACACTTTCACTTTCGTTTCAGCAGTGGTTCAGCCATAAACCATGTGCCACGCCCCCACCTTTTGAGACAGCTGGATCACTGCTGAACCAAGAGTGAAAGTGAAAGTGTGAGTGTTAACACACTACTGACATGGTGGAGAGACAATATGGAGTGTTGTATATAGGTGAAATAGAACAACACTCCTTAGCCCCATTCTAAGCTTGTTTTGGGGTAGTGGAAACAGCCATTAAGGACTGTTTTCACAAAATGACAACTGAACCACTATTAAAAAAAAAAAAAAATAAAAAAATAACTACAAATAAAGAAAAAACAATAACTTTTGGTGTGGAATTCTCCTTTAACTCAGTTCTGTTTCTCTGAGCATAGACTAGTGTAAACAAACAAACAAACAAAAATGTTGTACCAAATGCAGTTAAAATTCAGGTCACTACAGTATGATGGAGTCATGGAGATACTGTAATAGTGTGTGTGTGTGTGTGTGTGTGTGTGTGTGTGTGTGTGTGTGTGTGTGTGTGTGTGTGTGTGTGTGTGTGTGTGTGTGTGTGTGTGTGTGTGTGTGTGTGTGTGTGTGTGTGTGTGTTCTCAACACAGAGCTACTGCTCTTCAAGCTGATCTCCATAACAACTGACAGTGGTTAAGCAGAGGGAAGTTTTAGGCCAGATTTATGGAGCTGCTGCCTTTTATCTCTTACTTTTATCTTGAAATTAAATTAAAACATCAGATCTACAAGCTCACAGGGCACTGTGAGTTTGTAGACCTGCTATTTTTAATAAAGATATTTGGTGTAGATTGAAAAAGTGTTCCAAATCCAGAGTTAACTCAGGTCTGTTTCACTAAGTATAGACTAGAGGGTTTCATTGGTTTAGACTCCTTCAGTTTGTATTCTGCTATGGAGAAAACATGATGTAAATCTGAAAACACATTGGAGGACATGAAGTAGAATTGATTTGATACTCACTGTCTAGTTCACGTTCACATTCATCATTCATGAAAGAGAAAACACATGGTTGGAATAGTTAGAAAACTGATCCTTCACAAACACAATGATGAATAATTATTAGCAAATTGTTAAGTAACCTGAAATATGGAATGTAATAATGGAATGGATTAGTATGAAATAAACAACTATGTTGATTATTATATGAAACAATAGTTTGCTTCACATATAATGATTCAGCATTCTAATTACAGTTACTGTAATTCCACATCAGGAGGACATGAAGTAGAATATGTTTGATACTCACAGTCTAGTAGATCATCACATTATGGTACATGGAAAGAAAAACAAAACAAACATTTGTTTAGAAAACTGCTATTTTAAACAGAGAAGATTTTTACAAATCATATTTAGATTTACATCAGCCCACAGGTAGGAAACAGATTTCATTTGTTTCATACTGTACTTTACAGAGTACAGAGTTAAAGGAGAATTCCACACCAAAAGTTTTCTTTTTACTTTATTAGCAGTTTTTTATATAGTAGTCCAGTTGTTATTTTGTGAAAACTCTACGCATCCCTTCAATATGATTTCTTTGCTATATATTGTCCCTCCACCATGTCAGTAGTGTGTTGACACTCACACGTTCACTTTCGTTTCAGCAGTGGTTCAGCCATAAACCATGTGCCACGCCCCCACCTTTTGAGACAGCTGGATCACTGCTGAACCAAGAGTGAAAGTGAAAGTGTGAGTGTTAACACACTACTGACATGGTGGAGAGACAATATGGAGTGTTGTATATAGGTGAAATAGAACAACACTCTTTAGCCCCATTCTAAGCTTGTTTTGGGGTAGTGGAAACAGCCATTAAGGACTGTTTTCACAAAATGACAACTGAACCACTATTTAAAAAAAAACAATAACTACAAATAAAGAAAAAACAATAACTTTTGGTGTGGAATTCTCCTTTAACTCAGTTCTGTTTCTCTGAGCATAGACTAGTGTAAACAAACAAACAAACAAACAAAAATGTTGTACCAAATGTAGTTGAAACTCAGGTCACTATGATGAGTCATAGAGATACTGTAATAGTGCGTGTGTGTGTGTGTGTGTGTGTGTGTGTGTGTGTGTGTGTGTGTGTGTGTGTGTGTGTGTGTGTGTGTGTGTGTGTGTGTGTGTGTGTGTGTGTGAGTGTGTGTGTGTGTTCGCAACACAGAGCTACTGCTCTTCAAGCTGATCTCCATAACAACTGACAGTGGTTAAGCAGAGGGAAGTTTTAGGCCAGATTTATGGAGCTGCTGCCTTTTATCTCTTACTTTTATCTTGAAATTAAATTAAAACATCAGATCTACAAGCTCACAGGGCACTGTGAGCTTGTAGACCAGCTATTTTTAATAAAGATATTTGGTGTAGATTGAATACAAATCCAGAGTTAACTCAGGTCTGTTTCACTAAGTATAGACTAGAGGGTTTCATTGGTTTAGACTCCTTCAGTTTGTATTCTGCTATGGAGAAAACATGATGTAAATCTGAAAACACATTGGAGGACATGAAGTAGAATTGATTTGATACTCACCATAGTCTAGTTCACGTTCACATTCATCATTCATGAAAGAGAAAACACATGGTTGGAATAGTTAGAAAACTGATCCTTCACAAACACAAAGATGAATAATAATTAGCAAATTGTTAAGTAACCTGGCTGAAATATGGAATGTAATAATGGAATGGTTTAATATACTGTAAATGAAAGACTATCTTGATTATTATACAGAATATTATTATCAACGATATAACATTAAATAAATTATCTCCTGTCAGTATCTGTCCGTAATATAAATCATGTTGAGTAATTTCCTACACATTCTAACTAGCAGGTAACTTTACTTAAAGGTCAGCTCTACAGACAGAGCCCCAAATGTGTGAAGACATTAAAGTGACATTAAAGCTCACAGTGTGAGCTTGAATACATCATTAATCCAAAACAACAGATCTACAAGGTCAAAAAGCACTGTGAGTTTGTAGACCTGCTATTTTTAATAAAGATATTTTGTGTATATTGAAAATGTTTCACACACACACACACACACACACACACACACACACACACACACACACACACACACACACACACACACACACACACACACACACACACACACACACACACTTTCCGGCTGTTTTAAGTAGCAAGGACTATTTAGATCATCTCAGCCATGAAGAACAACACAGATATATGGAGAAACTACAAGTGTTGGGCACTTGTGATCCGTGTTTAGCTCCCGCGGCTGTTTTTGAGCCTTTAAATACAAGTACGTCGCTGCCTGACCTCCAGTTTGATGATGTTGTAGTGGTAGCGGGCGAGGGTCCAGCACATCTTTGGCTGAGGTGTGAATGGTTTTGCCGACATGATAATTGGGGGGCATTTAAAAACAAAGGCGGATTGAGTTCTGGAGATATACATAGGAAATTGGCATGATCACGAGCTGTCAGGGAGAGAGAGAGGGAGAGAGAGAGAGAGAGAGAGAGAGAGAGAGAGAGAGAGAGAGAGAGAGAGAGAGAGAGAGAGAGAGAGAGAGACAGAGAGAGAGACAGAGAGAGAGACAGAGAGAGACAGTGTTGGTTGCAGGGGAATTAGTTTTTTTTTTCTTATTATACATTACTCTCGTCACCCTCCTTTCTTTCTCAAAAAGCCACATAATGAGAGGGAGAGCGGAGACGCGCGCAGGCTGTGTCCAGTGGCGGAGGCTTGTTTAATCGCATTGATCCATAATCGTCTCCTTTCTAAATTTTCCTTTTCGCTTGGTATCCTATACAGACACAACCCAAGCTTCTCTCCTCGCCGGTTGGAACAGCCTATGGCACAGCAGCTATCCAGCATTTTTAAGATTTAGCTAGTTAGAACAGGGGTTTTCAACAGGTGGTCCAGGGACCAACAGTGGTCCTGGAGAGGGTTCCAGGTGGTCCCCAGTTAAGTTGGTTAACCTGATGTAACTCTTGAGAGTGTAAAAATGAAACCAAATGGACCCTTGCAGGTCCATTTGGTTTCATTTTTACACTTTCAAGAGTTAAAATATTCATCATCTGAACTAGCCCAAATCTACACAACTAGAGATCTATGTTTGCCTGTTATGTTTCCGAAATCCAGCCTGGAATTGTAGATAAAAAAGAAGAAATCTTTGGGTTTGGGGTCTGTGGGTCTAAAATGTCATCACATGGTGGTAGTGGGCCCTGGTATGAAAAAGGTTGAAAACCCCTGAGTTAGAACGCAGCCACTGCTTCCTGCAGTGGATAAAGTAAACTTCTTGCCCACCAGTGGGGGCGTGGCCAGGGCCTGTGACATCACATGATAACTATGAATAGTTTGCTTCATATATACAACATAACATTAAATTAATTAATATTCATTTAAAATTTTAATTTTCTGAATGGAATATTTGCCAAAATATTGTCATGGTGATACACATTGTGAGCTTGTAGATTGTCTATCTTTGGAAACATATTTGGTATAGTGTAAAAAAGAGTGTACCAGATACAGTTGAAACATTTTTTCTTACCTAAGTAAAAGTATCAACACTGCAATGTAGAACTACTCTGTAGTAAATGTCCTGAATTCAAAATGTACTTGAGTAAAAGTACAGCATTTTTTGCTTCAAATGCACTTAAATTACCAAAATAGTAAAAACTCACTAATAAGAGAAATGTCCCATTGTAAGTTTTGAAATGTATAAAATATTCATAAAATACCAGATCTACAAGCTCACAGTGTGTTGCATTGTGATGCATTGTGAGCTTGTAGATCTTTTAGTAAGTAGCCTATAGAGGGTTTAAATGTCCAGCGACACACTGTCAGGCTGGACTACCAGCCTGACAATAATTGAATAGTTTAATATAAATTCATCAACTATTTTGATTATTACATGAAATAATAGTTTTCTTCATATATTATAATGATTCAGCATTCTAATTACAGTTACTGTAATTACACATCAGGAGGACATGAAGTAGAATATGTTTGATACTCACGGTCTAGTAGATCATCACATTATGGTACATGGAAAGAAAAACAAAACAAACACTGGTTTAGAAAACTGCTATTTTAAACAGAAATGACTTGACAAATTGCACATCATTAACCCAAAACAACAGATCTACAAGTTCACAAAGCAATGTGAGTTTGTAGACCTGCTATTTTTAATGAAGAATGTATTTGGTGTACATTGAAAAAGTGTTCATAATTGATCTACAAGTTCATAAAGCGTTGTGAGTTTGTAGACCTGCTATAATGAAGATTTTTGGTATAATGAAAAAGTGTTCCAAATCCAGAGTTAACTCAGGTCTGTTTCACTAAGTATAGACTAGAGGGTTTCATTGGTTTAGACTCCTTCAGTTTGTATTCTGCTATGGAGAAAACATGATGTAAATCTGAAAACACATTGGAGGACATGAAGTAGAATTGATTTGATACTCACTCCAGTCTAGTTCACGTTCACATTCATCATTCATGAAAGAGAAAACACATGGTTGGAATAGTTAGAAAACTGATCCTTCACAAACACAAAGATGAATAATAATAAGCAAATTGTTAAGTAACCTGAAATATGGAATGTAATAATGGAATGGTTTAATATAAATGTATTTACTATCTTGATTATTATACAAAATAATAATTTGCTTCATATCATATTGATTCTACATTCTAATTACAGTTACTGTAATTCCACATCAGGAGGACATGAAGTAGAATATGTTTGATACTCACACCCTAGTAGATCATCACATTATGGTACATGGAAAGAAAAACAAAACAGACATTTGTTTAGAAAACTGATTTACAATGTGTAAATCAGTAATATAAATCTCAGTAATATAATGACTAATTTCCTGCACATTCTAACTACCAGGTAACTTTACTTAAAGGTCAGCTCTACAGACAGAGCCCCAAATGTGTGAAGTGATTAAATGTCAGCTTACAGCCTGAACTCCAGCATCTCTATTCTCAATGGAATATTTGACAAAAATGTGTCATGTTGAAACACATTGTGAGCTTGTAGATCGACTATTTTATTACTACCAGCTGCATGAAAAGGAAGCAAGCAGCAGAGGTCGTCTGGATCGGGACTTGAACCAGCGAAACGGTGTCAGGCTATGAGCTTGTAGATCTGCTGCATGTAGATCTCAAATGTTAAAGAACTAGAAGCTCAAAATGTGTTGAGATGACAAAACAAAACAAAACAAAACAAAACAAAACAAAACAAAACAAAACAAAACAAAACAAAACAAAACAAAACAAAACAAAACAAAACAAAACAAAACAAAACAAAACAAAACAAAACAAAACAAACATTTATGTGCTATTTAAAACAGTTATTAATTAAATATAGTAACATAACATGGAATATGATGAACATGTTTTTCTACAGTATATCCACAGTCTGTCCTTATTATGATGAATCTTTCCTAATCCACTGTTATTATAAAATACTCTCTAACAGTATATGGTAGACGTGAGATGCACTAGCACACGCACGCACGCACGTGCACGCACGCACGCACGCACGCACGCACGCACGCACGCACGCACACACACACACACACACACACACACACACACACACACACACACACACACACACAGCTAGTGGTGTATGATTATCAAAAGTGGTCCGAGGATGGGGGACCACTATTATTTGGACTTTAGAGAAATTGTTTCTGTAAGGCATATACAGTAGAACCAAATGGACCCATGTGGGTCCATTTGTTTTCATTTTACACATCTATAAGTTGCCCAGCACCGTGGTTCAGTGGTCAACAACACTGTCTCTCCACCAATGTTGTGAATGTTACTTCTCCCTGTCCTGTATGGTATCATGTGTCAACTCAGAATCAAGACAACTAGAGTAGTCTAGGCAGCGCAGACAACTTTTAGATGTTGGATGCTGTGGTGGTCACTGTCTGTGAAGTTCTGCAGTGCAATAAATGGACTGTGGACCGAAATGGACCAAAAGCACCTTTTTTTCAAAGGGGCCTCCAAAACATTAAGGCCGCCCCTGCACAAAACACACACACACACACACACACACACACACACACACACACACACACACACACACACACACACACACACACACACACACACACACACACACACACACACACATACACACACACCCCACACACACACACACACACACACACACACACACACACACACACACACACACACACACACACACACACACACACACACACACACACACACACACACACACACACACACACACACACACACACACACACAGGGTTTCCACCTGACAGAGACAACATCAGGGTTAATGATAATGTACAGTAACAGTACAGTAGGTCACTTACAGTGTAATCCCACAGCAACCTCCTCCAGATGTTCTCCATGTTGGACCTGACAGATGTAAACTCCATTATCTGTCTCTCTGTAGTCTCTCAGTATCAGAGACACGTTGCCTTTCTGCAGCTCCTGGATGTTCAGGGTCAGTCTGCCCTCGTAGCCCCTCCCCTCCATCACCTGACCATTCTTATACATGTAAATACACTGTGACTCCTTAAACCAGCTGACTGTCATGGAAGACGCACTGGTCTGAGGAGAGAGCTGACAGGGGAGGGTGACATTATCACCCTCATCACCCCATGCATAGCCTTCAGTGTTGAGTTTAAAACCACCTGGAGAAAAGAAAAGACACAGTTAGTGAAATATGAAAGAATGTCTGTTCATTTAAATGTAACCATAATTAGCACTTATAATGACACCCCTTAAAATG
This sequence comes from Benthosema pterotum, assembly GCA_039105355.1. NCBI lineage: Eukaryota > Metazoa > Chordata > Actinopteri > Myctophiformes > Myctophidae > Benthosema > Benthosema pterotum. The sequence continues at coordinate 2,893,682 of CM076975.1, forward strand.
CATGTGCACATGCATATCATATACCTCATATCATTGCTTGCTGTCTAAAGGGCGTTTCACACAGGGATCGATAAAACACACCTCCAGTTCATTTTCAACAGGACAGGCGTTTTGTGCTGAGAAAACACTGTGTGATAATGCAGGCGTTTACGTGAGTCGCGCAGCGTGTTCGTTTCACGCACACACCTGTGATTCACCACAGCTGGATTCTGTTTAGCTTTTTTCCCAGGGCCGGATTTAGAGGGTTGGGCAGGGGTGGGCAGAGCCCACTCAGACATGCATCCTGCCCACCCAATGAAAGGTAATATCAGTGGTTTTCAACCGGTGGTCCGGGGACCACCAGTGGTCCTTGAGAGTGTTCCAAGTGGTCCCCAGCTAAATGATGGAAAGTTGGTTAACCAGATGTAACTCTTTGAGATCGGAAAAATGAAACCAAATGGACCCTTGCGGGTCCATTTGGTTTCATTTTTACACTCTCAAGAGTTAAAATATTCATCATGTGAATTAGACCAAGTCTACGCAACTAGAGAATGTAGAAGATTAATGGTCATTTTGATCTGTATGTTGGACTGTTTTGTTTCCCAAATCCAGCCTGGAATTGTGGACAAAAGAAAAAAATAAATCTTTAGTTTTGGGATCTGTGCGGCTAAAATGTCCTAAAATGATGGTCCGTAGCGCAAATGCCGAATAATTAGTGGGCCCTGCATGGTGTCAAAAAGGTTGAAAACCACTGCTTCAAATAAAAACTTTGGAGTTGCCCACCCTGACATTCTTCCAGCCCACCCTAATATGGCTGGTTAGATCCGGCCCTGCTTTTTCCCCAAAACTCCGGTCGTGTTGAAAATGAACTAGAGGAGTGTTTGTATCGTTCCTGGTGTATGGCGTCTCTCTTGAGCAGAGCTGACACTGATCCAGGAGTTAATGCTCCCTGTGTGAAAAGACCTTAACAGAAACCTTGTATTGTAACCTAGTTCAGAGTTTTATATAGGAAATACTTGCCATTCATATAGTGGTTTCAAAGCAAAGTGTTAGATCTGAAATGAGTTTTAGTTTCCTTTGTGACCATTCCAATGGTCAAAACGTTTTTTTTATCCAGCACCTGATTCTAAATACTAGACATAATACTAGACAATGCTAGACATGTGTTTTACTTAAGTAAAAGTATCGATACTACTGCAATACAGACATACTATGTTACAAAAATGTCACATTGTAAAAGTCTGTAAATCCAAAATGACGTCAGTAAAAGTACAAAAATGTTGGCATCAAAATGTACTTAAAGGGAAATTCCACCCATTTTCTTAGAGATGTTGTGTGGAAATAATAGAAAAGGTCCCACAGTTTTGTATTTCCAAGAAATATAGATCTAAAACAAAACATTAACATGGTGAAACACAACTTGGTGATGTCATCATGTTGTGACATAGTAAAATGACATGTTGAAAATGGATGGTATTTCAAATGTATAAAAATATATTTTGAAAATAGTGAACCTACAAGCTCACAATGCATTACAATGTGCACTGTAAGCTTTTAGATTGGCAATTCCATTTTTCATTTTCAAAAGTTATTGCTTTCTGTAATATTATTCAAAATGTGACATTTTAATATATTCTCAATTAACTATGCATAAACGGAACCTTTTTTTGTCTTAATCTTGATTTTAGGATACAGTTCGTATACAGTAGTGGGTTTACTTTGAACAAATGATTGCATCAATGGTGCATGGCATGGAGGTGATCAGCCTGTGGCACTGTTGAGGTTTTATGGAAGGTAAATACATTTATATTGTTCAGTATTATGTCTCACACGTACCTTCCTCTTGACAATACTACCATAGACCCAAAGTGAAGTACAGTGGAGCACACTGTACTATTTACAATGTGTCAATAAAATAAGAACCATCATTATATAGTACATTACTGCATGTGTTTGCATTGCATTCATTTAACTGTTTATTATTTCCCAGCAATCCCTTGCTGTAAATCCAGCTGAAATGCAGGTGAATATCACACACCAATATGTCATCATTGATAATGCGTGTGTGCAGACACTATGTGCTGCGTTGAGAAGAAAAATCCTCCGGTGTAGAGGGTCCTTTGGCTGGTGGTGGTCCAGGGACCATCATTTATACATCCTAGATCTAGATCTAAAATCTATCTTCTATTTTCTTTAGTTCTGGAACCCACAAGATTAGGCAAGTATAAGCATAATTACTGGTAATAACATGAGTTGTTGTTGACGTTGCAACAGGTACAGTACTTTATGGCTGTCATCAAAGCAAACCTTGGCCTCAATAACACCTCAACAGTGTTACAGTCTGATCTGAGTGATGAAATAATGGCTTCAAAAGTATTACTGCATACATTAATATACTTTTTTCAACATTTATTGTTAATTCATTGAGATATGATTTACTTATTTTTTCATGACTGTACAGCATGATTATCAAGATTGAAATTATATGTATATATTTTTGCAAATACTTCGCGGTATGCAATTAATTCAGAATATATGACTAAATTCTTTTAAATAAGGAATTTAAATTTTATAATGTTGCACTCATTCAGTGAAGTTTACTGAAGTGCCACTACTATGAATGACATCCTGTCATGTACAGAGAATGTTTGGCAAAGGCAAATATTTTATTTTTCTGCCAAAACATTATGACATCACCACAGCAATTAATAATTGGCTGAATGTGCAAAGGATGCAAATGTCCAGCATGCACACACGCACATACGCAACAATAATAATACATTTATTGAGTTTTGACATGTTTTATGGTCCATTGTAAGTGGAGGACACACCCACCATGCTCACATGAACCTCCTTGAGGAAGTAACTCTTTTGTTAGTAGTTAGTAGTAAGAATCTAGTTTTGTTTCCATCAGACATATAGTGTAACTTTCATTCAACTTTGACCCCTCTGTCAGATGGAACTATTTTTAGTGTCCAGTATCACTACGCCAGCAGCAGCCGCGTGACAGAGGGATCAACGTTGAACCACAGTTGTGCTATATGGCAGAAATAGGTCAACAATACAAAATGGTGGATTTGTTCAGTTTTAATGCAGCTATGCAGCTTTAAGTCCAAAAATCTGAACTAATCCTTTAAATGTGACCCACATATCTCCCTCCTCCTCATATCAGTTGATTATGTTCCATCAGGAAGAATAAAATAAAAATGTTATGACTTACCATGACCTCTGGCTGCTGCCATGTCTCCTGTATAGAGGGAAAAACAGACAAATTACCACAGTGAACATTCATAACATTTATCTGTAAATAGTTTGTGATTGGTGTGCTGCATTATTCTTCATGGGAACGGAGATCACTTTCTTTACACTTTGGTCACAAAGTAACCAACAGTTGGTACCGACCGCTGTTTCCTGCTCACACACCCTGAAAACCCTACAGTGGTTCTGCAGACACATTTCTACATTATGAAAGGTTGAATAATAATAATAAAATGTTCAGATCTTACCTTTCACCGCTTGGCGTGTGACGCTTTAGACTCCAAACGCAGATTCATACAAATCCTCACACGTTCCAGCCTCCTGTACAACTAACCAGCATGAACACATTTGGTCAAAGTGTTAATGTTAGATTCTTCTCCGTAGTTAATCATTAACTTCCATATAGTCCACAGCTCCACTCGGCCTCATCATAGAGCAATAAAAGGTGATAATAATCCATGTGATCTGCAAGGTTGGAATTGCTTTGGAGTTTTGAGTGGTGCAACCCAACCACTCCATTAAGGAGCTATGTGTGTCCCTGGTCTGTCCGTCCGAGCACAGAAACATTTCTCTACTGTTTTGGATGTGGGGCGGCTCACCAGAACCAGGTCCAATGAAATACTACAGAACATCAGTACAGTGCAGTACAGTACAGTAGTAAAGTCTCTGTGTGTCCGTCCCTGGATCTGAACTCCAAAATTGTCTCTGTGTCTAAGGACGGAACTTGTGGGTTCTGGAGTCACTAGTGGGGTCTATGAAACTTGTGGGTTCTGGAGTCACTAGTGGGGTCTATGAAACTTGTGGGTTCTGGAGTCACTAGTGGGGTCTATGAAACTTGTGGGTTGTGGAGTCACTAGTGGGGTCTATGAAACTTGTGGGTTCTGGAGTCACTAGTGGGGTCTATGAAACTTGTGGGTTCTGGAGTCACTAGTGGGATCTATGAAACTTGTGGGTTCTGGAGTCACTAGTGGGGTCTATGAAACTTGTGGGTTCTGGAGTCACTAGTGGGGTCTATGAAACTTGTGGGTTCTGGAGTCACTAGTGGAGTCTATGAAACTTGTGGGTTCTGGAGTCACTAGTGGGGTCTATGGAACTTGTGGGTTGTGGAGTCACTAGTGGGGTCTATGAAACTTGTGGTGTCACTTGTGGGTCTGTAACGTGTTTGGGGACCCCCCAGGTGCCCCCCCAACACAGATTTGCACCACTTATTTCACACAGGTGTGATTGTCATTGTAGCTTTTTTTAAGTTTATAAACAGTACAGTTGCCAGAGGAGTCATACAATCATTTTCAAATACATCTTTAGCTCTATAGATTTACTTAGGGACTGTACGTTATTTACCGGGGGGGGGGGCTGGTGCATAGGGGGGGGAGGGCCATGATGAAAAATAATGAGGTGGGGGGGAGGGCCATGGCAAAAACCATCGGAGTTAGGGGGAGGGCCATGGGGAAAAAAGTTTTTATTTTTTATTTTTAAAAAAAAAAAAAAAATGCAATACTTCTCTGAAACACATCGCTTTGCGTTTGATTTTCGAAATCAAACACTAGCTGGAGCCAATTATTATTATTACCGTATTTTTCGGGTTATAAAGCGCACCAAATTTAGCGAAAAAATCAATTGTGTACACATACAAGACGCACTGGCCTATTAGCCGCGGGTGTTTTAATCCTTAATTACCATATGTAAGGGTTCTTGCACAGATGAGATTGTCGGCAATTCTCAAACAATGCTGTTTGAGAAGCATCCTTTTTATTATTTAAACGACTACAGAACTGCACGTGCTGTATGTAATTAACGCTAGAGCCTTAGACCAAGGACGGATCTAGGCATAGACATGGGGGGGGGGATGCCCTCTAGACGCCCTGACTGCCCCACCAAACATGACGGAATGCAAACAATGAAAACTTCAAAGATATTTCGAATCAAATGCTTATAGCGGTAGTTAAACATTGACTAACTACAATTTTGGCACCACTAAACCAACTGCCATTTTCGGCTGCACCCCCGATTGAGAAATATTACATCCAGGCCTGGCCAGTGGCCATAGAGTGTAGCCGGAGATATGCAAACTCCGATCACTTCATGAAACCAAATGAGCGCTTGCGGGTCCATTTGGTTCATGAAAAAGGGTAGCCTAGCGTACATCTGGTTAACCAACTGTCCACCATTTAGCTGGGGACCACCAGGAATCCTCTCAATGTTTAAGACGCTCGACGAGGCGTCTTTATTGCCGCCTCCACGGACCTCTCCTCCTCCTCCTCCTCCTCCTCGCGCGGCCGCGGCGGCGGCGGCGGCGGCGGCGGCTGCTGCTGCTGCTGCTGCTGCTGCCGCCGCCAGCCTTTCTAAACCCGTTCGTGGATGTTTTTTTTTTTTTTTTTTTTTTTTTTTTTACACTTTTCCACGCAGTAAGGATCCACTGGCAGACTTGATAAAAAGTTGTTTTCAGCATGTTCCTTGCCTTGATGGTGCGCGCGCTGGTGGCGCCAGCTCCTCGGAACGACAGCGCGCGGACCACCACCGCGCGGACCACCACCACGCGGACCACCACCGCGCGCCGTCGTTCCGAGGAGCTGGCGTCTCCGCCGCAACGGCGTTCCTCGCGTTGGTCCGCCGTCTAACCATTGATTCATTGATCCCAAGGCTACGTGCAGCAGATTTCCTTATTTTTCAACCAGCTCGACAGACTTTAGCTGTAAACATCCATACATTGGCCGCACCGCTGAATAAGCCGAAGGGTCCAAAGCACAAGAAAAAAGTAGAGGCGTATAGCCCGAAAAATACGGTATTAATAATAATAATAATAATAATAATAATAATAATAATATTACTATCAATTTTACATATTACATTTTTGTACCTGTAGGGGGAGGGCCATGGGAAAACAACATTGAAGTGGGGGGAGGGCCATGGGGAAAAAATTGAGGTGGGGGGGGGGGGGCATGATTTTTTTTTTTTTCCGGACTTCCAGCGCACCAGCCCCCCCCCCCCGGTAAATAACGTACAGTCCCTTAGGTAGTACATGTGCTCCTTTTTTAAATGCATATTCATACCATATTTCTTCTTTCTTAATTCAAATCTTTCCACTGCGTACATATAATGTACAGTCTGTGTGTAATTTACTCCTATTGGTTGAATGTGCCCCCCCCCCCCCCCCACCCCCCCCCCCCCCCCCCCCACACACACACACACACCTGATCCAGAGTCAGAGGTCAGGTGACTTTATGTTATAAAAGGCAAGTGAGCAAATTTTAAGGGACATAAATATATCTACACACCTACACACATCCATGCACATACACGCCTATATATTTCAAGAAAGTCATAAAAGATAAATAAATAAATAAACACATAAGAAAGTAAGCAAACAATAAATAACCACCAACAGACTTGTGTAAACATTCATAAAAACTAAAAATAAAACAGGGTAAAGGCGTGGCTAGTCCTCTGAGAGCATCAACCGACATGAACTGATGGATCACTACATAGATTTTACAGATTAGACGGTGATCATAAGGGTTTAATTTCATCGTATCAAGGACTGGGACATTTGGTGGAGTAGTAGGGAACAATGGAAAGTATCTAGACACAAAGCATGTGCACTTGAAGATACCTAAAGAAATTAGATTTCTTTGTTAAAACCCTATGCCATGCCCATGCCATGATGCCAGCCACCGTGAGCCGCCACGGCTTTACAATCTGACACTGTCAACAGCAGTAATATTGCCTTTTAGACCGACGGCCACTCAGAATAGAATTTCACGTCATGTCATTTCTTTGCTAAAACCATATGCCACTGCTTTGTCATCTGACACTGTCAACAGGAGTAATATTGCTTTTTGAATTAGAAGAATATAGAAGTTCCACAACTATAGCCTCATGAACACAAAATGTGTACACTGGCAATTGGACAATAATCCCTCTTGATATTGTAGTTAGGCCTATACTACTATGCTTTGAAGTCAGTTGATTGAATGATTAATTGGTTGATTGATTTGATTCCATTTCCTCCAGTGATATAATTAAGATGAAGAGAAGAAACAAGGATATTGAGAGCTTCTTTCTAAAAAGAGTCAGAGTCAGCTGCTACAGCCTGTACCAGCAGCACCAGTGCAGAGACCCACACAAGCCAGGCTAACCAGCAGCCTAGGGTCCACTACCCCAATAGAAGATGGTAGGTTGTTGTGTATGGTAGGGCATTGACTAAATATTCGACTAGTCGATTATTCGACTCGCAAAACACTATTCGACTATTAATTCACTATTCGTTATTCGGTAATAATAATTTTTGATATATATTTTTCAATTTTCTGGAGCAGGCATTGTGGATGTGTGCTGTGGTGTTGGTAGTAATTGTAGGTTGATTGCTCATTTTTCATGTCAGAATGTAGCTGAGTTGCAGTATTGTAATAGGCATGTATTTTTTCAATGGGAAATCCAGAATCACACATTTTATTGGCTAAAAAACAAATATATATATATATCACTATAGACTAGTCGACAATTATTCGACTACCAAAGTATTCGATTCGACTAGCAATAAACGTGTTTGGTTAATGCCCTAGTGTATGGAAACATTTCCACTTTACTACTAATGTAGCCCTTTCATGCCAGCCGTTCAACCAGCGGAACACTGTTATTGTCATCGAAAAAAAAGACAGAAGATGAACTTAATATTTGTATATATGTATATGTATACATGTATGCATTTGTATATGTGCATGTAGCGGTCTGTCTGTCTGTCTGTCTGTCTGTCTGTCTGTCTGTCTGTCTGTCTGTCTGTCTGTCTGTCTGTCTGTCTGTCTGTCTGTCTGTCTGTCTGTCTGTCTTTTATTTCAAACCATCCTTGTATTACCACAGTTGACCAGCCACATTATGGAGGAGGAGGAGGAGAGTGACTGTGAATCCGTATTGTCTGGATCTCCACCTGACATGGTATGTCAGGTTCACTTGTCATTCATCAACATTCTACTCTCTCATACTTCACTTATTCAAAATGTCCAATTATGCATGATATTTATAATGTGAATACATAGCATTTAACCGGATTACACCACGCTCTCAAGTAAAAGCTTGGCAAATCAAAATAACTCAATGAGGATTTATGTGTGCAGACATTTTTATCTTTAATTTGTGTGAATACGTACATAGAAAACACCTAGACCTAAACATGGAAAATGTCAATACAATATCAAGGACCATATGTGAGACTAATCTGCCCACATTCAGTCTATGTTTTTAATGGTTATTGTATCACTGCTTTTGGTCCTAGCATGTCAATAGGTGACACTGATGCTGCTCCACCGCCTGACCCAGGACCTCACAGTATGTTGTAACATTTTATATTTGCACTTAACATCATTATGATTTCCTTCTATTTTAAGTTACACATTGAAATATGGATCACAATATGGATCACATGGATCACGATATGAGCAGCTGTGGAGCAGTGGTTAAGAGGAGTTGAAGTGCCCTTCAGCAACTCCGCATTGCTCCAGGAATCGTAACCAATATTCTATAATATCTGTCAGTCTCTTTGGATGAAAGGATTCAAAGCAAAGTGTGATGTAACATATTCACGTAGGAACTTGTCATTTTGAATAAAAGCTTGTAAAATCTTTAGCAAGTGCTTATCATCATGATTCTTTATATTTTACAGACATTTCCCAGTCCAGATCAGCAGGTCCTATGCAGCCTCTGCTGAGTGTTTACCCCCGGTCCGGACAACGCAGGGAGGCCGCGGTGGAGGCAGGATGACGGCTTTCCAAGGAGACTGGTACAAGCAGCACCCATGGCTTGAATACTCACACAATACACTCTGCCTACTGCTTTTTTCATTAGCAAACACACAGGCATCCGCTTTTACATCATCTGTGGGATTTTCAAATTGGGAAAAAAGGCAATGTTTAAAGATGGTGGTTTTAAAATGCATGAAAAATCAGAGGGTCATGTAAATGCTATGTTTGCATGGGGTGAAAACAAGAAGGCAGCACTAACAGATTCCTCTATACGTGATGCCCTTAATGAGGCATACAAACAAAAAGTGTTAGAGAATCGCAAATATATTAAAACAGTGGCTGAAGTTCTCCTTTTGACAGCACAGCGAGGCCACCGTGAGGGAGAGGAGGCAGATAACAGAGGGAACTTCCTTGAAATGTTAGAAATGATTGCAAGGCATGACCCGGTGGTTGACAAAAAAATGAAAGGAGCGCAGAATGCCAAATACACAAGCTCTGGCATTCAAAATGAAATATTAGAAGTTCGCTGGTGCTTTCCTTTAAAATGCAGGAAATAGCATTGAAGAAATACAACATTTTCTGTGTGGGAGGACCCCCAGACCCACGTATGTGTATATAATTCCATGATTCCATGGCCACCTCAGACTATATTTGTGTGTCATCTTGGCCACCCTAGTAAAAATTCCCTGGATACGCCCCTGCCAACGGGTTAGGTCCAGTTTTGTGTGATTAATGAGTGGTAAAATTGGGTTTCTGCAGTCCGGTAAATCTGTGAGTCACATTAATTTCTAAGTATGTAAAACTATCCATTTCATTGTAGCTTTAGTTCATTTTCACTCTTTCCACCTAATCCAGTTAGTTTCAGTTGTGTCTACTATAGTTAGTAGTTTTTATGTATTTATTTATTGCTCAATTATCTTAGTTTTGGTTTACATATAGGCTGGTTTTCTATTAGTTTTAGTGTTAGTTGTAGTTTTTCCTTTTCAACCTGACAAACAGCTCAGGTTCAGGATTGAAAAGGACCAGAGGATTTATTGTATCATAAAAACTCAAGAAAGATTCACCTCTGGAACTGACATGATGACTTGTCTATTGTTCTAAATATAATACAGAATAGATGTTGTTACTTTTCATAATGTGTTTGTGGTGCAATGGAGCATATTTAAGAGTAGCAGTCAGAGATGTAGCTTATAGTATACTGGTAGATGTAGCTTATAGTATACTGGTAGATGTAGCTTATAGTATACTGGTAGATGTAGCTTATAGTATACTGGTAGATGTAGCTTATAGTATACTGGTAGCTGTAGCTTATAGTATACCGGTAGCTGCAGCTTATAGTATACTGGTAGATGTAGCTTATAGTATACTGTTAGATGTAGTTTATAGTATACTGTTAGATGTAGTTTATAGTATACTGGTAGATGTAGCTTATAGTATACTGGTAGCTGTAGCTTATAGTATACTGGTAGATGTAGCTTATAGTATACTGGTAGATGTAGCTTATAGTATACTGGTAGATGTAGCTTATAGTATACTGGTAGATGTAGCTCATAGTATACTGGTAGATGTAGCTTATAGTAAACTAGTAGATGTAGCTTATATTACACTGGTAGATGTAGCCTATAGTACACTGGTAGATGTAGCTCATAGTACACTGGTAGATGTAGCTCATAGTACACTGGTAGATGTAGCTCATAGTACACTGGTAGATGTAGCTCATAGTACACTGGTAGATGTAGCTTATAGTACACTGGTAGATGTAGCTTATAGTACACTGGTAGATGTAGCTTATAGTATACTGGTAGATGTAGCTTATAGTATACTGGTAGATGTAGCTTATAGTATACTGGTAGATGTAGCTTATAGTATACTGGTAGATGTAGCTTATAGTATAGGGGGCTCTATGGCGAGGCACTTGGAGAGACAGATAATGGGTGCAATTCCAGATCGCTTGGTGTAGCCAGGTATGGTGTAAGTCCTCTCATTGGCTGCATGGCAGCAAATCAGGTCTGGGGCCTTGAGGTAGGCCTGAAAGCCTATACCACCAGGCCTGGGCCTGGGCCTACCAAATAATTATCCAGAATAATTAAAACCAGTCATCAAGAGCTTCAAATCATGATGAAAAAAGCAGGGGAGTGCAGTAACATTTTTAATTGGGGGGTCAGGTGATTTCTGAACCTTTTGACTTGCAGGTTTTATTTATTCTGGGTAATTATTTGGTAAGCTCAGGCCCAGGGCTGGTGGTATAGGCTTTCGGCCTACCCAAGGCCCCAGACCTGATTTGCTGCCATGCAACCAATGAGCACGGCCCCAAACCTGATTTGCTGCCATGCAGCCAATGAGAGGACTTACACCATACCTGGCTACACCAAGCGATCTGGAATTGCACCCATTGTCTGAGGTGGCACTGTGTGTGTGTGTGTGTGTGTGTGTGTGTGTGTGTGTGTGTGTGTGTGTGTGTGTGTGTGTGTGTGTGTGTGTGTGTGTGTGTGTGTGTGTGTGTGATTGCATAACAGTGTCATGATCACAACTCTGTTGGTAATAATTGATTAAACTCATATAACCTTAACCTTTTTGAGACAATAGCACCTGTGGCTGTGGCACTATGGCTTGTTTCTATTGGTCTGATGTGGAATGTGGATTCAGTTATAGGCTGGTTGAAACATTTGGGACAGACAGACATGCAATGATATAATTAACAATAAAAGACCTTACTGTGATGTATTACGTCTGCATGAGGAAGACAAAAAAAGAGAAAGAAAATCACACCAGTGTGAAGTTTTCTGTGGCATGTTCTTTATGTCTGTGGGAAAAAAGTCATTACAAGATGATTATCAGTGAGATGACATCTTACATCATCATTTAATGCCACAAACAAACATTAATGTCCATAGACTTGTCTTAAAACTGGAGGGAAAAAAAGGCGTCACAACTACCTTAAAAAGGTCCATTGACTGTGCTGGCAGCAGGGAATTTATAATTCAGATCAGTCACAATGTGACTATTTTTTGTATTTTTTTTCTGTGCTCAATTACACCCAATAAAACTGACATTTAACATCCAGTAGATTTTCTGGTGTCTGCAGGTTTTCTGGCTCAAACAAGGACTCTGATTTTCCTGCATCTGTGATGTCACAGCCTGCAGATATCAGCTCTGACAGAGACACAGATCTATGGGAGCTGGAGGTGGATGTGGTGGAACTGAGGACGTATACGGTTCAGCTCTGACAGAGACACAGATCTATGGGAGCTGGAGGTGGATGTGGTGGAACTGAGGACGTATACGGTTCAGCTCTGACAGAGACACAGATCTATGGGAGCTGGAGGTGGATGTGGTGGAACTGAGGACCAGACAATTGCACAAGTCCCTCCGAGCCGAGTCTCAAGCAAGCGCAAGTCATTTGGTCCCAAGTCTCAAGCAAGTCAAGTTTTTTTAGGTTGTGGGCGAGTCAAGTCGAGTCGAGTCCACACAGTTGGGCGAGTCAAGTCGAGTCAAGTCGCATGGTTGTTTCGAGTTGCGTCGAGTCACAATGTTTTCAAGTCGAGTCACTGGTTTTCAAGTCAAGTCACAGGTTACAACTTCCTACGGTCAAATGTAAAAAAAAATATCAGTTTTATCAATTATCAGTTTTGTTGCAGTGTGTAGCTTGAATTATATGAATGAAAGAAAAAATGTATTAATAGAGATGAGAGTTACAGTACAATTGTGCTTGTGTAGCATTTTGTAGAGCAGGCATACCTGCACGCACACGGATCATTAATTTAACATAGTGTTCATTTTTCATCAGGCACTAAGTTAGCTACCTACTCGTGTACTACACGCAGTGTTGCCAACTGCCAAAATCCAAAATGCACTAGTGGCACTTCCCAAAACGCACTACAAGGAGCTAGAGCAGTGTTTTTCAACCCAGCTCACTATAAAAGCACTAGATGAATATCTAGTGAATATCACCTTGAGTTTTTCAATCATTTTGGCGCTAGGGGGGGTCTGGAAAACTAAATATAGTGTCAAATGCGTAAAGTTGGCAACACTGAGTCTATGACTACACGTGCATTTGTTTTGGTGGGATGGAGTCCTTCGGAGAGCAGAGCTGGTGAAATAATAACTGGACTAAATAAAACTATTTAGCGAGAAGAACGTGCCGGTGGAAAGGGAAGGAATGAATCCGGAGTGAGTCCGGACCCCCGCAAATAGGTGATCGTGTTAGTTCCCTGACTGGTACATTTGGTTTCATTTGCACACCGTTGCCTCCCGGCAATGGTGACTCGGACGATGACTCGGACGAGTCGCCGAGTCAGGTTGTCTCAAGTCAAGTCCGAGTCTCAAGTATTTTACCTTCAAGTCCAAAGCGAGTCAAGTCACCGCAAAAATGCGACTTGGACTCGACTTGAGCCGAGTCGTAGGACTCAAGTCCAATTGTCTGCTGAGGACGTATACGGTTCAGCTCTGACAGAGACACAGATCTATGGGAGCTGGAGGTGGATGTGGTGGAACTGAGGACGTATACGGTTCAGCTCTGACAGAGACACAGATCTATGGGAGCTGGAGGTGGATGTGGTGGAATTGAGGACGTATACGGTTCAGCTCTGACAGAGACACAGATCTATGGGAGCTGGAGGTGGATGTGGTGGAACTGAGGACGTATACGGTTCAGCTCTGACAGAGACACAGATCTATGGGAGCTGGAGGTGGATGTGGTGGAACTGAGGACGTATACGGTTCAGCTCTGACAGAGACACAGATCTATGGGAGCTGGAGGTGGATGTGGTGGAACTGAGGACGTATACGGTTCAGCTCTGACAGAGACACAGATCTATGGGAGCTGGAGGTGGATGTGGTGGAACTGAGGACGTATACGGTTCAGCTCTGACAGAGACACAGATCTATGGGAGCTGGAGGTGGATGTGGTGGAACTGAGGACGTATACGGTTCTGGTTAGGAGGAACCAGAGGTCACAAATGACTGTGATGGAGCATCAGTCAAGGTGTAATAGACAGCTGGAGGATGAAAGGTAACAAAGTGGAGTGACCTGTATATGGAACTGAGGGTGGCAGTGCTTAGCCCTATTTGACCCAGACATATTTTTACTAGGTTTTCAACCTTACTACTAGGTTGTACTACCATGATCTATTAAAAAAACATTTAAAAAATATATATTTCATTTATATAATGAATTCATTGATTCATTGATTATAATAAATTAAAACATTTTTTTTTTTGGGGGGGGGTATCTTTTAATATAATGAATGTATATGTTCTAGAGATGTACACATCTAATAATCACAGACATCTAATGATCACAAACATATATTTAATGCAGTCATTTTACATATTTTTATTAGGGTTAAAGGCTAAAGGTCAAACGTTAAAAGTCATCAAAAATTGCAGCCTCTGTGGGGGGTATTGTTATGCAAATATCATGGCCAAATGCAATGAAATTCTAAACAATCAACATCAACCATGATATTTATGTGAAAAAATAACAACAACAACAATATATATATATATATATATATATATATATATATATATATATATATATATATATATATATATATATATATATATATATATATATTGTCGCACTTTGGCACTTTATATCCCAGACAAGACAGAGGCAGAGGTGCAGTTTGCTGCCCGTAGGCTGTTTTATTTAGAAGTGAGGTGTACAATTGTAGGGGAGAGATAGCAAAAGGTAAGTAAGTGTTCAACTTAGAGTCTCTTTAAGTCCTTATCCAGGTTCCCGAGGACCCAGGAGGGAACGTAACGTATTTGATTACAGAATGAACTTAGGATTTCTATGCTTTGAGAGCATGCATGGGCTAACAAAAAAGTTCTCTCCAGCCTCCTCGTCTAGTCCGTCTCTCCTGAGACTGAGTCGAGATCCAAAGCCGCCGCCAGACGCCTGTGCACACACACACACAGAGAGGGCAAGGACGCTAGTGGAGGGAGGAGGAGGCTTTTATACTCGCCCACCGTTCACTGCAGCTGTATAGGATTCGGCCTGATTGAGGAGGTAGAGTGGGACATAACGGTCCGCTATTATGACGCCCAGTGGGCGGCGCGGCACTCCTCCCCACTGTCGTTGCCTCTCTCCCGTGTGGAGGCGCATACCTGGCTGGCGGCCCGGGACCGAGACCCCACAATATATATATATATATATATATATATATATATATATATATATATATATATATATATATATATATATATATATATATATATATATATATATAAAGTATTAATGTTGCTAAACAGCAACATGGGCCTTGTAGGGTTAGACTCTGCCCGAACCCGAACAGGCCTGACCTGGCAACTCAGGGCCGGGTCAGTTAGGGCCCACTTAAGCCCAGGCATCTGCCCTGATCAGTTAGGGCCCACTTAAGCCCAGGCATCTGCCCTGATCAGTTAGGGCCCACTTAAGCCCAGGCATCTGCCCTGATCAGTTAGGGCCCACTTAAGCCCAGGCATCTGCCCTGATCAGTTAGGGCCCACTTAAGCCCAGGCATCTGCCCTGATCAGTTAAGGGTCCAGTTAGGTCCAGGCATCTGCCCTGATCAGTTAAGGGTCCAGTTAGGTCCAGGCATCGGCCCTGATCAGTTAAGGGTCCAGTTAGGTCCAGGCATCTGCCCTGATCAGTTAAGGGTCCAGTTAGGTCCAGGCCTTATACTTTTCAGGTCTGGGCCCTGACATTTGGCCCAGACCGACCCAACACAGCCAGCAACAAGATGGAAGATACTCTAGTCTATCACCCTCTCTGTTGAGGAACACACCGACAAACAAGCCATAATACCACCACTTTTATACTGAAAACACATCCCTCCATGTGTTAAAGCAGGGGGGGGGGCAACCCGTCCATAGGGCGACCCACTGAGACATTTGTCCTAGTGTCCAGGTGCTGTCTAGTCCAGGCCTGGTGTCCATAGAATCATATATGGACATGAGCATCATGGCTGGCACGTGACTCACGTCCCTTCCTTCCATTCCGTTCCTTGAAGCTCCAACACAGAAGCTTGTCCTCCCTTGAGAGCATTCACCTCAGAGCCGTCTAAAGGCTCTTTCAGAGTCTGGAATTTCGGTGGCCACCGCGACCACCGCTCAGAGTACCGCGACCACCGCTATTTCATGGACCTAGCAGCACCTCGCCCTCCCTCCCCTGTTCTCCTCGCGTCCATTGTTGTTTATTTTCCCCTTTGCTTTTCTCTCTACCTCTCTACCTTTCTCAATTATAATAAATTCTGCTGCTTTTATGTTTATTTCGTATTCTGTTTATATCATTGTGTCTATCATTGAATCCCTTCGTTCTCCTCCTGGCCGTCGTGCTGTGGTGTGTTTTCTTTTCTTTCTTTTTTTTTTTTTACCAGCTGGCAGCCGTTAAAAACAAGCAACCGGTGCTCCTAGAGTACTGGAACCACCGCACGGTGCGGTGGTTAGTAGAATCCGAGAGAAGGGCTGGGAGGTGCGGTGGTAGCGGTGGTATGACGCCATATTGTAGGAAACGGTGGTCGCGGTGGGCACCGAAAATCCATCTCTGAATAGGCCTTAAACCTTTCTATGTCTAGAAGGTCTGGATGTGAAAATACAGCAGATGTTGATGGATGTTGGCTCCCACCATGACACCTTCAAGTTAACTTGGATTCTGCATGACTCCACCAAAGCAGATGCACCGTGATGCATGGATTCACATCATGTAGATAGATAGATAGATAGATAGCTCGTGGTCCGCTGTTTTCTCAAACATAATACCACCCATTTTCAACATTTTAATATATCATTAATATACCTTCGAGATGTTGCGTGGACATGATAACAAGATGTATTTTACCATGTTAATTGTTTTTCTTTCAGACCCCTTTTTTCTTGAGAGGGTACAAATATTTGTATCCTCCCAGGAAAAAAAATGAAAATGGTGGAATTCCCCTTTAAGACAGTAAGACAATACATGGAACAAAAGCATGAAAATGTGTGTGTTACTGTCACATCATGTCTACACACAGTGACTACATACATCAGTCTACACACAGCGACTACATACATCATGTCTACACACAGTGACTACATACATCAGTCTACACACAGTGACTACATACATCAGTCTACACACAGTGACTACATACATCATGTCTACACACTGTGACTACATACATCAGTCTACACACAGTGACTACATACATCATGTCTACACACAGTGACTACATACATCAGTCTACACACAGTGACTACATACATCAGTCTACACACAGTGACTACATACATCATGTCTACACACAGTGACTACATACATCAGTCTACACACAGTGACTACATACATCATGTCTACACACAGTGACTACATACATCAGTCTACACACAGTGACTACATACATCATGTCTACACACAGTGACTACATACATCAGTCTACACACAGTGACTACATACATCATGTCTACACACAGTGACTACATACATCAGTCTACACACAGTGACTACATACATCAGTCTACACACAGTGACTACATACATCAGTCTACACACAGTGACTACATACATCAGTCTATACACAGTGACTACATACATCATGTCTACACACAGTGACTACATACATCATGTCTACACACAGTGACTACATACATCAGTCTACACACAGTGACTACATACATCAGTCTATACACAGTGACTACATACATCATGTCTACAAACAGTGACTACATACATCATGTCTACACACAGCGACTACATACATCACACACAGTGACTACATACATCAGTCTACACACAGCGACTACATACATCACACACAGTGACTACATACATCAGTCTACACACAGTGACTACATACATCATGTCTACACACAGTGACTACATACATCAGTCTACACACAGTGACTACATACATCAGTCTACACACAGTGACTACATACATCAGTCTACACACAGTGACTACATACATCATGTCTACACACAGTGACTACATACATCAGTCTACACAGTGACTACATACATCAGTCTACACACAGTGACTACATACATCATGTCTACACACAGTGACTACATACATCAGTCTACACACAGCGACTACATACATCAGTCTACACACAGTGACTACATACATCAGTCTACACACAGTGACTACATACATCAGTCTACACACAGTGACTACATACATCAGTCTACACACAGTGACTACATACATCATGTCTACACACAGTGACTACATACATCAGTCTACACAGTGACTACATACATCAGTCTACACACAGTGACTACATACATCATGTCTACACACAGTGACTACATACATCATGTCTACACACAGTGACTACATACATCAGTCTACACACAGCGACTACATACATCAGTCTACACACAGCGACTACATACATCAGTCTACACACAGTGACTACATACATCATGTCTACACACAGTGACTACATACATCGTGTCTACACACAGTGACTACATACATCAGTCTACACACAGTGACTACATACATCAGTCTACACACAGTGACTACATACATCATGTCTACACACAGTGACTACATACATCAGTCTACACACAGTGACTACATACATCAGTCTACACAGTGACTACATACATCAGTCTACACACAGCGACTACATACATCAGTCTACACACAGTGACTACATACATCAGTCTACACACAGCGACTACATACATCAGTCTACACACAGTGACTACATACATCAGTCTACACAGTGACTACATACATCAGTCTACACACAGCGACTACATACATCAGTCTACACACAGTGACTACATACATCAGTCTACACACAGCGACTACATACATCAGTCTACACACAGCGACTACATACATCAGTCTACACACAGTGACTACATACATCAGTCTACACACAGTGACTACATACATCATGTCTACACACAGCGACAACATACATCATGTCTACACACAGTGACTACATACATCATGTCTACACTCAGTGACTACATACATCATGTCTACACACAGTGACTACATACATCAGTCTACACACAGTGACTACATACATCAGTCTACACACAGTGACTACATACATCATGTCTACAAACAGTGACTACATACATCATGTCTACACACAGTGACTACATACATCATGTCTACACACAGTGACTACATACATCAGTCTACACACAGTGACTACATACATCAGTATACACACAGTGACTACATACATCAGTCTACACACAGTGACTACATACATCAGTCTACACACAGTGACTACATACATCAGTCTACACACAGTGACTACATACATCAGTCTACACACAGTGACTACATACATCAGTCTACACACAGCGACTACTTACATCATGTCTACACACAGTGACTACATACATCAGTCTACACACAGCGACTACATACATCATGTCTACACACAGTGACTACATACATCATGTCTACACACAGTGACTACATACATCAGTCTACACACAGCGACTACATACATCATGTCTACACACAGCGACTACATACATCATGTCTACACACAGTGACTACATACATCAGTCTACACACAGCGACTACATACATCATGTCTACACACAGTGACTACATACATCAGTCTACACAGTGACTACATACATCAGTCTACACACAGCGACTACATACATCATGTCTACACACAGTGACTACATACATCATGTCTACACACAGTGACTACATACATCAGTCTACACACAGTGACTACATACATCAGTCTACACACAGTGACTACATACATCATGTCTACACACAGTGACTACATACATCAGTCTACACACAGTGACTACATACATCAGTCTACACACAGCGACTACTTACATCATGTCTACACACAGTGACTACATACATCAGTCTACACACAGCGACTACATACATCATGTCTACACACAGCGACTACATACATCATGTCTACACACAGCGACTACATACATCAGTCTACACACAGTGACTACATACATCATGTCTACACACAGTGACTACATACATCAGTCTATACACACAGTGACTACATACATCAGTCTACACACAGTGACTACATACATCAGTCTACACACAGTGACTACATACATCATGTCTACACACAGTGACTACATACATCATGTCTACACACAGCGACTACATACATCAGTCTACACACAGTGACTACATACATCATGTCTACACACAGTGACTACATACATCAGTCTATACACACAGTGACTACATACATCAGTCTACACACAGTGACTACATACATCAGTCTACACACAGTGACTACATACATCAGTCTACACACAGTGACTACATACATCAGTCTATACACACAGTGACTACATACATCAGTCTATACACACAGTGACTACATACACCATGTCTACACACAGTGACTACATACATCAGTCTACACACAGTGACTACATACATCAGTCTACACACAGTGACTACATACATCATGTCTACACACAGTGACTACATACATCATGTCTACACACAGTGACTACATACATCATGTCTACACACAGCGACTACATACATCATGTCTACACACAGTGACTACATACATCATGTCTACACACAGTGACTACATACATCAGTCTACACACAGTGACTACATACATCATGTCTACACACAGTGACTACATACATCATGTCTACACACAGTGACTACATACATCAGTCTATACACACAGTGACTACATACATCATGTCTACACACAGTGACTACATACATCATGTCTACACACAGTGACTACATACATCAGTCTACACACAGTGACTACATACATCAGTCTACACACAGTGACTACATACATCAGTCTACACACAGTGACTACATACATCATGTCTACACACAGCGACTACATACATCAGTCTACACACAGTGACTACATACATCATGTCTACACACAGTGACTACATACATCAGTCTACACACAGCGACTACATACATCAGTCTACACACAGTGACTACATACATCATGTCTACACACAGTGACTACATACATCAGTCTACACACAGTGACTACATACATCATGTCTACACACAGTGACTACATACATCAGTCTACACACAGTGACTACATACATCATGTCTACACACAGTGACTACATACATCAGTCTACACACAGTGACTACATACATCAGTCTACACACAGTGACTACATACATTAGTCTACACACAGTGACTACATACATCAGTCTACACACAGCGACTACATACATCAGTCTACACACAGTGACTACATACATCATGTCTACACACAGCGACTACATACATCACACACAGTGACTACATACATCATGTCTACACACAGTGACTACATACATCATGTCTACACACAGTGACTACATACATCAGTCTACACACAGTGACTACATACATCAGTCTACACACAGTGACTACATACATCATGTCTACACACAGCGACTACATACATCACACACAGTGACTACATACATCAGTCTACACACAGTGACTACATACATCATGTCTACACACAGTGACTACATACATCATGTCTACACACAGCGACTACATACATCAGTCTACACACAGTGACTACATACATCATGTCTACACACAGTGACTACATACATCAGTCTACACACAGTGACTACATACATCATGTCTACACACAGTGACTACATACATCATGTCTACACACAGTGACTACATACATCAGTCTACACACAGTGACTACATACATCAGTCTACACACAGTGACTACATACATCAGTCTACACACAGTGACTACATACATCATGTCTACACACAGCGACTACATACATCAGTCTACACACAGTGACTACATACATCATGTCTACACACAGTGACTACATACATCAGTCTACACACAGTGACTACATACATCATGTCTACACACAGTGACTACAGACTGATGTCTACACACAGTGACTACATACATCAGTCTACACACAGTGACTACATACATCAGTCTACACACAGTGACTACATACATCAGTCTACACACAGTGACTACATACATCAGTCTACACACAGTGACTACATACATCAGTCTACACACAGTGACTACATACATCAGTCTACACACAGTGACTACATACATCATGTCTACACACAGTGACTACATACATCATGTCTACACACAGCGACTACATACATCATGTCTACACACAGCGACTACATACATCAGTCTATACACAATGACTACATACATCAGTCTACACACAGTGACTACATACATCAGTCTATACACAGTGACTACATACATCACACACAGTGACTACATACATCAGTCTACACACAGTGACTACATACATCATGTCTACACACAGTGACTACATACATCATGTCTACACACAGTGACTACATACATCAGTCTACACACAGTGACTACATACATCATGTCTACACACAGTGACTACATACATCAGTCTACACACAGTGACTACATACATCAGTCTACACACAGTGACTACATACATCATGTCTACACACAGTGACTACATACATCAGTCTACACACAGTGACTACATACATCATGTCTACACACAGTGACTACATACATCATGTCTACACACAGTGACTACATACATCAGTCTACACACAGCGACTACATACATCAGTCTACACACAGTGACTACATACATCAGTCTACACACAGTGACTACATACATCAGTCTACACACAGTGACTACATACATCAGTCTACACACAGTGACTACATACATCATGTCTACACACAGTGACTACATACATCATGTCTACACACAGCGACTACATACATCATGTCTACACACAGTGACTACAGACTGATGTCTACACACAGTGACTACATACATCAGTCTACACACAGTGACTACATACATCAGTCTACACACAGTGACTACATACATCAGTCTACACACAGTGACTACATACATCATGTCTACACACAGTGACTACATACATCATGTCTACACACAGCGACTACATACATCATGTCTACACACAGTGACTACATACATCATGTCTACACACAGCGACTACATACATCAGTCTACACACAGTGACTACATACATCATGTCTACACACAGTGACTACAGACTGATGTCTACACACAGTGACTACATACATCATGTCTACACACAGCGACTACATACATCATGTCTACACACAGCGACTACATACATCATGTCTACACACAGCGACTACATACATCAGTCTACACACAGCGACTACATACATCAGTCTACACACAGTGACTACATACATCAGTCTACACACAGCGACTACATACATCAGTCTACACACAGCGACTACATACATCATGTCTACACACAGCAACTACGGTCCGTGTATTTTACGGCCAACTGAATTCTCATTTCGTTATTGACAAACAGTATTCGGTTTAGGTTCTGTGTTCTGAATACTGTTTCTCAAAAACGGGAAATTGTTAATTAAAAATAGGAAAAATGTTTATTTTTCTTAATACTGTTTAGAAATGTGTCCTTAAAACTTAGAAATAGGTTTTTAAAACGCCTATATGACCTAATTCCTTACTTTCTTCGGTGCGGTCGCCCTCAGAATGGTGATTTCAGTACAACCGCGCTCCTGTACTGAATTCTGTTTTTTCCTCTTGCTCAGAGCGTGGAGGCGTGGCGCGGAGCTCTTGATTGACAGCTCGGTTACTGCTGCAGTTACTACAAGGAGACACACGCGGCGCTGTTGGCGCTGTTGTACTAGCAGATAATATTATGGATTAGAGTAGACAATATTATTTTACATTTATCCTTTATTATATTTAGATATATATTTACACCCTTTAGCGCTGCCGTAATTTTAAATAAATTAGCCTGCTTTTTGGTTGCATATTGACACAGCGCTGTTATTACATTCTGATTAGACATTGATGCATCCTCTGTGTCAACTCTTAAGTAGCCTAATGAATAATAAAGTAGGCTAATAGAGACAGACAGACAATGAATACTAATAATAACTAATAATAAAAATTAATAGTATTAACACCATATTACACCTGGGCCGCCAAGGTGCCATATCCGAACTAGCCATTGAAGTAGGCTAAATGAATAGGAACACACACACACACACACACACACACACACACACACACACACACACACACACACACACACACACACACACACACACACACACACACACACACACACTGTCACGGTCTGCCACTCCAGACCGTGTCACTGCATCTGTCACTCCTGTTTTTCCCCCAGTCCAAGCCACTCACCAGTCTCCACCCCCTCATCAGTACCATTGCCTACAACAAACCTGCAGCCACTTCTGCAATCAACTCCTCCTCCCTATATAACCTGACTCTTTCTACACACTCACTGCCAGTACATTCTCTCTGTTCCTCTGTGAAGTTCTCTGCCTGTTCCTGGAAGGTTTGCCTTGGACTTTGTTATTCTTGTACTTTGACTCTCTCTGAGTAAAGCTTACATGTTTGGACTCACTGCCTTTATGGTTCTGCACTGTGGCCCTCTGTATGCTTAACTGCTATATTAAACTACTATTTGAACATTATTGCTTGTAGTCTCTGCATTTGGGTTCCATCCTCTGCAAACCGTAACAGAATGTACTGGCCATAATGAACCCAGCAGAAC